>VXAC01001615.1:226527-316642 GCA_013399225.1 Rhipidura dahli
TTTTTTTTTTTTTTTTTTTTTCAGATTGTGGATGTCTTTATGGAATATAATTTAATCCAGCAATGTACAGCCTTTCTGCTGGATGCACTGAAGAATAATCGTCCCTCAGAAGGTCCCCTGCAAACACGTTTACTTGAGATGAACCTCATGCACGCGCCTCAGGTACGTGCTCAGAGTCCCTGGAGCTGGGCACAGCAAATACTGGTGGTAGAGCTCAGGAACTGAGTGAAAATGTTCTATATTCCTTCTAGGTTGCAGATGCCATCCTGGGAAACCAAATGTTTACTCACTATGACCGGGCTCACATAGCTCAGCTGTGTGAGAAGGCTGGTTTGCTGCAGAGAGCACTCGAGCACTTCACAGACCTGTACGACATCAAGCGTGCGGTAGTGCACACTCACCTCCTCAATCCTGAGGTAAGGCACCAAACACCCTGCATCTAACAAATCCAGCCTGTAAAAACTGCTGTTGTGCTCAGCTCTGAAATGGCTTGTGTGTCTTTGCAGTGGTTAGTGAATTATTTTGGGTCCTTATCAGTAGAAGACTCTCTGGAGTGTCTGCGTGCGATGTTGTCCGCTAACATCCGCCAGAACCTGCAGATCTGTGTCCAGGTAGCTTCCAAATACCATGAGCAGCTGTCAACACAGTCACTCATTGAGCTCTTTGAGTCCTTCAAGAGCTTTGAAGGTAAGTTTGTACTTCTGCAAGAGGAGCTGGTGCTCACCTCGTTATGGATGTGTGTACGAAGGACTCTCTGCTGGAATCTAGAAAGCCATAATGAACTTAAGTAGTTAGGCCTCAAAGTGTCTGGAAACAGACATAAGCCCTAAAGTTTTCCTGTTTAGGATGGATACCATTGTTCAGTTGCATATTGTTTTTCTGAAATCCTGGAAAATGTTGGGAGCTGTAGAAAAACCTATAATGCTGGCCTGTTTCCTTTGTCCAAAATGGTTATCTTAAATTTCTGTAGCCTTTGGAATTTGGGCTTTTGTACTTTTCAATAAGACTAGCAAATAATGTGTGGACTGTTTTTCTCCAGGTTTGTTTTATTTCCTGGGCTCCATTGTAAACTTCAGCCAGGATCCAGATGTGCACTTCAAGTACATTCAAGCTGCATGCAAGACAGGACAAATTAAAGAAGTGGAAAGAATCTGCAGGGAAAGTAACTGCTATGATCCAGAACGTGTTAAAAACTTCCTCAAGGTAATGTTTGAATAACACTGGATGGTCTGGGGCTGTTTGGGGTTCTGATAAAACATGGTGTGTCACTAGTGAAATGAGGCAGCCCTGTGAAAATAGATGAGTTTTAACCTTTGCACTTAAGGATCCAAGTGTCCTCAAACCAGAGGCATCTGCCATGTTGACAGTGCCTCCTGATGAAGTCTGAGCCTGGAATATTGTCTAGAAAATGAGAATGTCAGGTCAGTTCCTCACTGCTCTTGGTAAGGTTAAGCTGGCTTGAACTCTTAACCTGTAGTAATTGCACCAGCTCACTTAGAACTTGTTCCAAATGTCTGCTGTAAAGTAGGAAACAGTTTACTGAGCTTGAGAACACCCTTAGTGCCAAATGAGTTGATAACTTAATGTTTATTTACAGTGCAATCAACTCCAACTGAGCAACTACAGAAACAACAGATGAATAGAGTCAATTAATTCCATAAATGCTTTCAGGGTCAGGGCTGGTTTGTCTTATTCATACACACTGAAATTTCAGCCAGGTGAGCCGTGGTTTAGCTCTGCTGGGAGATGCCAGTCAGTGTGAATATATCCTGACTGATCCAGAGCATTGCTGGAGAGTAGGAAAAGATGCTGTGCTCAAAGTTCAGATTCTGTAGTCTTAGTGCTGAGCTTATTGACAAACACAACACTCTGAGAAATACCTGAGGAACCGTGTGGGAGGGGAAAACTTTATCTGGGAACATTTCCTGCCTTCATGTTTGTTGGTTACATAGCATAGTCTTAGATTTTGCTGATCATATCTGAAGATGGCAAAACTCTTCCCAAGAGAATTCTCTAAAACTAACCTGGTGTCACCGAGGTGTAAGGTATGTAATTTGATCAAGCCACCTAAGATATGTTATCAAGCTGTCAAATTCCTGATGAAAGTTATTGTTTTTTGTGCTGTTCCATGTCTGGAATGTGCAGGACATGTACCAGGTAAATCTCCCAGTACAGGCCTCCCTGTGTAAAGTCCTTAAGTGTAATTTATATGTAGGATTATATTCTGGGATGTGCATGTTGGAATAAGTGATCTGAAATATGCATCCGGAATACTGTCTGCCACATAGACTAAGCTTCTGTACTGTAACCATTGTAACCTTATGCTGAAAGTTGGAATGCTTTTAGATCATTAATCTCATAAGCAATTTAAGTAGTACTGCTATAGAGCTTAATTCTTAGTGTTCTCTAAATCCACAGTTAGGAGGTATCACAAGACACATGGCACTCGAAGTCAATTCTGTATATAAGTTTTACCTTACACAACTTAATCTAGTCTTGGTTAAATTTCTTCTGAAATCCCAGAGTGCTAATCCTGCACACCAAACACCAGTGGCAACTAAAAATACTCTCTATAGCCTAGGCTTGTACTAGTTGTATTGTGTTGTAAAACTCTGTAGAGTCTGCCATGCAAAGGAGCAGGGTTAAACTCCAAAAAGCTTCTTGCTCCTCACGCCGTGCAGCGGGTGTGAGTGCTCCCACTTGCTACATATTGCAAACAATTAGCTAATGACAACAAGCTGTCATTATTTGGTTGACTGTTGAGTTTTGGCTTTCCAAATTCAGCTGCTTTGACAGTTTAAGTGACTGTATTATTTGTCTGCTTAAGTCCAAGAGCAAAATCAAATTACTAAAGCTTTTCTCTTTCTAGGAAGCTAAACTCACTGACCAGCTGCCTCTCATCATTGTGTGCGACCGCTTTGACTTTGTCCACGACTTGGTGCTGTATTTGTATAGAAATAATCTCCAAAAATATATTGAGATTTATGTACAGAAGGTAAGTAACAAGTTGTCCCTTGCCTTCAGTGAGTCAAATTGATCAATCTTTACAGTATTATATACAACTACAGGCATCATGTTTAAGTATTCTGCAAACAGCTTTGTACTTGAGACTGACATTTAAGTGATTATTAGTGGCTCCAGTAAATTAGCCCCGGTGTGAGTCAGATCTCATTCTTCAGTCAGGTTAAGCAGTAACTCCCACTCATTTGCCTCTTGAAGGAGGAAGACTTGGTAGAGTAACTTTGGAGTTCTTGAAATGATTTTAACTCCCAGTGTTTTGGAGGAGGAGGGGAAGTTCTCCTTTTTGCTTCTTGCAGGGACAAAGTGGGATGCTCAGGAACTCTTCCTATAGGAGCTGAGTGAGCCACTGAGCTGGGATGGGAATACCTGTTGACTGAAGAATTGACTTCTTGTTGAGAATTTCAGGAGGCTGGGAATAAAGGCAGGAAGATGGGGTCAATCTTAACAAGTGACCTTCATGTGTAGTTCTGGGGATAAATATTGGCTCAACACACTGACCTCTTTAAATCCTCCTGTTCAGGTGAATCCAAGCCGTCTGCCAGTTGTTATTGGGGGACTGCTTGATGTGGATTGCTCTGAAGATGTGATCAAGAACCTCATTCTTGTAGTGAGAGGTCAATTTTCGACTGATGAACTTGTTGCAGAGGTTGAGAAAAGAAACAGGTATTAAACTTCTGTAGATCTCTTACCATTTCCCAGTCTGGCAGTGTTTGCTGCTCTTCCATCAGTGCATGGCCTTGTCACACAGCTAAAGCTGCCACTGGGGAGAACCAGCTTTAATTCTTGGCTGATGTGGGGATCTCTCCAGATAGATACTGAGTCTTTGGTGTGTGTTCTTCATAGTGTCAGAAAGTTACACCATTATAATAATGAGACAAAATGTAGCTTAAAACAGAGCACCGAAACTCTGGTTTAGTTCCTGACTCTACCCTACACCAAGGCTGGCTTCCAGAGTGTAGAAGTTATGCAACTGGATATTTACTTACTCTACCTCTAACGTGAAAATCTCTTCCTTCTAGGCTGAAGCTGCTTCTGCCCTGGCTGGAAGCAAGAATTCACGAGGGCTGTGAGGAGCCTGCCACTCACAATGCACTGGCCAAGATATACATTGACAGCAACAATAACCCAGAGAGGTTCCTGCGGGAGAATCCCTACTATGACAGTCGTGTTGTGGGCAAGTACTGTGAGAAGAGGGACCCTCACCTGGCCTGCGTGGCTTACGAGCGTGGACAGTGCGATCTGGAGCTCATTAATGTATGTATGCTGCCTCGTGGGAGGGGTTCTGACAGCAGTGTCATGGGGTAGATGGAAAGCTTTTTGATAAAAGCATGTATCTCCTAAAATGTATTAAACTGGGAAGTGCATGCTTCTAACACAGAAGGGGAGGTAGCTTAATCTCTGTTTAATCTCCCTCTGCAATTTAGTGAGAAATAGGAAGTTTTCCTGCCCATCCTAAAATGTGAGGCTAATGAAATACCAAAGCCTGAGATTTCTAGTGTGCCCCTCAGTTCAGAGTTGCAGTACAATGAGCTGTGGGCTCCAGAGCTGTGCTCTGACCGAGCTGTGCCTTTCTCCAGGTGTGCAATGAGAACTCCCTCTTCAAGAGTCTCTCCCGCTACTTAGTTCGTCGTAAAGACCCCGAGCTCTGGGCCAGTGTGCTACTGGAAAGCAACCCCTACAGAAGACCCCTGATTGACCAGGTACCAACTGGCAGGACATTCACAGCCTTGCCTGTCCTAACTGGACTTGCAGAACCTGACATCACTGATTTGCCCATGCCTTGACTGCCTGCAGGTTGTCCAGACTGCGCTGTCGGAGACCCAGGACCCCGAGGAAGTGTCTGTCACTGTGAAGGCTTTCATGACTGCAGATCTTCCCAATGAGCTCATTGAACTGCTGGAGAAAATAGTTCTGGATAACTCAGTGTTCAGTGAGCACAGGTGTGTGAAATCAAAACTAAGCCCCAGGAAACTTGGAGTTATTGCTGTAATGTGAAACAGCAAATAAATTAATACCTTCTCCAGAGGGCAGGGTGAATTTCTTGATCATGATTTGATAAGTACTATTTTCTTTCCCTCTTCAGGAATCTGCAGAACCTTCTCATCCTTACAGCTATCAAGGCTGACCGCACCCGTGTCATGGAGTACATCAATCGCCTGGATAACTACGATGCCCCTGATATAGCCAATATTGCTATCAGCAACGAGCTTTTCGAGGAGGCATTTGCTATCTTCAGGAAGTTTGATGTCAACACATCAGCTGTACAGGTATCTTCAATTTCCAGGTTGTAAAAACTCCCTGTGCATCCCCTCAGAAAAACTTTGCTGGTGCCTTCAGTGCGTAGCACCAATTAGCAAAGTTAGTCCCTATTTAAAAGCTGTGGATCCATTGAGGAACTTCCATAAAGCACAGCTTAGTGTGTTGTAAAAGTGACCTTTGTGAGAGTGGCTGATCCTGGTCATCCTTTTTGCAGGTGTTGATAGAGCACATTGGGAACCTGGACCGTGCGTATGAGTTCGCCGAGCGCTGCAATGAACCTGCGGTGTGGAGCCAGCTGGCCAAAGCACAGCTGCAGAAGGGGATGGTAAAAGAAGCAATTGACTCCTACATTAAAGCAGATGATCCTTCCTCGTACATGGAAGTTGTTCAAGCTGCTAATGCCAGCGGTATGACTAAGTTTTATTTACATCTTGGCTGTTGATGTTACTCAACTCTTTTGCCTGGTCTGCTCAAACTGCAGTTCTGCCAGACTTGTATCTTGATGCAAGTAGAGGAATCTGGCCCTTCAAGGACTGCCCTAAATAAGAATGGGAAAAGGTAGTGTATTCCATTTGCAGATAATCAGTGGCCTATAATTTCCTTCTTTAGCTAGCTGGAGACTTCTTTCACAGGCTTTGCATGAAGTCAAATAGGATTTTAGTTAGGCCCATTTTAAGATGATTTGATTAATGCATAGTGAGCAGTGTGAAGGTTGTTGATTGCAGAAATATGTCAAAATGAGGTTCAGCTGATTGTTTAACTTAAACACAAGTGTCCCCAGTGGTGGGAAGTAAACATTCTGAACTCCTTTCCATAGGAAACTGGGAAGAACTGGTGAAGTATCTCCAGATGGCACGCAAGAAGGCCCGGGAGTCATACGTGGAAACAGAATTAATCTTTGCTCTTGCTAAAACAAACCGCCTGGCAGAGCTCGAGGAGTTCATCAATGGACCCAACAATGCACATATCCAGCAGGTGAGTGACACTGACTTTGTTTTGCTGAATCACAGAGGGATGTTGGGAATTCTGTCTCTCTGGATACGCAGATAGATCTCGGCCTTTAAATCCATTTTGACACACATTTCATGAAAACCTCTGGCTGCAGATGTGCAGGAATAACCTGGCTGTGCTCTGCTCTAGGTTGGTGATCGCTGTTATGATGAGAAGATGTACGAAGCAGCCAAGCTGTTGTACAACAATGTGTCCAACTTCGGCCGCTTGGCCTCAACTCTGGTGCACCTCGGCGAGTACCAGGCAGCCGTGGATGGTGCTCGGAAAGCCAACAGCACTCGCACGTGGAAAGAGGTGAATTTACTGGCTCTGGGTTCAAGGACTTCAAAGCTGTGGCCTGTTGAGAAACCTTGATTATAAGCAGTAACACAACTCTCAATTCTAGGTTTGCTTCGCTTGTGTGGATGGAAAAGAATTCCGCCTGGCTCAGATGTGTGGGCTCCACATTGTGGTGCATGCAGATGAGCTGGAAGAACTAATCAACTATTACCAGGTAATTAAGCTGACTCCTGTTATACAGTCAGTTCTGCCATGGCAACCCTGTCAAAATGTGAGATTCTGGATGGTTCCTGATGTGAAATGTCTCTGTCTGTGTCTGTAAGGATCGTGGCTACTTTGAAGAGCTGATCACTATGTTGGAAGCAGCGCTTGGACTGGAGCGAGCACACATGGGGATGTTCACAGAGCTGGCAATTCTCTACTCCAAATTCAAGCCACAGAAGATGAGGGAGCACTTGGAGCTGTTCTGGTCCAGAGTCAACATTCCTAAGGTGAATGTCTGAGGCATAAATCTAGCTTAAAACACACCTTTTCGGGCTGTCTCTACCCTGGCTTTTGCACCAGGTTATTAATGGCACTAAAGCCTGAGCACTGCTGGAAATTGCAGTTAACATATATTGCTAATTCTGCCTTTTACTTAGGTTCTGAGAGCTGCAGAACAAGCCCACCTCTGGGCTGAGCTGGTGTTCCTGTATGATAAGTATGAAGAGTATGATAATGCCATAATCACAATGATGAATCACCCCACAGATGCTTGGAAAGAAGGCCAGTTCAAAGATATCATCACTAAGGTATTGCTTTCCTAGTGAAAGTTATGTCTATTTTTCCTTTGGATTTCCCCACAATCAAACTGCTGCTCTGAACATGCATCTTTACTCTTCTCTAGGTGGCCAATGTGGAGCTGTACTACAAGGCAGTTCAGTTCTATTTGGAATTTAAGCCTCTCTTGCTCAATGATCTGCTGATGGTGTTGTCCCCTCGGCTTGACCACACTCGTGCTGTCACCTTCTTCACGAAGGTAATTTTCCTGCTGTCCAGATCAGTGCAAAAGCTGGGAAAGCATTGAGCTGTAGTAGCATTCTGAAATGCTTAGCTACTCCCCTGCCTGCCAGGGAAAATGCTAAGAGACTTGCACAAAAACTGACTTTAGTATATCTCCCTGATTCCTCGAAGGTTAAACAGCTGCCCCTGGTTAAGCCTTACCTGCGTTCTGTTCAAAATCACAACAACAAATCAGTCAATGAGTCCCTCAACAACCTCTTCATTATTGAAGAAGATTACCAGGTATGTCTTGCCTTGAAGCACTTAATTCTGGATTTACTTCATATTCTCAGTCTTTGTTTAATGTGTAGAAACACAGTTTTCTTTCTCATTTTCAGTAGTTTTTACCTGCTTGCTGTTACCTTTAATTCCTTAAGTTCATGTTTTCTAACACTTCAAACTGAATTAGTGGTGAGGAGCCAAGGATTAAGTGGAAAAGTGTTAGTGGCTTTCTGAGAGCTTTTTGTGTCATTCCTACTGGGGGTAGAGTGGCTACTTTGTTGTAACTGTGACAGCTTTTAATTACTGCAAACAAACAGTGCTAAGAAAAGGACTCACAGAGGAGGCAAACAGTTGTGATGTCTGGCTGTTCCACTGTGTCCAGAGAACAGCTGTCTGGTATTCACAGGCTTTTAACCTACTGAAAAATACTGTTTGAAATACTCTAAACTCCATGTGTGTCAAACAGCAGCTGCTCAAATAAAACAGCAGATCTCTGCGGGTCTGGCTAGAATACTTTATCTTCCTAAAAGTAGGAATACAGAACTAATGGAAAATGTTGCATTTTGTGAATGCACTTGTACATCTGAGGTGTGAGTAACTTGGTTTTTTTGTGCTTCACTCAGGCTCTTAGGACTTCTATAGATGCTTATGACAACTTTGACAACATTTCTCTTGCCCAACGTTTGGAGAAACACGAGCTAATAGAGTTCCGAAGAATCGCCGCCTATCTCTTCAAAGGCAACAACCGCTGGAAACAGAGTGTGGAGCTCTGTAAGAAGGACAGGCTGTACAAGGTGAGATCCCATCCAGGGCAGCTTTAGCAGCCTTGCCTTGTTTGGCTCTAAAGGGAGCTCAGTTAGCAGCACACTGTGGGCTGTGGTGTGCCCCGAGGCTGAGGCTGTGTCCCGTTGCAGGATGCGATGCAGTACGCTTCCGAATCCAAAGATACCGAGCTGGCAGAAGAGCTGCTGCAGTGGTTCCTGCAGGAGAACAAGAGGGAATGCTTTGGTGCTTGTCTCTTCACCTGCTACGATCTCCTCAGGCCAGATGTTGTCTTGGAAACAGCGTGGAGGCACAACATTATGGACTTTGCCATGCCATACTTTATTCAGGTCATGAAGGAATACTTGACCAAGGTAAGAGCAGGTGCCTCTCCAACACCCAGAGCTTGTTAGTCACTGTGGTGAATGCCTTGAGACTGTCTGCTTGCTACTAACATTGATTTGGGCTTTGTCCAATGTCTGTCTGTCCATGTCCACACTTACTTTTCAGTCCATCTGGGGAGAGACTTCGCCCTCTAAGAGGCTGAAACATTTGCAGGCTCCACCCTCTCTACCAATTACAGAACCTACATCAGTAGTATTTGCCTGACCCTGGGCAGTGTCTAAAGCAGTTCCAGGCTCCAGGCTTTTCCTGTGCTGTGTCAGGAATCCCAGCTGGGATCAAGCTTTAACTAAATTCTAGATTGTGTACTAAAACAGCTTTATAGCTAGATCTGGAGATAACTTACTCTGCTGTGCATTTAACTCTAAAATGTGGCTCTGATACCTAATGGCACTAATTATGACTCAACTCTTATTTGAAGTGACTCAGGATGGGGGAACTACTTGGTAATGCTCTGACAGACTTGAACAGACTTGAGTTAAATCCAACTGTCACCAGCAGGATTTGCCCAGCTCAAGCTTTTAGAGTGTCTTTCAGTGGAATGGTGTAAATTCCTTAATGATTAAGACTCTTCCAAGCTGAAGTTCAGCTTTTACTTCCATGCAGTCAGTGAAGACTAGGGTGCCTGTTTGTCCAGAAATTTGCCTGGCTGTTCCTTCTAAAGGCAGGAGTACCCTGCAGTTCTGTAGCCAGCCTGAAATGCTGTTTTGGGGGAGGTGGGGAGCTGGCTGAGCAATAAAACTGTGTCAGAGGTGCCTGATGTACCAAGCTAACACCAGGCCCTTGGGGGGGAGTAGGAGGATTCTTAAAGATAAAAATTTCCTGATCTGCTAAAAGATTAGGATGTAGCTTTAGTGTAGCTAATGAAATCGAGAGCCAGCAACAAGCAGAGCTGCCTTTCTAAAGCAGATACTTCTGGTGTACCTTTGTTTTTACTCTCCTGTACCTTAATTATTTCTTCCCTGACGCTTTTGTTTCTACCTTTTTATATGCTAAATATGGAATTTGATTTTTCTAAGCTGCACCTTCTGAATTCCTTTGCAGGTTGATGCAATAAAGGAAAAGGTGAAAGTTGATTCTTGTTTCCCATCTTTAAGTCTGGAGGACTAAGTCTAAGGATTCTGCATGAGTTTTTTTCTTTCCTATGTTTACTACACTGCTGCTACTGCTTTTTCCCCAAACAAAATATCACTAAAGCATATGCAAATTGTTTAACTCTCAGTAGCTAGTGCTGTAGGAGAAAAGTAGATTCATTTGCTACTAATAAGCTAATAGATCCTCAGGAAGGGCATACAGGTGATCAGTTGGATCACAGTCAGCCTGGTATTCAAACAACACACAAATATTTACACAAGTGCTACTATTTGACTGCCAATCTGACTGGAAGAACCTCCTCCATTAAGAAGGAATTCTGTGAATGCATAAATCAGTCTGGCATTTGCTAGTTGAAGGGCTGTGATCCAGTTCCTGATCTCTGGACCATGACTAATGCGTGCTGACCGTAGGCAGAGTAGATACTGGCTGCTTCCAGAGGGACTCTTCCTCACTCAGGTGTCAGTTCTCATGGTGCTGATCTAATCCACACAGTGCTCTAGTTCATGTAGCAACTTAAAACTTCAGCTGTTACACCAAGTCTGTGGTTCTCCTCCCTGTAGTAAATTTCTAGTAGTTGTCCAAAAAAAGACTGCCTTCCAAGCTCTTCAGCTTCACTAAACTTCTCTTGCTACCTCATTAAAAATATATATATTAAAATGGTAATGCTTATTGCTCTTCTGAGGCTACTCCAGGGCTTGCCTTTTGCTAAGTAACTTTGACCTTCAGGTTTTCTGTCCATCTGCTTCCCTACAAATGCCCCCGTGATCCTCCTTAGCCCAGGGGTCAGCCCTAGCATGAGTTTCCCATTAATGTGGTTCAGCAAAGGGCAAACCAAAGTGACAAACAGCTTTGAAGATGGACTAAAGGCAAAAACTGCTGGTTGTAAAGACACCACTGGAACTCAAGGCTTAAGACACGTAGTGTAAGGTCCTTCAGCAGCTAGTAAGGAAAGTAGGAAAGCGTGTGTGTGAAAAAAGGTAATTGAACTGCAGTGTTTGCATAAACTACGCATGTGTAGCAGTCATTGCAATTACATCCCACTACTCCTTAAGCTCCAAGGCATTGCTGTGGGCTGCGTGTGGTTTTTTGGGGGGAGCCTGTCTGGCAGTCATCTTCAGACCTCACTCGTGCTTCAGTACTTTTGCCTCTTTTCCATGCACACATAACACGATAACATTGAATGCATGTTACTTTTCCTCTGCAGCTTATTGCAGTCCCTGTGGAAAAGCCTTTAAATCAATCTTGCTCCAAGTGTGTAGGGCCCTGAAGCTGGTGATGCTCGAGCAAGTGGTGTAAGAACCATCCTGCAGGCTGGTTTCAAACTTGCGCTTGTTCTTGTCAGTATTTGTTCAGCTCTGAGGGGAGGCATCAAAACTGGGTCCAAAAAGCATTGAATGTCCTGGGCTGGAGGCTTTCCAAGTGTGAGTAAGCCAAATGCCTCTGCTTAGTAGCAAACTCTGCACATTCTCCTTGGATTTGCATCTCTAAACTTGTGCTTCTGTGTTCAGTGTGTTGCTGTTTTGAGTTAAAAACAGTGCAGTTCCCAGCACGGTGTCTGGAAGTGAGTCTTGGAGCATTGGATACGATCCTGTGCACTTTGGCAGCAGCAAGCCAGATACTGTGGGAGGCAACCACCAGGCTGGCCATGGAAGCCCAGTCGATGAGGGAACTCGAGCTCAGGACTTCTGCCACTCCCTGGAGTTGTGCCTCAGTTTGAGGTTACAGAGGAACAGGTTTATGGAACACAGGTTGTAACTCACAGCTGGAAGGAGGAGCACACAGCTCTTGGAGCTGCCAGCAGATATTTGCTCACGTAGCACAGTTAAGCTGCAAACTCACTCGTGGATGTTGTAGCTGAATAAATAACACTGACCCTGTGTAAGTGCAGGAAACCTTCAAACACCTTTATCAAGGACACAAATGAAATGAAACATTAATCTTGTGAGTTGTATTATTGTCTTTCGAAGTAATTGGCATGATTGTCTCTGACTTTGTTCTAAATCTTATCTCCCAGGTAAAATACCAAGACCTCATTTTGTGGTTTTAGTTTCAGGGCCTGCCTTACACTGTAGAAATGCTGAGTTCCCTTGGATCTGTCTTAGAAAGGAGCAATATTTCACGACAGAAGTTTCTTCTCTTGCCTTTCTGTAGGGGTGGGCAAACAGCACCATTGCACTCGCAGTGCAGCAGTGAAGCTGGCCAGGCTTGTCTGTTACTGTGTGTAAAGCTGGAAGAATTGGAGTATCTGTGGGTTTAGGCTGACTGCCACACAGTTCTGGAGTGGAAAAAGCAAGTCTTATACACATGCATTCTCTGCATTTGAACTTAAATTGCATGAGTGAATGGGTTTGGAAAGTGAAATCTTGAGGCTCAAGTGACATGTCGGATGCTATTGCAGTCTGCTCTATCCAAATACAAACCAGATTACTTTGCCTCAATGTCACCTCCAGGGAAACTTTTCCAGGTCTGGGCATTATCTTGGCAATTGCTCCAATGCCAGAGGTCTCCAATTGAGACTGAGCTCAAATCTGTGTCTGTCAGCTCCAGCTTCAGCCTGGAGTGAGCTTTCAAAGTAGTTTGAAAATCCCTCAATGAGGGTTTTTTTTCAGGAAACAGACAATCTTGACTGCACCAGTACCAACATTGCTACTTGAATTGATCTTAACTTGTAAATGGTCTCCTTTTCTTGATGGGTGTTAACATACCACTAAGGCTTTTCCACTTCTCTGCCACGAATAAGTACCTGTTTTAGAGGAGATTTTTTAATTGTTGGTCTCAATTCCAGGTGGATAAACTGGATGCATCAGAGTCTTTGAGAAAGGAAGAGGAGCAAGCTACAGAAACACAACCTATTGTTTATGGTAATGCTTTAGTTCATGTGTTATCAGTAACATAGTTCACTTTTAAAACAACCCTTCCCTAATCTTGGTTTTTTGCCAAGGAAGTCCTGTGAAATGGGAACGTTCTTCACGTGAAACCAAGTCTTAAGGAATGTGTTCCAAAATACTAGATAAGTGCCACTCTGGTGCTGTGGCTGCTAAGGTGGGCTGTGAACTGCAGGATTTTAGGTTGTCCTGGCTCCCTAAGGAAAGGTCTGCAGGAGCTGTGCTATTCCAGGCTTCCAGCAAGTGATTATTTGGATCTTGTGCAATATGCTTTTTGTCTAGCTTGGGTATTTGCTTTATATCCAGGTTATTCTAGCAGGAGTTTCTTCGTATACTTCACCCTGTAGTGTTTTTACTGTGCTGTGCCCTGAGTTTTGTGGGGAAATACCCATTCTGGTTCTGAAGGGGTAGGGACTCCTGCTTAAACATACAAATACCTACAGAAAATCGCAGGCATTTTGCTGACTGAGTTCAGGAGGAGTAAGATGGCCCTTGTGTGTTGCAGGCCAGCCCCAGCTGATGTTGACAGCAGGACCCAGTGTGGCAGTTCCTCCGCAGGCACCTTTTGGCTACGGCTACACGGCCCCTCCGTACGGGCAGCCGCAGCCCGGCTTCGGCTACAGCATGTGAGATGCAGCACAAGTCAGTCTGGAGCAGCAACTTTTCTTACTGAAACTCCACCGTCCCTCCCCGCTTTAACTCATAACAGGGAAAAAAAGCAAAGAGTTCTGCCTCGTGTTCTTGTAACCTTTATTTCATGAAGGACTGTTTTTTCTAGCGCAAAACGATTTGAATCACTTCTGTTAAAAATCTTTTTCACATTCCATGTCATTTAGACTTTTACTTTCAGAAGGGGAATAGTTTAAACGACTTTGTTCAAGTGGGCTTTTTGCAGGACTGCTTATTACCATTAAGTCTATTGTGAAGATTCTGATTTGCACTCTATAGTGTTACACTCTAATATTGAATCTTAAGTTCATTGTATGTGAGCAGCTTACGGTATGTACTGTCTATTCTAAATGCATTTAAGTCTCACTGTATATTTGGAGAAAGCTAAAGCCAAGATACTTGTATTTGACCTTGCAAAACTGCTGACAAGAGACAACACTAATCAGCATATCCTCCCTGGGTTGGATTGCATAGCTCTAAAAGAATTTAAAATGCGTACAGACAACCTTGCCTGACTTAAAATGAGTAAAAGTTTTGGTTTCGTTCATTTTTTTTCCCTTAACCTATGCAGGTTTTTCCAGTTATGCATATAGAAAATGCTAGTGTCTTTTTGCTCACTCCATATGTAACAGATGACCTTATGTTGTGCTGTATCCTGTGCTTTTGTGGGACATTCCATTCAGGAACAGAGCACCATGATTCCAATCTGTGTATTTACTAACCCTGCCCTGAGGTTTGTGTATGTTGGATATTGTGGTGTTTTAGATCACTGTTTTGAGTGTACAGAAGAGAGAATTCAAGCATATTGCTGTTCAGTTTTGTTTGTGCAATTTGAAATTACGCAATTTAAAAATAAATTACTGGACTGTGGACATGCTGCATAGTGGTAGCTTCACTTTACTGTCTTCAAAAAAGGACCTTTGGACTCAAACCAAGTATTCCAGTGCTGGTAGTGGGGGGCAGTGCAGGTGTGTGCAGCCAGGGGTCTGAGGGGCCAGCAGAAGAGCAGCAATGGGGACCAGTGGTGGGGTCTTGCACTGAGGGGGCAATACAGGAATATATGTAATGCTTTTTGTAGAGAGAGATTATGCCAGAGAGAAGATAATAGCACTTTTCACCAGTTGGCTGCACTGTGGTCAACTCCAGCATATTTGACCAGATGATACATTAGGATTGTAGTAGGGTGTGCCAGTTAAATTGAGATCATGTTCTAGGTATGTAAATTGCCTTAAACATATTTAGCTTCAAATAAAATTGACTTAAATGTTTCTCTATGAATACTGTCATATTTGAGTGTAACGAGTCTGACAGCACTGGCCAGATTTCCAACACCTGTAGAAGCTCCAGGAGCCACACTGGGCATCAGGATGCAGCTCTAAGGCCAGATCCCCTTCCTTCTTCCTCCTGTGTGCTCCACAGTTGTGTCCTGTGATCCTGGGGCTGGGCACTGCAGCACTTCCATGGCATGGGGGAGGTAGCAGGGGCTCAGGCTCTCTGTGGTTAGTAGTGGTACAGCACAATTCTGCAGTGGCACTCTGAAAAAAATTTACTGGAACCCCTAAAGTGCTCTGAACTCTGTAACATGGAGCTGCCTTAAACCCAGGATGGCCTGTTGCTCCCAAGAAAACCAGGATTTAAGTCTGTCCCTGAGTGCCCAGTTGTTTATGAGGGTAACTCCCCACAACTTGGCTCAGCTGCACTTTTTTACACGCACGGGAGCTCCACAGACCCCTTCAGAGGGAAGCTCAGCTTACAGCTGCTCTCCACAACTGTTTACTGGTCTGGGCTGCAAATCCAGTTGAACTCGTTGGCCTGGGACCAGTTACAAGTTGTTGCAGCAGTTGTTTGGGCAGGAAGCTGGCTACAGTTAACCCCCAGCTCCAGTTCTTAACTGCTTCAGTGGCTGAGCCTTTCTCGATTAAAGAATGTATTCACTTCAAAAAACAGGCAGAAAGAGGAAACTCTTAAAACTCTTATCAACCGATGTGCAAAATCCTCAGCCAATTGCACAAGTTGTAAATTTACTGGGTTCCTTTTTGTGCCAGCCCTGCTTCCCTCAACTGCCCTGAGCCTAGAATTTTCTTTCTCCCTTTACAACACAAGTTAGAGAAACTCATGATTTACAAATTTAAATCTTACAAAACCGGCTTATTTATTAACATTGGGAAAAAAAACCCAGACTTGGATTTTTATCCCTTCAGAACCGACATACAGGAACCCATCCAGGTCTTTTTTGGTACCGTTTTTAGAAGAGTTTAAGGTGACCAGAAACTTTATCTATGACATCAGCTGGTCCTGGTCCGATCCCAAGGACTGTCCTGGAGCCTGGAGCTATCTGAGTACGCCCAGCATCTTGTATCAAGCTCACAGTCAGCCCCAGGCGCTTCGCCTCAGCCAGCAGCTGCACCAGAGTCTCCTCATCGGGAGCTTTGAGGACCACTTTAGGTTGTCCACAGTATTCCCACTGCTTCAGGAGCTCGGGATTCCTGTGACGGACCTGTTTGTAGGCAGAGACAGCAGCGTGGGAGCACTGTGCTGCTACTTTGCCCTTGCCCATCTTCAGGTCGTTACGGACGATCAGCACCAGCTTGAGCTCCCCAGACTCTCCCATGATGTCAGCCTCGCCCCCCAGGCTGTTGGAAGGCTCTGGAATTCCAGCTCCAGGCTTCCTGGGCAGTCTCCCCCGGATGCCCCAGCCCAGGCACACGCCGCACACGACGCCAATGATGACATTCAGGAACTCGGGCTCAAAGAGAGAAATCATGGTGGATTTTGGAGAGTGGCTCTGAAAGGGGGGAAAAGACGGAATTTACTTGAGCGTTTTGCAGCTTCTGAGAGCATTTTGTGTGCTTGTGCCCAGTTTGCACCTGGTTATTTGAGGACAAGAACATTTGTTAGAAACACAAAGGAACAGTTCCCCAGACAGCTTTCTGACTTGCCAACACCTCACCGGTGATGGGCTTCGACTCAGCGAGCAGAGCTAAGATAAAGTGGCAAATAATTATAGAATCATACAATGGTTTGGGTTGGAAAGGATCTTAAAAAGTTCATCTGTTCCACCCTCTGCCAGGGGCAGGGACACCTTCCACTGTCACAGGTTGGTCCAAACCCCGTCCAACCTGGCCTTGAACACTCCCAGGGATGGGGCAGCCTCAGCTTCTCTGGGTACCCTGTGCCAGGGCCTGCCCACCCTCACAGGGAAAAATTCCTAACATCCCATCTAAACCTCCTCTCTGTCAATTTGAATCCATTCCCCCTTGTCTTGTCACCCCAGGCCTTTTTAAATAGTCACGTCCCACCTTTCATCCGTAAGTTCCCTTCACGTACTGGAAAGCCACAGATAGGCCACCCCGAAACTTTTCTTCTCCAGGCTGAACTCTCCCAATTCTCTCAGCCTTTCCTCATGTCAAAATTACACCTAAAAATGGGGAGGAAAATGGGGAGGAAAATGGCGCGGTGGTGGAGGTTTTAAGTCAATACCCCAAATTCAACTGAGGAGCGGGGCCGCCTCCATCTCCACCGCGGGCTGCGGCAGCTCAGCCCCGCCAGGCCCGGCCGCGCTGGAGCCCGGAGGGGACACGGAGGGCAGAGCCCGAGCGGGAACCGAACCGTGCGGGACCCCGCGGCCCTCAGGGGGACCATGAGGGGGCCATGAGGGAGCATCCCCCCTCACCGCTTACCTGCCGCGCCCGCCCGGAGGTGACGAAACCGCGGCGCTCGGGAAGTGACGATTCCGGGGGGGTGGGACGGGGCGTGTTGTGCCGGGCCCTGTTCCGCGTTGTGCCGGGCCCAGCGGAGCTGCCGGCGTGGAGCTCGGTGAGTGTGGGGTTGGGCCCGGGGCTCTCTCGGCTGGCAGGACTCTCGTCAGCGGCCCCTCAGCGGGAGCTCTCAGCGCTGCCCATCGCTGCCCTCAGCGCTGCCCATCGCTCCCTTCACAGTGCTGCCCATCGCTGCCCTCAGCGCTGCCCATCGCTCCCCTCACGGCGCCTCCGGCTCTGAGGGGACGGCGGCGATGGGGGACCCCCGGCCCGGGCGGTGCTGTGCGAACCGAGGGACCCGTGTGGGTAGCCGAGGAGCGGCCGGGAACGCTGTGGAGGAGCAGGGAGGGAGGAGAGGCTTCTCCTGGCCGGCCTTCGGGGTGAGAAATGTGCCGCTGCCATCTCACCCCGCTGGAGAGCGGCTCTGCTCTTCCAAAGCCCCGGGAAGGGTGAGATAGACTCGCCCTGCTCCGGCCCAAGGGACGGTGCCTGATGACACAGGGAGAAATGCGTCCTTCTCCCTGCGGAGAGTTAGATACCGATAGCTTTTGTCTGCTTTTCCTCTAGAAATGTGCTGTGCTTTCCCGGCTGGGTCCTCCCTGCATCCCCGTGGACTGCCTGGGGCTTGTGGGTGTGAGGCCCAAATCCATGGGAACATTTCTGCTGACTAGGGTTAAGCACCTCGTCTGGTTTTTATTTCTCTAGCCAATGTTATCTGGTGTTTACAGGAGATAATAAAGCAGCGAGATTCCTGTTTTATTCCAGTTTTGCCTCTCAGATGCTTGGCAGGTCATGTAGGTGACCTGAGGGAAGGGAAGATAAGTGTGGTAGCAGCTGTTTATCTATAAAGTATTGTTGAATCCAGGTTATCCCCTGCACCTATGACATTTCTTCAGGGTTTTCTCCTGCCCTTGTTTGCTCTGCTATGTGCTTACCAACAAGTGGGTATCCTGGTTTAGTTAATGGTGACGATGTAGGTTGAGGTGGAGAAAAGCGTGGTTACTGTTTCATGGCTTGGAGCACACGTGTTGTGTTTGGGCAGTGGATTCTGGTGCTGTTTTGCTGTTAGGAATTCTGCTCTTTTGGGGATTGTTTCACCTCAGTTCGATGGGGGGTTCTCATGCTTCATAACATCTTTATAGTAACATATATCAGCTCTTCTTAGTGCATTAATTTTCATAATGAAACAGTCTTTGTTATGTCGGTCCTCTTTCTTCCAATCCATTACATCTGCAGCATAGAATAAACTTTCCTTTATTCCTTATTGGATCAGTGACAGTTGTAACGATGGTTTCATCCCCTGATTTCAGATGAGGGTTTCAAAAGCCAGTTTCCAGTTGTGCAATGGGAGGTGAGCTCTCCTTGTTAGTTCAAGCTTTGTTTCACGTCCTGCCGAGCAGCTGAAATTAAGGGTGTTTGTCATGGCTGTGGGGAAGGGTAGGAGGAGACTTAGTGGCTTTCAAGTGGGTGGTGACAATGAGGAAGGTGAGTGGACTGGAACAACTGCACTCTTTCCACCTTAAAGCTTTTTTTCCTAAGTTGTTGCCTTGGAATTTCTTCTGAATGTCGTAACTGCCTCTGACCGCATCTCGTGAACAGCACTCCTTAGGGTCATCTGTGTCATCAGTGCATGCTTGGAGATTCCTTATTTCTTAGAAAACTGTGGGTTTGGAACAGAAAAACCCCTGTAATTCCTGGTGCATGGTGATGGGAGACATATTGTTATCTGCAGGTTGGAACTTTAACTTCTCTTCCTTGTGGACAAGTGTGAGCTGGGTGGACTTTGCTATTCCCTGAGGGCGAAGGGCACAACCTCGAAGCTGTTGCAACACTGAGCTTTTTGTAGCCCTGTACCAGCTTCAAGCACAGGCATGGGGCAGCACCAAAACCACCAAATCTTGCTGGTTTTGGTGCTGCTTGGCCCAGAGGGACCCAGAAGATGCTATTAGTGAGGCAGGCAGTTGTTCAAGCTTGTTAAAAGAATATTTTTCTTTCTCCCAGGGCTCAGAATTGGCCTCTGTGAGCCTTGTCTGGGCAGTGTGTCCTCACTGGATGGCCAAGTGTGAAATCTGAATTGGCTTCACTTAGAGATTGTTCCTGTGAAAAGCAGAACTTGTTATCTCAGGAGCTGCTTTCAGCCACTCTGGGCTTTGTCAGGTCCTTGTGTTCATCCCTTTTCATCTGTGCTATGCCTCCTCTGCATATCCTCTTATCCCTGGGTCTCACCTTTTCATCTATTTATTGCACAGCGCCTCTACTGCATTATTTTAGCACCTGATTCTGCTGCTGGATGTAATCAAAATTCATGTTTCACCGGAAAAAATACACCAAAAAGAACAGTTTAATTTATGTGGTTTTAATGGCAGGGACAGACAGAACTTTTGGTCAACTCAAAAGAAATTGCATGGCAATCCTGAAAATCATGTTACAACAGTCTTTCCTAAAAGGCATCCCAAAGTCTTTTTGGGAAAAAAAAAAAGGGAATTTTAACTCTAAATTCTAAGATGATTTATTCGGGTAGGAATTGGAAAATAGGTCTGGTGTACAGAGGCATAACCCACAAAATGGAATCCTGTGGTCTTTAACTGAATTACTTGTCCTTTGAGGAATTAAACTATTTTAGTTGGGAAAACATTTTTAGTGTGGGAATAAATGCACTCATATCAAAATAACCCATTACAGCTAAATCTGTGGAGATTTGGAACATCTTTCAGATGTGGCCTAATTTATTTTAATTGAATGCTTCCCAGGAGTGCTGAAGGACTGGAAAAAAAATATCGAGCAGTTACTTTTTCTATTTTCTGTCATCTTCAGGAAAGTCATTAACCTCTAAGTGAGGGGCTGTGTCACTTCAGTGTCACATGAACGGTGTTCTCTTGCTCTGTAGGGGCAGCAGGTTTGCAAGAGGAGTCGCTTTGGGCTCAAGTGCTGCAGAGCTGAGGACGTGGTTGGCTCTTCCACTGCCTTCAGATCCTGGAGAAGTGGTGGAGAGGGAATAACTGTGAGGAGCTGAAAGGGGTATGTAATGTTTCACTTCCAAACTGATCCCATCCTTCACCTCAGTGTGTTCCTGTGCCAGGCAGTCTTTGGCTTTCGAGGGAAAGTGCTCTCTGAGCTGTTTCTTTTCCAGGAAATTGTTAACTTATTCTCTCTGTAGAGCATTTGATGACTGGGAAAAAAACTCCTCACAGATGTGCAGCACTGTCTAGTTTAGTGCAATTCCTTACCCACCTGGAAAGGCTGGATTTTAATCCTTTGTTCTCCTTCTTGTAATGGAAGGACGGGGGTGTAGAGAAAGGAGAAGGAATAATAAATTTTCAGGAAAGTTGAGGAGAAAGAAACAGCAGGATCGAAACATTTGGCTTAAAACGCAAGAAATAACTGGAAATTATGTGTTACTGAGGTGGCTGGGGGGGAACAACAAAGTGCTCTATGCTCTAACCCTGGTTCTGGGAGCTGTGTGCTGATGGAGATGAGAGTCAGGGCTCTTTCAGTAAGAAGTGGTAAGAATTAGTGATTCAAAAAGTGTCTGGGAAAGCACTGAGATCATGAAAACAGCTTCCTTGTTGTTCCAGCACAGTGGAAAGGAGTCCTCCAAAAATCCTAAGTACAGAACATGAGTTCACATTCTACTCCTCCAAGTGAGAGTGCAAACACCCAACTGCCTTCTCCAAAACTTTCCTTTTACAGAAGTGCACCCAACACTTGGGTGCTTCCACAGCCTCCCCGGAGCTTCAGAGAAGAGACTTAGTCCTTTTCTCTGATTACAGAAAGCAGATACTGCAGTGCCCAATTTTGTTGTGTTCTCATGCTCTGATAGCTTGTTTTGCTTTGTCTCACTTATGCTGTGAAGTGCCAGTCACAGTCAACATAAACCCTTTTTGTTGACCAATTTGCATTTTTGACTAGCAATAATTGTCTTTTTATACTTCATGTTTTGGGTTGCACTAAAGCTCAATGGTGTATTGTGGGCTCTTTGTTCAGCCCTACAAAGCAGTTGTTGTGTGACAACAGCTCTAACAAATGATCTAAGCTACCCTGATACAAAAACTGTCCACAGTTGTTTTCCTCTCTCTTTTAAATAGTTTATTTTTATGTTTGCTGATAACTACTCCTTGTAGTAGGCAAATTTATTTTTAGAGATGGGCTCTGTGTCTTACCCAGCATCTGTCAGAAGTCAAGTTCTGTTTAGCAGATGGAATTTCATTTCCTTTGGTGAGCTCTCATGGATTCGATGTAGACTTGAGAATATGGAGTGAGTTAATGAAGGATAACTCCATTTGGGGTCAGACTCCCACTCCAGTTAATCCCTGTGGGAAGGCATTAGTGCAGGACTAGTGATTCTAATGGGCATCAAGCAGCACAGCAGATCAAGGGTGCTGAGCTGAGGGGATGTGCAGCCTCCAGTCCCTTTGCTAAGATGCTTTAAGTATAATTAGACTTGGGCAAACCAGGGAAGTTCTTTTCTGTAGCCAGGAAGGGTTTGCAGCCCATTCAACCCTGCCGTGTGATAGGTATCCACTCTCCAAGCCAGCTGTGGTTTTAAAGAGGAATTTTTAGAGCTTTCCTGCAGAACGGTTGAACTTTAAGACCTTCTTGACAAGTATTTGTCCTCCAGAAGCGTGGATGAGGATTACTCATCTGCTTTACTGCAAACGTTGACTTGTGTACTTGAGGTGTTATGCAAAGCTAATCCTGGATTAGTGCCTTTCCAATCAGGCAGGGTAAAAGTGGCTCTGGCAGTTGAGCTCCTGACAACAAAGCTGTCACGCCTAGGGAACAACACACCTGAGACCTCCCCAGAGATGCAGGAATTTTATGGATTGCACTGGAATTCAGTATTGTGCACAGCCTGGGCTTTAGCATCAAACATGGACAGCAGTTGGCATTACAATAAATGAACTTCCTTGGAGTGTAATTAAGCTGAGAGCAGAGACCAAACCAATTAAGACTTGTAATTTTGAAGGCTAAATCTGCCCACGTTGAAAAAGATGGATTTCAAAATGCGGAACGTGTGGCTTCCACTGAAATTTGTGGTGTTTTTTCTAATCTTTGCTATATTTAAGTCAGTAAAATGTGACTGAAGTTCCCTAAACAAGAACACTTTTTTTAGTGTGGCTGTGGGTGCTCAACAGCTCTGGATGGCTTTTGCTTCCTAAGCAGCTTTCTGTGAACATCAGGTTTGCTGTGTGTGGGTGTGTAATTTCAATATTGCCCTCTGCAGTCTGAGCTCTGTGTGTGTAAATTCATGTGACACACACGTGTATGTGTGTGTATATAAACTCACACTGTAGATATTCATAGGTAATTATTTAAATATCTATAAAAATAAGCACAAGTAAGTGCAGTCAGTAGAAACAAAACCATCCACCTGGACTCACTGTCCTGATGGATTTAAGGGGTGGCCGAACATTTGATCCTGATATTGCCATAGCAACTGGCCAGTTCTCCTCAGCTAAGCACTGGGGTAGCTCCAGTGACTCCCAGAGTGTCAGGCTGCTCTGAACTCACCCAGGGAGAGGGAGAGGTTCACATTTGCCTGGGGTTTGAGCAATGCCTGAGTGATGCTGCAGAGTGATGCTGTAGAGCTCCCACTGCAGCAGCTCAGGCCTCTTGTCCTTGGCTGACTCTGGAGCCCTTGGCATTTTTCAGCTTTTGCAAAGGTGTTTTATTTGTTTTTTAGGTGGTTTGGGTGCTCTGGAGTTCACATTGCAGTGAATAAAAACTGTAACACACTTGAGATGAGTTTCTGCTGCCTTGTTAAATCAGCCAGATTTCTATTTCTGCACATTTTGTGTCAGGGGGAGGTGTTGGAGAAAGGACTCCTTCCTGAGACCTCAGTGCTTCTGACTACTGGATTTTAACTAAAACCTTTAATAATCAGATCCTAGCTAGCAATTTTATCTGTACTGCAAGTAATGCTCAAGGCTTGTACCTGTTTAGAAAAACACCTTTTTAAAACTGACTTGTGAGACCCTGGAAATGTCAAACACAGTATCTGAAATCTTTGAACATTTTATTTAAAAATTTGACAAAATTCCTGCAGCCTGAATCCAGGGGGTGATCTCACTCCTGTTTACCAAACCCGAGTTGCTGCTTGGCTCTTAAGCCTAACATAAATCAATGGGGAAGTTTTTTTTTCTGTATAACTTCAATGTCCTCCACCGGACAGTTTTATATAACCTGTCATTTTAATACTGCACTACTTCTCTTTCCAACAAAAGCAACGTATCAAAAACTGTAAATCAGGTTTGCTTACAGGGAGAAATACAGTACAAAGATGCTTTAGCTTTGTGGGACTCTCTTTTCCAAAATAAAACTCCAGAAACTGTTTTAAGATTCAGGAGAGGGTTTTTAAAACAAGGAGTCTGACTGGTTACTCTCATTGTGTTGGATTGCATAAGAATTGTCAGCTGTTCAGGTTGGGTTTTTTTTTTGAAGAAAAAAAAAGGCAGCTTTTGCAACATTCTGGTTTGTGCTGGCTCCCACTTCTTACATTATTTACTCTCCTGGATAAGGAAAACCACATCTGTTCTTTTGGGTTTGGGTTTTTTTTTAGGGCTTATCTCTCTAGAGAAAGGCTAAACCAGCAGAGAGTATGGACAGTGTGAGCAAGGCTTCCATCAGAGAGCTCTTGTCCTCTGAAGAGTTTGCCTTTTGTGCTTCAGAGATACCAGGCTGTGCAGAACAGGAGATGCAGCTCTGTATCTTGGTTACCACACTGAGGGCTAATCGTTCAGCCAGGGAGGTTTTTGACATAGTAACAACCTGCAAAGCTTTAGTGCCAGGATGAGGAGCAAACCTGAAGCACCAATCTCAGGATGGAAGTGAGGTTTGTATGAAGCTCTGCTGGTCCTGGAGCCCAAACAGTGGGTTGGGTCGTGGAAGGGGTTGTTTAAAAGAGCTTTTGTTCAGCTGTTAGAAGTGAGGGAGTTTTGTCATTTGAGTAAAAAATATAGAATTATGTAGGTGGGAATGTTTTAATCTTTGTCACATTGGGGATTGAATCACTTTCTCCTGGTTGATGGTGTAATGCAGGAAGACTGTGAGTTGGATTTGGAGAGCTGCTGGGTGTTTGTCTGTATCCTTTGACTGTGGAGTTCTCCTAACCAGAAACACACCTTGTGCTTTTTGGGTTTCTTCTGCTCTTAGATCCCCACACGTGGCTGATCTATGAAATGGCAGAGAATGGCACAGACTGTGACCAGAGACGCATAAGAATGAGCAAAGAGCAGCACAATGGAAACTTCACAGGTAGGTGGAAAATCACTTTGTGTTCTCAGCTGGCCTGGTTGGGGTGGAAAATGACCAGGACAAGATTGAAAAGGAATTGATGTTGCTTTTCTATTGAGGCCAGGCTGGGTGGGGCCACCTGATCAACTGAGTGGCACCTGTGCCTGTGCCAGGGGGTGGAATGAGATGGGCTTTAGGGCCCCTTCCAAACCAAACCATTCTGGGATTCTGTGACTTTACTCCAACATAATGCAAAGGGCCTCGATGCCTGAATCAATCTCAGAAACCTCAGTCGGCTCTAAACCTGAAGCCTGGAGGATTTAGGATTCCAAAGCCATGGAATAGATTTATGCTGTGTATTTCCATTCACGTTTCTCTTACACTCTTTTCTCCTCCCAAAGCTCTTGATCTGTGGTTCACATACATTTAAACCCCACAAAGCTGACCTGGGTACCAACAGGGGCTACAACAACAAAAAGAAAAACCTCTGAAAAAATTAAACTCTGTTGGCAAATGTGTGGCTGTGGAAGTCAGGCTGTACAACCCCACCCTTTGGCACTGAAAAGTTAGTTCTTGGTAATAAAAATCTGTTTTACTCTGGGACAGATCCAGTTATTAGTCTCCCAGTTTCTAGCTGTTCTGTTGAAATTCAATGTCACTATAATTTATTGGTTTCAGTGATAAATTACCAACAAAACAGTTTTAACTACTTCACCTCCTGCCTCTCTTCTGTTTTTTCTACTGGTATGTCTGAAGTAGCCTGGGGTTAATGCTTAGAACTCATGCAAAATAACCTGAGAACACTTAATGAAGATTTTTGTGTCACTGAATTATCCGTGCTGTGTAGTAAAGCATGGAAATTATAATTGTCTTCGTTTGTTTCCTGTCAGCATTGAATGTGCCAGTTCCATATTTAATTAAGTTTTGTAATCAAGTGATTTCTCAAGTTGTGTGCAGTCTTACACCATTGTCTTTTACGACCTTTTACTAAAAACAAGGTCGTAAAAACAAGGTTGAAGCATTTTTATTACACACATTAAGCAAGAAAGATTAACTGCATGTTTGTATGTATGGAACAAATTAAAGCCTTTTACTTAAAGCCTTAAATCATTCTGTAACTCTGAGGGAATGTGGATGTTCCCCAGTATTTGCCATTGCAGGATTTCTGTTCGTTCATCTAAAGCAACTGATTTTACAGCTAAGGAATACAGAATGAAGTGGGCTGTGTGACTAATGAGATCTGCAATTTCTGTGTAAATATCAGCATCTGATAAGGCAGAATGTTTCAATTACTGGAGTAAGACTGAAATAATACATCTTGGGTTGCAATATGCTGGAGATCAGATGAGATTAACATTTTAAATGCAACAGCTTTTTAAAAATCTAAAATTTATTAATATTATTATAATGCAAAATAGAATACATGTGTTGTGACTGTGTAGTAAGTGATGTTTAAACAAGTTTGGTGTCTGTTTGGATACAAGTGTATTTCGTCATTGTTTACTGGTATTATTTTTTAAATCTTATTCCAAAATTGCTTTTCTCTACAAGTTTAAAAATTATTACTGCTCCTTAGCTTGACAACCTTTGAAAACAAGACATTCTCCTCCAAAAAAAACCAGCTCACATTTGAGGGTTTTTTCATCTGATTGTGAGCACAAAATAACACCTTGATTAGAAACCCTTTTTGTGTCCTTGCCTGCCAGTGAGCAGGGCCTGGGCTGGGTGTGAGCTCAATCCCGGGCAGGGCTGTGCTCCAAAAGCAGCTCCTTTCCACGGGAGGAGTTTGGGAGAAGCTGGACAGGCTCCTGGCTGGGAGGGCAGGTGCTCTTCTCCAGTTACACCGTGCCTGAAGGGGATAAAGAGCACGTGTAATTCCATCTGCTTCCAGCTCAGGAGGCTGGGAATAGCTCTCCTGGAAAAGAACCAGCTCAAAAGTGAAATGTCTCTGCAGCGGGTGCTAAAGTCACGTTTGACCTGGGGTGGTGGCTGCTTTTAGCTCCTTGGGCAGTGCCCTGCAGAAAGGCTGCTGCAGCTGCCAGGCCTGTGGCACCCTGGTTTCCTGAATGGGGGGAGCAAACCACTGCATTTCCTGGATGTCGCCTGATTCCTGAGGCACCGGCAGCAAATGCTTTGGGATCGGGAGAAAAGATGACTGAGAGCTCACGTTAAATTCCTAACAACAACAAAAAAACCCCAAATCAGTTGTATTTTTGGGTGGGATAGAGCCTGACCTGCCAGCCTGTGCTTTTACATATTTCTTTTGCTTTTCCCTTGCAGATTCCTCTATGCTGAGTGAGCGAAAGCGAAGGGAGCGAGAGGAGAGGTTGAATATTGTACTGTGGAAAAAACCGCTTGTTACCTTGCAGTATTTTTGCCTGGAAACTCTAATAAACTTGAAGGAATGGACCATAAAGTAAAGATCATTTCTTTTACTTCTACTAAGCGTTCTGGGGAAACCCATGCTCTGATTCAGTAGGTCATTCTGACATCTCGCTTTCCCTGATGATTCACAACTTGAAAACTGTTTCTTCCAGAGAATGTGTATTTTTTGTCCCTTAAAGGTGGCTGCTGGAACATCCCACACTTGTAGCTGTGCACTCAGACCTTCTGCCTAAATTACCTAAGTGCAGCAAGGTGCCTGGGGGAGAAAATGGCCAACTGCCTTTCTGAAGAGTTGAATATTGCAATCTGAAGGAGTGGGACAATGTTTAGTGACCCTTAAGGCAAGGGATATTGTAGTTATGACTGCAGTGTTAAGCAGTGACCTACTAATGCAGGTGTTGGTATCACTGAGTAACCTTCAAATAGCTCAGCCAGGGCAGAGATCAGGGTTATGTGGAGCTTGCAGTGATGTTTATGATGTTGTAAAGAGGACTTTGCTTCTCTGTGGGCCCTTTTATAGCAGGAAATGATTTATTAAAGCACTTTTCCCTGAGTGTTATTTTCACAATGGATAAAATCAGCCTTTTATTCCAGTGAGAGAATTTGTGAGGAGCAGTCCTGCCATTCCCTGCTAGTGCTGAAATTCAGAGCCAGTTCTTAAGGCACAAGGCCTGAGGCTTTAGGCTGCCAAAACATGAGTACCATTTGCAATGAAAATGCCAAGAGTAGCAGCCATCCAGTGCTGGTGTTGGTAAGTGGGCTCTGCTGTGCTTGGGATTGAGTTCACAAAGCCTTTCCCAGTCAGGAGACAGGATGTAATGTCACCTTGGGTGACTCCAGCTGTTGGGCTGCTCCTCTGCAGGGTGAGCTGGGCCTGGTGCTCAGGGCTGTGCTCACTGACCCTCTGGGCTAGGCTGGAGATGCTGGCAGTTCAGATTTACTGAGAGAAACTTCTGTTTGCTGTTTTCTTTTGAAATTTTTTGCATGAAAAATATGAGGTTTATGTAGTGTAGTCTTAATTCCCTTTTACACCCCACACCTCCCAAAAAAATCTAACCCCCAAGCCTGTTCATTTTATTATGTGCATTCTTTCAACTACCATTAGAAATTGTCTCTGAGAACTGTTTTACTGGGTTTGACATCTGTAATTTCTGAAAATCTCCAAGCATTTATTTAAACTAAGCAGAAATAACATTTGGGGATTTATTTTAAGACCTCAAATCTTATTTGGCTTCCTAGACATCCAATTCTCTTACAGATAGCACTTGCCTCCTCTGCTGAGCAGCACATTCAGTTGTCTGGCACTCCCCTGACAGAGTCTTTAGAGAAAATAACCCTGACTATTATAAGCTATTAAGTTGAGACCTCAGATTGACTCTTAATGATCTCCTGTGTTCCATTGCATAAATTGTGTTTTGAATGAAAATCACTTGAAAATTCAGTTGTCGTACTAATGTAAGCAGCACTAGCTGTAATTTTAAAATATTTTGAGTGCTCTTTTCAGTTTGCTTATTATGAAATATTTGGGACTGTTTTCCTGTATTATGTCTCACATGTCTTTTTTTTTCTGTCTAAATAGATAAGTTACATTCACAGTTTGCTATTATAATCTGGGAAATTAAAGTTATGGTAGCAGTTGCTTTCTTATATATCATTAGGTGACAATATAATAATGTTTTCTGGAAAATATTAAGTGTATTTGCTATTCTACTGTGTGTGGCCACATACACATCAAGCAGAAAAAAACCCAGTAAAACCAAACATGCTCAAAAATTATTTGGGAGCAAATTACTTTGGAAAACACTTTTCTCCCTTCACCTAATGCTTCAGCATTAACCTAAAATATATTTATTAAATTTGGAGCTGTTACAAGATACTCATTTTAATAGATGAGGGGAAACAAAATAATGTAAAGATGTGTTCCTGTAACTGTCACTGTGGTTCTGCCCAGCAGCACAGTTGGAAATCAGCACTTCTGAATTCCACCCAGCTCGTCCTTGCCCAGGGCCAGTGCAGGGCCTGCTTTGCTCTCTGCTTGGCCACAGCTGCTGCTCAGGCTCTGGGTCTGACTCTTGGCTCCAGAAGCTGAATTGTTTTCAGCTCGTGTTTGTTTTCAGACAGTTACTTTGTTTTTCTTTATTAAAAAAAATAAAATGTGCACGGCTGAACTTTGATCTCCCTTGCCAGCGAAGCAGAGATTTTTCCCTAAAGAGTAAAGGCTCCCCAGATATTTTCTTGGGAGGTTTACACTCCTATTAGAAGAAACTTTTCAGCTGCCATTTTTCCTGCTGAGTACCTCCAGGCAGCCCCAGTCCCCAGGGGTAACTGAGTTACTTTGAAATGCAGGCTCAATGATGAAAAACCCTAATTTGCCATTTGTCTTTAAGATTGTGGCGTCGGCGAGGCGTCCTGGTGTGTGTGTTGCTGGCACTGGCAGTGCTCACAGCCACCTACTACATCGAAGGAGCACATCAACAGGTACCACCTCTGCTTCCCTGGCTGCCTCACACTCCCTGTCCCTGCTCTGGGAGTTGAATGAATTGTGCTGGGATCTCCATGAATTTCTAAAGTACCTTTTGAACTGCTCGCTCTGGGATTGTTTCTCAAGTCGTGACTGCTCCGTTGGCTGTGCCTGAGTTGTGTTTCAGAGCTGGGGAGGGATGAGCTGTGTCATTTGATCTGTTCTGTTGGATCTGGAGGTGTCTCATCTATTCCTGAGTAAAGCACACCTCGGGTGCTGCAGCACTCCTTCACAGCTGCTGTCAGCAAGCTTTTCATAGTGGTGGGAGCTCTTAGGGGAAAATGTTATCCTGAGTTGTGGCAGAGCTTTGTGGTTCCCAAGAAATGATTCTTGTCTTTCTGTGGAAGGGTGTCCTGCCCAGCTGGGACAGGCACATATAGAGATATAAAATGGTTTCATTTCTGTGGGCAGCAGACAACCAGCATTTTCATGTTTTCTTAAAAGTAACAAATCTGCTGCTCACTGCTCCGAGCTACAACATCCAGCAGACTCACTGGGAGTGCAGCTGATTTTATTCCTTTATTTAAACTGTTCAGACAATTCCCTGAGCTGCCTGGGCTCTACTAGACACTCTCTGGGGCTTGTTCCTCGTGGGCCTGTTCCAGCCTCCTACTATTGAACCTGAATTTTCATCTATCTCCTTGGAAACTTGCTGACTGCAAGATGTAGGGTTTTTTCTTTTGAAAGTGCACTGTTTTCTCTACATGTCTATGCTGCAACTGTAATAAATTGCAAATAGAAGTATCTAGGATTCTATTTCAGTTGTTATAATCCAGATAAATGTCTGTGTTAGCTTGTAGCTTAATTTTGTCCCTTGGAGAGATCATAATTTATATATTTATTTTCTTTTTTGTGACTTTCCTTGCTCAGTATGTGCGGTACATGGAGAAGAAGTTCTTCTGGTGTGCCTACTGGGTAGGATTGGGCATTCTCTCCTCTGTTGGGCTTGGAACAGGTCTCCACACCTTTCTGCTCTACTTGGTAAGGATATTTCCACACCATGTCCTTTCTGAATTGAGTACTTTGTTGCTACAGATTTTAAATTACGTGAATAAATAATTTCCTGCAAGTTCTGAACATCAAATAGTTCTAAAGCTGGTGCTCTAGTGGACTCTGTTAATGTTCTACACTGCATCACCTTGTTCTGTAATTTGTAAGCTCTGTGTTTACTGAACTGTGGATATTGGCCTGCTGTTGGTTAATCCTCACTTTGAAACAATGAGCCAAATCTGCAAGCTCTATCCTCTAATCTCCTCATTGAAATGAAGCATTTTCTGCTGTGTGCAGCTCAAGTGTTTCCATTTAAAATTTTTCAGAATATTTTTTTAGTAGCTTAAAATGATCATTTTTCTAACTGAAACCACAAAAGCAGGCAGCTGGTTTAAAGTTCAGTCTGTATTAATTTTGCTTTGGAAATAATAGCAAGAACAATGTTTTTTCTGTGAAGATAAAATATCTTATGAAAATTTGCATGATGTTGTTTATCTCAACTTAGCTATGAAAGTCAGGGAGATGTTTGGGTGTGTTTTGCTTTTGGCCATTGGATTAGTTCCTGGTTTATGAAACCACTGTCCTGGATTCAAGAAAAGGATCCATGGCCACAAAATAATTAAAACCAGTTCATGCAACAAATGTCATCTTGTATTTGGAACAATTACAGATGTTTACTTTCAGAGCTGCTTTAATCATTAACAATAACACAGAAAACACTACAAGAAACTCCTGCCTTTCCCCCCAGCAGGGCAGTGCCTGGGAGATGGAATGGCATGGGATGAGTAGCCTCAGATTTACTCTTAGTGGAGCTTCTGTCCCAAAGATTGAGAAAGGAATTCCTGCTAAACAAAACCAAGTTTGTGCATCAAGCACTGTCAGGCCACTTCAAGATGATTTTGGCACTTGAAATCTTCCTAAGACAGCACTACTTCCTTTCTTAGAGGAGGTGGAATGAGTTAACCTTTCTTTTACTCTATATTTAAAAATCAAAGTTCTGCATTACTTCAGTGTAGAAGAATTAAATTCCATAATTCATCCTTTGGTGATCCTGTGGGGTATGTGAACCTCGTGGATGCACTTAGGCCATGACCTGAGCTGACACTGAAGGAACAATGAACTTACAGAAAATATAAATTCTCGGTTGATTTATCAGTATAACTTATGATGGGTGTTTAAGAGGTGAGCAGCCTTCCAAAGATTACAGGGATGTGTCACCCAGGAAAAGAAATTGAGTTTGATATTGTTAGGGAAGGTATTTATTTGGAACATAAGAGGGAATGTTTCACATAACTTTGTTAGGAGGGGGAAACAGACTGAATAGGTTACACTGAGCAATTAGAAGGTGGTTATAGAGTAAAATTAATAAAAATGTATCATCAACATCTAAAATGTAAATACTACATAGAAGAAATGCTGGTTTGCCTTAAATATATGAGGCAGATTAGCATGTTCCTTTTACACTGAGGGAATTCCGTGAAGGCAGTGAGTGTAGGAAGAAAGAGAAGCCAGGATTTGCTTTCCCTTTTTCCCCTGAGCAAGATTTAGTTATTAGCATGGCCTGCTCAGGTCAGTTAACACCTTCTGGGCTCTGTCTGAGCACCTCATGGTTTACACCTCGGTGGAACCCACGCGGTTGTTGCCACTAGATGGCAGAGGGAGTGTAAAAACAGCAGTTCCTGGCCCTAACAAACCGTGTTTCCCTTTTAAGTACCTGAACTGTTAATATTCTTATCACTGCAGCTGTATCAGCAAGGTGTACATGGAATATGTTATCACTGCAGTAAAACAGTGCCTGATACCTGCTCAGTTTGAGCTGCTGGCAGAGGGAACACACAGTACTAACATAAGGCTGCTGCTGCAGCTTTTAGGGGTGAGCTCTTTCAGGGAAGTGTTCTGGATTTAACCCATCTGGAAACAATGCAATTAGAAGCTCCAGCTCTCAAAGGGAGGAGTTGTAACTATTTTGCTTTGTTATTTGTACAGCAGTTCCCTCTAAAAAGTAGAAACTGTGCAGCAGTTCCCTCTAAAAGATGACACATTAAGTGGGGCTCTCAATATTCTGCATTACCGTTGATCTACTTTGCATGTTCCATACACTTTAATTATATTTCTTCATTATGGTAAAACTTATTCTTCTATTGGCTCAAAGAAATGAAAAGTCACAAAACAAATCCTCCCCTGCTTTAGTGCTTGGATTTGCTGGCAATAGAGAATAGACCCAGTAAGTGCTTTCAAATTGCTTTTAATTAATTGCTCATTTTAAAGCTGTATGTACAGGGAGATTGTTGGGAATGCAATTACATGCTGGGAGAACAATGCCCTTGGGCCCACCCATGTGGTACTGAGCTCTGCTGGGACTTGCAGCATTGTCTGTGCCACTGAGGGCACGTGGAGGAATTGATGGCATGTAGGCACCTGCTCAGGCTCCTTCAGCTGTCACACAGGTGCATCTGAACTAAATACACTGGATTATCCATTTACTGGATACGGCCATTCCCAAGCACTGGAAGTGGTTATGCAATGGCTGCAGTACATGAATTACTCTGATGTCTGCTTTCCCTGGCCTGCTTAGCTGTTTTTCCAGTGTTGAAAACTGTCATTTGTCTGGATCCTTTAGAGCATCTCTCACCAGCTGCCTTTTGGAGCCGCATTCTGGTGCCAGGAGAGATCCCAGGGTTAGCTGAGAAGAGACTACTTGGAAACAGTTTGCTAAAAGTGGAATTGACAGTTTAAAGCAGCCTTGGTGTGGGAGGGGTGTTACTGCCTCAGGATCATTTTGGTTCACATCTGATTGGGATTTTTTTTTTTTGGTCACCAATCCTTGGTGCAAGAGGGACAGGTCGAGTGTGTCAGTTTGACACCAGGCTTTTTATTGCTGTTCCTGTGATTTGAGAGCTTTCTACGTGCTGTAAAGGGCCTGAACATTGTCTGATGTGCCAGTTCCTAGTTTAATGCTGCTTCCTTAGTTGTTGCCAGCACTAGATGTAAAATCTGACATGGCTTTTTGAGAAACAATTCTCATGCTGCACTTGGCACTGAGCTAAGGGCTGGCACAGAGCAGATCTTCCACGCAGGAACAGGGAAGCAGGCCACTCTTCCAAGAATCCTTTCCATTCTGACACTTTCAAAACAAGTCTGCTGGCTTGTTTTCCTGAAGCCCATTAAAGGTTTTTCACAATTCTTTAAAAACAACCCTTAAAAAATAGTAATCATGATGTGGTTCTGTAGGAAATAAAATATTATGATTAATGACTCTAAATGCTGGTTTTAGCAGCACATGGCTTTTTCCTCAGTCCTGAGATGTTTTCTGTTGGTGGTAGATGAAAATATGAACAGCATGAATCACCTCATTACCAGCAGAGGATGGCTGAGGGTAACTCATGAGGAATTTCTGGTGTTTGTACATCCCTGAAAGATCTTTGCTGCCGAAAATGAATGAATGAGGCACAGGAGGGCTCCGGAGCTGGGGACAGTAGGTGGAGTGCTGAGTTGGGATCACGGGCTGTGGCCATCCCCACCCAACGCTCTGCCTCGTGCTTTGGTTTCACTTCAGCTCTGAACAACGGATTGGCAAAAGATGTGGCCAAAAAAACTGCGCTTAAAACGAGGGGTGGGAAACGTCCCCTTCTCCCTGGGGATGTGAAATCCCTGAAGGGATGAATGGCACCGAATTCCTCACCGGTCAAAAAGCTCCGGGCGAGCTGTGGCTGTTCGCATTGTTTGTGTTTTTGTTGCTTAATTGTGGATTCTCTTTGCTGCTGTTGGAACCGAGGGGGCAACTGCTGAGGGGGTTTGTGCTGGTGGCCGGGCCCTGGGCGAGCACAAACAGGAAATGTGAGCTACAATAGCCGTGGTTGTGCCGAGGTCACACACCAGCCCGGATATTTCAGCGCTGGAATATGTGGCTTTGTCAGGAATTCTTGTAGGGCTGCTCGGCAGCAGAGTGGAAGAGGGCACAGCAAAAATAAAGAGCAGAAATGTGCTTTTAAAGAGAAAAGTGAGTAAGGCAGTGCCCTTATTGCCAGTGCTGCTCGTAGAGAGCCGGGCTGGGTTTGGCTGGGTTGGAGGGCTCAGCATCTCACTTTCATTCTGAATTGGTTCCCCTCACCAGGGGTCACATTCTGGCCTCCCCAAACAGTCACAGTTTGCAGCTGAAATCAGTCCTGTGTTGGCCCTACCCAAACTGGTTTAGGTTAGAATTTGAAGATTTAAAAGCCAGACACTTGTGCAATAATGAATCCATTATCTTGGGGGAAAAAAAAAAAAAAAGATGTTGGTGGTGTAAATAATTTTAAAAAAAACAAACCCACACAAATAAACGGTTTCCTGTCAGGACTACTGAAAGCTTTTTTAAGTCAAACCTAATTCCTTTTAGTTCTCTTGTTCCAGGAGCTGAGCTTGTAAGAGGACTCAGGATAGAAATTACTTAAGTCCTTCTTAAAAGAGAAGCTCAAAAATGAGGCTTACTCCACTTTTATGAACTAGACAGAATAATTTTGAAACCCACACAACTTATTCTCTTTTTTTTTTCTCCATTTACTTCCTCGTGACTAATACAGGAGTATTTTCATAGCAATTATCAGCTTCAGGAGAGGTTCTGCACTTTCCACGCAGATCATTCAAAACTATTGTGAGTAACCCAGAAAATGATGGTTCTGTGTGTGAAGGAAAAAGTGAGAAACAAAGGCTGAGGTGCCTCAGCCAGATGGGAGGGTGCAGCAGTGCTCCCCTTCCCAGCGCTGAATTCTTTTTGTGAAGTGAGGTGTTCATTTCCAGCCCTCACTGTTCTCCAGTTCACACGTCAACTTGCAAGCCTAAAACAAAGGAAATAAAAAAGGGTTCTGTCTAATACCTGTGCTCAGATTACTGCTATTGAATTGCTGAGGTGGTTGAAAGAAAAATATGTGGAGGGTGCAGAAGACAGAAATTCATTCTAAAATAAGTTGAAATGGAGGCTGTTTGTGTGAGGGTCGTTTTTGTCTGTTACTCTGTCATTTGTTTCTTTCCTGTCTTTAAACTACTTCCTCCAGCTGTCCTCAGCTTTCTGCAGTGAACTGAGATATCCTGGAATACTTGAATCAATATAAAACTATTTTTTAAAGAATCATTTTTGCAATTATCTCACCAGAAACTCCTGCTTACAGCTCACCTGGGCTCTGCTCTGCTTGGAACTGCACTATTGATAATAATAATGCACTGATGAACTGGGAGGGTCTGCTGGGTTAACTGGACACTGCTACTAAATCAGTTGTGCAGTCTGGATGTTTCTGAAATTTTCTGGTGGCTCGCTTGCATTTTAAAAATCTGAGATGAAAAGTGGTGTTTTCAAGGAGAAAAACATTCATTTTGGAGTGTTGGTCCCTCTAAGTGCACTCGTTGTTGTGTCTGCTGCCTGTAGACACTTACAGAGAGTAAACCCAGCACTGCTGGCTTCGGTCAGACTGGGCAAGAACAGTCCCGTGGGGTGGTGGAGGAGTTACTGGGACGATGGAGGAGTTACTGGGACGATGGCTGCACCCTTTTCTTCCTCCTGAAGCTTGCTGGACTTTACCTTTTAGAAGCTGACTCCCCGTTTTCATTATCTGCCCTCCACTTCCTCACCGTTTGTTCTGTCAGATCTCTGCCAGGAGGGCACATTGTGCTTTCTCCTCATTTGCTCCCTTGGAGATTCTACTTTTTTTTTTTCTTTATGCACAGCCTGAACTTTATACCTTTCATGTCCTGCTTCCTGGAGCAGGTTGGAAATAACGATTATTGTGCAAAAATGGTCTCTTAATTGGAGATTCTGAAGCCAATCACCACTGCTGGTAGCAATTTGAATAGATGCTGAGGTTTGTTCTTCAGAAATGAGTGAATGACTAAGGAAGGGCAAGGAGAAAACCCTGACAGATTATTTTATTATTGGTTTTCTGTCAGCATGAGAGGATGAATTTAGATTCTTGCAATTGTGCCCTCCCCTGACATGAGTCTGTCTGCTCCTATAGAAAGTAGAGGGAACACAGCCTTAAAAAACATCTGCTTTTCATGTTACCCCTCAGAGCAGCACCGTGGCCCTTTACACAGGCACTGGTGCCACGTGCTGCTCCCTTGGTGGTTCTTGTTTAGTCAAGTTCAGAGTTTGTGGCAGATCATTTGGAATTTCCATCAGCTCTGCGCTGTGGGGCAAAGGCTTGGCTGAAGTGGGAATAGAAACTTACCCACAGCCACGTGAGTTTAAAATTAATACATGGCTTGAAATGCTGTGAAGGTCTTCTAAACCCAGCCCTGACCACTTGATGGATGCTTGTGTCACTTGAGGATGCTCTAGGTACAGGATCCTCCATCCCCAGCCCCAGTTTGCAGCCAGCACCACATACCAGACGTTATAAAATCATGAGACATTTTAATCTCCTAACACAGACAGGCAGACAAAACTGGACATATTTACCAGCCACTTCCAGACCAAGCTTCTGCCTCTTAATCACAGAGCAGTTCTCTTTGTGGGTAGTTGTTCACCACTCTGAGAGATAAAAAAGATGCTGTAACGTGGTGTGACTTTCTAGAGAGGTGTAATGACTTTGTGGATAAGTATGGGATGAGTCGTGGCCCGGGGCACCACTTGCAGGATGTTTCCCATGAGAAACAAGCTTTTGTTTTTCCAATTCATCTCCATCAAATACAGCATGACATGTTCCCCCCCTGTGCAAGGGCTGAGTCTTGAACCCAGTATGAAAAGCAGCGTATCCATGGAGGAAAACAGATTTTTAGTGCATTAAGTTCAGTAAGGAGTTCAGGTTAATATTTTTCTTGCTGGCAGACATATCACTTTTCTTTGAGAAATGTTTCTAAATTAAAGCCAGTCTAAAATTATATCTTCCCCCAAAATAAAAGGTTAAAATTAGATGTGGTTGTTCTTGTATCACTTGAGCAGCCTGGCTGTTCTGTGAAGGGGCATGTGAGAAACCAACACCCGATACAGGATTTGTTTGGAGCTTTAATTGACTTCCCAGTCCAGGTGCTCAGAATGATTAATAATGTGAAAATACAATTCATTTTTAATTGGATATTCAGTCACTTTTCCTTATGGTAAAGACTTTCTGCTGTAAGAATTATACAGATCAGCATGTTTTTAAGGATTTTTAACTTGTGATTTTTTTCACATGTGGCTGCTGTCTCTTTCTACTTCCACATAGAATTTCCAAGCATAATTTATAGATAAAAGGATTTTACTTTCTAGAAATTTCATAATACATCATTTTAAGTAACCTATTTCTGAGGATTAGCTGTGCCATTCTGACTTGGGTGCTTTCAATCACTGGAACAAAACTCCTTTGAAGGCCTGTGAGTTCAAGAGTTCGAAGTTACCTTCTCTGAGACATTGAGGTCGTGCAGGGCAGGGATTTCCAATCTCCCCTAAACTGCTGTTGCTAAAAAATAGATTTATGTTGAGTTCATCTTGATGACCAAATCTTGTCTTGTTTGATTTGCAAATTGTACAGATATTTCTAACACATCACATTCCGGCCTGACCACAGGCTCCTTCTGGTCGTCAGCAATGGCAAGCGAATGTTTCTCACCCGAGTCAGCAGAATGCTTCTCAATTTCTTCTCTGCTATCCCTTGTTAGTGCCTCCTGCAGCTTAAAAGGAAAAAAAGAACCATTGAAAGAGGGTGAGGGAAAGTCAGTTGGTGTACAGGATCTTACATGCCTTGAGTTTCAGCAGCTTTTCCTGGTTTTGCAAGGGAGCACATCTAAATCGCCTGGGACTTAGTGTTTGGTGGGATGGGGTTTGAAGCAGTTTTGCAAATGCCCTTTTCAAAGGTAGAACTGCAGTCACAGTCCAAAGGGGGACATCTGAGAGGACTTCCCCAAGTGTTGAAACAAACTGAACTATTGCAGGGAGGCAAAACATTCAGTATTTCCTGCGGCCCCATGCGGAGGAGGAGGAGAGGGTGGAGGAGGTGTTATTTCTGAAGAGGATTAAAAAATTGGATGAGAATGAATCCTCCTGGGTATATAGTCAGGGGTTTTCCAAAGGTGGCACCTCGAGCCTGTTTGAAGCTGGTTCCTTGCTCCACTCAGAGTTAAACCATCACTAAATATAAATGAAATATAGATGAACCCCCCCCTTAAGCCTCCCGCTCCTCCTCCCAGCCCTCTGCAGCCCTGGGCTTGTTGAGCCAAGCATTGTTTGGAGGTGCTTGGTAACCAGGGCTTTGGGGAAGCTCCAGAAGCAGATGTTGGGGGTGTTGCTCTGAGCCTGCCAAGCCTGGAACGGTGTCCCTGTGACCCGCAGGACACCCAGACACGGGAGGAGGACACAGGACTGCTCTGCTTCCCTTCGGCTCGCTCCGGTTCCATCCCACACTTCATCGCTCCGAACGAACCGTTTGGGCTTTACTCCTCATTCCAGTTCAAATGTGGCTTCTGTGGGTTCCATCACTGACTTTTTTCCATTATAGAATTGTTTACATTGCTCTGGGAGAGCTCTGTTCCCTTGGCGTGGGCTTCAGGTGGCTGTTTGCAGCTGTTTTGTGAAATGCCTTTTTTTTTTTTTTTTTCCATTGGCTACTCCCTGTGAAATTTTGCCTTTTGCAGACATTTGTTGAGACTGGGAGGGCTCTCAACAGGAGGGTTTTGAGGATGTTCTGCTGGGAGAGGCTCCTGCAGCATCTCCAGTTGGGCATTTTGTCCCTGTGTGCTCCCCTGGGATTTTAGGATCTGCTTTATCTGCACTTTGGGAAGAAATATGGGTGATGCTGAAGCTTTGCAAGGGCTGGGGGCTGCTTATCACTACTGATAGTAGTGATTAAATTTGTCTCTTGCTATTCTAAGTAAGCAGCTGGCTGTAGTTACTCTGTGCTATGGTGTGTATTCCAAATTTTGTGGAAGTGAAAGCCACACCTCTGATTTCCCACACGTACCTCACTGCCGAGGGAATGGTCATTTACAACTCAAACACAGGGGAATTTTCTCCATGCAAATCTGCCTTTCAGGAGAGTTTCATTGCAAATTTTTGCAGGTGAAAATCATTAATTTTAGGATGATGACTTGAGACTTTTTTTTGTCCCAAGGTAGCTGTCAGACCTAGGGAGGGGCAAGCAGGGGATGGGATTAAATTCCCCAAGTTTCAGAGTGCAGTGGAGAAAGAGGTTCCCAGGTTTGCCATAAATGTACTTTACAATTTTAGGGAAGTTTCAACTCTCTTTGCATCTGTCCTTGATGAGTAAAATAGAGATGTTATTTGTTTAGCTCTGAACCTGCTGTGCACAGAGGATCTTGCTACAAGTACCAAGAAGTTTATTGCCACTGGGGCCTCCAGAAATATTGATAATGGAAATTATTACTCATTGGTTCATTCTCCCAGTCTTTGTCCTCCCTTCCATATCAAAATCATTCTTGTGTATCAATTTCTGGATCCACTCTTTTTCAGTTTTATTTCTTTTCTTCTCCCCAAGAGAGACTGTGCCTCATTTATCATCTCACAGGCTTTGTATTTCTGCAATCCGAAATACACCCAAGCACTTCGAATTAGTCTCCTGTAAAGTAACAAGGAATAAATAAAAGAAATTTCCTGCTAGCAGAGCAGCTTGTCCTTTACCAACTGCATGCCAGAAGAAAGGGTTTATTTTGAATTGTTTGCATATGACAACAGCAGTTGCAGCTGCCATACAGAAAATGTAAACTGGTATTTTATTTCACCTTTCTTATTTCACCTCCACTGAAAAATTAGAGTATGGGTGTAATTGCCTTAATCCAGAGCTCTGAAATGTTGGTGAGTGAACCTCATCCTCTGCAGCAAATCCAGGAGGGATGGCCCTTCCCCTTTTGTGTGGGACCTGCGCTGGAATTTCAGCCTTTAATGTGCAAATGAAGCTTTTGGGGGCTGGATGTGGCCCCGGCTCCCGCATTTCAAAGGCAGCTCCGGGAGCCCTGTGCAGGGAAGGGCAGCGCTCAGGTCTGTCACACTTTCCCTCTGGTCTGTAATAAATTTAGCTTTGATTCTTTTTTTTTTTGGAGGTGGGGGGAAAACTGCCTTTTCGCTCTAATAAAATGAAAATAAATTAAGATTGCAGAGAAAAACACAGAAGAAAATTGCTGGCAATGTTCCCCAGCACGACGTCAAAACCCATCAGATAATGAACAGCAGAAGTTAAAGTTTGTGTAATTTGTTCTACACTTAATGAAACTTTTAGATTTATTGAAATCTGTGATTTTTACATAAAGACCTCATTTTAATGTAGTAATTTTTATTTTTTTTCCCCTGGACAGTGTTTCCATGACCTTTGTGAAGTGATTGTCTTTTAGCTACAATGTCTGGTGTTACAGATTGTTTGAATTGCTTCTCAGTTCTTTAGTATGAAAAATAATGGCAATTCTTTCAGGTTTTTAAACTATGTAGCAGTTCATTTCTTGAAGAGATTTTTATGCTCGTTTTATTTGGAGGTCTGTCCAAAACAAAAATCTTTCAATGTAAGATGGAGACTAAAATGAATTCAGTTAAATGGTGTTTAAATAATGTTTAAGTTTTGAATTACATTTCAAAGCATTTTTAGCAAACAGCAGTGAGGTCATTTTCTTGTTTACTCAGAAAAAACAGACACAAATTAAACAACTGGCTGTTGGAGAAAAATACAGAAGTTAAGAAAGTCTGCTGCAAGATGTCATTAAACCCAGTCATTAAAAAAAAATCAATATAGAATTTAAATGCCTAATCCTCTAAAAGCAGCAGTAGGGAAAACACCTCCTCTAATAAAGCTGTAGGTCATAAATACCTTAAGGACAACATTGTAAAATATTTGAAAATTCCTGGTTTTTTTAAGAAGTAAAGATTCTTTTTTTTTTCCCTTGGCAACCTCATAAGTGGCAGGGCAAAAACTGAAAGGCTCCCTAACAAATTTAGTGGCTCAAAAGAAAGGTTTAATTTTTTTTTACAGTACATTTGTGGCTCAACATTGCAATTCAGATGGTCTTAAAAAAAAGCCAACAAACAAGAATTTTACGTAAATAAATAAATTCAAAATAAAATCAGTGGCCAAAGTGAGAAGCATTAACTTTTAGCCTAGGGACAGTTGGGGGNACTTTTATTCTGACATAAAATGCAATTGAAATTTCTTTTATTTTTTTTTTATTTTCAGGGTCCACACATAGCATCAGTCACTCTTGCTGCCTATGAATGTAACTCTGTGAATTTCCCTGAGCCTCCTTACCCGGATCAAATCATCTGCCCTGATGAGGAGACAACTGAAGGCTCCATCTCCTTGTGGGCAATCATCTCAAAAGTCAGGCTGGAAGCCTGCATGTGGGTAAGGCTTCTTTAGCAAAGCAGCAATTTCCATTGGGGTATTTAATTCCTGTGGCCAGCAATAGACAAAAAATTCCTGAATTAGCAGAATAATGATGGTTTACACTGTCCAAGGTAACGTGCAAATTTGCCTTCCTGGTGAGCCTTTTAGCCCTGATTATTTTAATGCTTTTTAATGGGATATCTTTTATCAGCTGCAGTGCTGTTTGCTAAATGCCAGCAGAAAACTTGAAGGCTGTTGATATAAAAGGCAAATTTTAGGCAGGGTGTCTGCACCCCAGATGATCTGGCAGCTCTCAGGTCTCAGCAAGAAATAATTTCAGAAATGTCAGGCTGTAACACGAGTGGAGCCGCAGTTCCTCTTCTGCAGGACTCAGGCCCTTGTCTCACAGCTTGTCCTGGGCTGCATCAGTAAGCTGGATTCAATAAAAAAGTGCTATTTTGCACTATTTTCCATTTTTTATTCCTGTTTCTCTGCCTGTTTCCACATTTCACTTAAAAGCTGTCCTGCTTTTCCTGTTTTAAGTGAATCAGGGTCTTAGGAAACGCTGTCATTGGAACTTCCTTTCTGTTTTCCTCTTTTTTTTTCCTCTCTGCAGCTTCTTGTAGAAGTTTAATTTTTAGAGGATTTTGGTCAGCTAAGCTGTTTTTTTCATCACATGTAGATCATTTTGAATTGCAGTTTACACAGATGCATCTGCTGTGAACTATGTGCCAAATTAACTTTATTTTGCTGCTGACTTCCTGTCCTAGCTGATGATTTAATTACTAAATTCTTGGTTGTCCAATTGAAATGCAGAGAAGGGAAATTCTAAAAACAGTATCTGATGCCTGCTCTGGTATTTTTTAATCTATCAGGCAATTGGTCACTACAATATTTTAAATATCAACAGTTGTGTTAGTTACAGAAATTCCAGTAAGGTTGTGTGAATTTACAGACTAAAGTCAAAACAGTAACAGAGAAAGTGGACTCACAGCCCTGTCAAAAAGCAAAGTACACCTTAAATTTCACTCCTGATAAGAGGCCAGATTTTGCCTGAATGCTCAGTAGGTAGCTAAACACACAAATACTTACAGGACTATAAATATATATAAGATTTCTCTTTATTTTCTTCCTCTGCTGAAATCTGTTTAATGGCGACAAGCAATAAAAATGGCATTTACAGCTACGTTTCTAGGGTTGCAAAATAAAAATGCAGCTGAGGGTAAACATCTCTTGCCTCATCTGCAGCAAGTAAAAACTGAGCTATGAGGAGAATTAAGTTGAGGAATGAATTAACAGAGTTGCAGCCTCTGGAATCTCGTGTCCTTCAGAGCAGCCATGGGGGAGAACAGGCAGTGCCTTCGTGGTCTGAGCTGCGTTCCTTGGATTAGATTAGGGAAAGGACAAGGGAATGGGAACATTTGCATCCCACTTCTTCACCCTTTCCCCCCTCCTTCTTCAAATTCCCTGTCAGCTACCTTTGCACTGAACTCTGTCTCCTCCAGGCTTTCCCTTGGGAGCATCCTCTGTCTACCAGTGGTGTCTCATGTAATGTTATGCTTTCTTGGAATGTTTCATGAGTACATAAACATTGCTTGCTAATTTCCTGTAAGCCAAATCAAGTTGGCAATTGCTGCTGCTTCTTCCAGCGTGTTTCTTTTGTCCTAATTCCAGCTCGCTTCTTATGGAAGCTGTTAAAGAGAGTTATTTTTGCTTCTGTCACTCTTAAACTAAATGTCCACTTAGCAAAGATAATGGTGACTTCCAGAAAGTCAAAAAGGCTGATTTTTTTGCAAATCATCCCAGGATGACTTTGCAGAGCTGTGGGTGCCCAGGCTGAGCATCCTGTGGGGTGAAATGTGAGGATTTATCTGCACAAGGGCTTTCATTCAGGTCACCAAACCATCAGCAGCCAACTTCAGCCAGAGATTAAAATCATTACTAGTCCCCAGCATGTCCGTGATGGCCATTCCTGCTGATAATGAGTGCTACAAGGATTAAATATCCCTGTGCCCAAGGAATTATTAGGTGGAATGAAAATGATGCTTTTTTCAATCCCTGTAAAAGTTGGCTCCAGCAGCCCTGGCCTGCAGAAGGGCTCAGAAACAATCTCCTAGGTGAATGCCAGTTTTCACAGCCTCCCATCCCACAGGGACAAGGAATTCAATAGTGCCCTATATTTTTAATGTGTTGCAGCCTTTTTGGTTTTTTACAAGAAATAAGGGGAAAGAATAAAAATGTTTAATTGCTGGAGATTAGCAGAACAGGCGGCCTGTGTCCTGAGCAGGATCAAATCTGTTTGAAAGGCTCTTTCTAGTGGAGTCATTTCCCAGTTTCCTTTTCTGAATGTATTTGTGTAAAAGAATTTTGATTAGCATTTGCCTTTCCAGTTTGTTGTTAGTCCAAGGAATCTCCATGTAAAACTGGCATTCAGAGTTAAATGGTGAAAATAGCTAATGTTACAAAAAGCAGTTCAATGGTTACTGGTTTGGAGCCCTTAATTGCTGGGTTTTTGTTGTTTTTTTTTTTTTTCTTTTATACACTTAAGGAACCTATCTCCAGCAGACATGAAATCATATGATTTTTGTTGCACTTCTGAAATGTTTTGTAATATTGAGCATGTGACTTAACCAGTTTAAAGAAAGTTCATGTCCAGTACACACATGCAAACTTCTTCCTCAGTTCACAGAACGAAGCCAAAGCAAATTGGCAGAGCCTGGAGGAGCAATGTGACTTTTTCTTCTTGCATCACCCTGAGAACATAACCTCAAGTTAATTTTTCTGAAGTGTTGTTGCTACTGTTTTCAGGCTTATCTTCCCCTTGTGCCAGAAATATGCAGATTAATGAAGTTCAGCTTGTTGCAGTCGTTTAAATTTTTTCTTCTGTGGAAAACAAGGGCATAAACATTGGAGGCCGTGCACTTTGGGTGCTTCAACTGAGAATTTAACAGCTTGGGTAACTGTGGTGGTATTTAAAACCACAACCTGTTGATTTGGAATATCCACAGCAGCTGGAATTCTTGCTTGCAGCTGTGTATAGAGCAGGAACAAAGGAAATTGAAAAGCTTTCACGTTGCTTCAAAGGGGGAGAAAAGCATTTGTTACTCACTGCTGACCCTGGGAGAGAAAAGCCATCTGCAGGGAGCACATTCCCGTGCAGTGCCCAGCTATTGTCTCTTACCTGCCCTAAATTTAAACCATCCTGAGTTAATTCCACGTTCCTGTTCCATTAGCCTCTGTTTATCCATATGTTCAATCTTAGCTGTCTCTCTTTTTTCCCTTGGTTAAGCTAAAGTTGCCTTTACCCACAAGACTGAAATGAGTCATTTGATGTCCTGAGAAAACAAATATAATTTTCCTGCGGTGAGAAAGCAGCCGTCCTTTCATCTGGGGTTGGCTCCAGCTATCCCAGCTGAAGGAGAGGGGAAACTCGAGCTCAGGCTTTGCTTTACCTTTTTTTTTTTTCCTTGCTGTAGTAAAACCCGGGCCTGTTTTCTAACAAACACTTGCCCAGAGTCTCATGACTGAACAAGCAAACTCCGGGACAGCACCGGGGAGGAGCTCCTGGGTTATTCTGAAGGCCCCTGGGGATCAGGGGCTGTCACATGCTGGGGAATGTCTCTGGCATCATGTGGTGGGGTGAGACACAGCAGTGCTGACTCAGGATGTGTGGGACAGGGATGGTGGGACAGCAGGGCCACCAGCTCCAGCCTCCCACAGCTCCGGCCACGCGCCGCTCCACGGGGCCCCAGGGATGCACAGGTCATGTCTGCCCGACCCTACAACCCCCAGGCTTTCCCCTGCACAGAAAGGGAAATTTGGATTCAAAGGGAACAGCATTCTATTGGAAATGATGGGAATCCTGACCTGGTGGATGAAAGCAAGCTGCTCCAAACAGCTGCTCTCGTCGGCTCAGAGAATGTCCAGGGGATTTGGTGCGTGTCACGTGGTTTGTGTTTGGGAATAAACAGGAAAATAAATCAGGATTGTTCTTTTCCCAGGGTGCTGGTACAGCCATTGGAGAGCTGCCCCCATATTTTATGGCGAGGGCAGCCCGGCTCTCTGGTGCTGAACCTGATGATGAGGAGTACCAGGAATTCGAGGAGATGCTGGAACACGCAGAGACTGCACAAGTAAGGACAGCCTGCAAAACAACAGAATTAATAAAACACAGAACAACTAAGAAGGAGTAAATAACCATTCCAATTAAACAAGAAGGGGCCAAAAAATCAGTTGGTGTGAGTTCACAAGGGACTTCCCAGGGATGGAAAAAGATCCTGCACTGGGTAGATACCCGTGGTGATGGGAGGACAAGAATGCAGCTTGTTGGAGCAGATAAAATAGTGCAGCCAAGTATTTGCTACAAGTACTGCAATTATTTAGATTTCCAAGAACAGCACAATAAAGGTAGGGAGACACTGGGCTGGGAAAACAGGGGTAGAGGAGCTGTTGTTCCATAATCCTGGTTGTTCTGGCTGCATTTAAAGCCTTCCTGGGCCAGAGATGATTTCCAGTCTCAGCTCATCCCTTTTAGGTGACATTTGCCTGCCTTGCCACTGACACCCTCGGGGGCCAGTGTGTGACCCATTCAGCAGCCTGAGGAAACATTCTTCCTGATGTGGAAATGCAGCAAAACTGCTCCAAGTGCCTTTTTGTTGCTCTTGCTGTTTATTTTCTCAAGGGGTTAAATAGAGCACAGTTTGCAATTGATGCTGCACATCAGTCTGGTACTGTTGTGGATAATTTTTCCTTCAGGTCAGGAGTTTGCATCCTGGTCACAAGTTAGTGTTCTAGAAGAAATTAAACATTTTTTCCTCGTGCTGCTTGCCACTGAATTTTTCCCTCTGTATTTTTCCTTCTTATCCTGTTTTGTCTGCCACTAAGTTGAAATGGGTCATGAGACTGCTGTTAAAAACCAGCAGATGCTATTTACCATGCTCTGATGTCTTTAAACTCCTCTGCCAGGGTATTTTCTGGAGATAAATACATACTTTTTTTTTTTTTCTTCTCTCCTTCAAAAAAATAGATGAAGCTTTTCCATGAACGTGGTTTGTCTGGAAATACTGAATGCAATCTAGTAATTCTAACAGTAAACCCTGTGTTTCCTGAGAGCCTCCCCCTACTAGAAGGTTCCAAAGGGTTTTTCTGCTATTATGAATAGTAAATTCTTGTGTTTTTTAAAAGATGCAGCAGGGGTAAAAAAGAATCTGCTTTGTTCTTTGCTCTCCCATCAATCTTTGCTGTGCAAAGTAATCCCCCTAACTGTACGAAAATCAAGTTGTGGTAAAAAAACCAACAACAAAACCAGTTCAATACATGACTTCAGTATCTGTGTTTACTGAAACTCTCCCAGCAAATTATATGTGTGTACAGTTGTGGGAGCAGCCAGAGATGGTTTCCAGAACGCACAGTGAGATTCTTGGGAAGAAAATTTTTTGCTAGAGAGCATTTTGTCAGGCCAGGCCAAACTATAGCTGTATTGACTGCCCGGAGTAAACAAATGGCCTTGTGGAATTAATGAAGAAAACTGATGGTGTTATTTACCAGTACTTTTGATTTTATTTTCTTGGCAATTGAGTTTGGATTGAAGCGTGTTGTTTGGTGGATGGATGGCCAGGAAAAAAAAAAAAAAAAAAAAAAAAAGAAATGTTTTAAACTCCACTTGTGGTTTGGTTTATAAACTCTTTTAACATGAGGCTTTGACAATCCGATTAAATTGTATTGTGCTCATAAAACTGACAGTTCAGTTTTTTCCATTTGCTAATGTGACTTCCTTTTGCTTTTGGCTTCAATCATGTTTTCTCTGGATGTCTGTGGGAGACAGGCCTGCCTTTCCTATGACCTCTGTAAATCCCAGTCTCCAGCATAGCTTATCACTCTTTGCCCTGTAATTTGTATTCATGAGCAGTGGTGATGTCTATTTTTGAATTGCTCATTAACAATTGTTATTACCTCCATCAGCTTTCTCCCACTCTCCCGAGTTTGACGCCTCACACGGGGGCTGTGACAAGTGTCCTGTGCTTTGGGGATGCTGCAAATGCTCCATGTCAGGTGGCAGGAGCCTTCTTTCAGTAGAAAGGTCTCGGTACATCCAGCCTTTTGGAAAGGCTTGGGAATGGCTGTTGGATTTTGAAGAACAGCTGAGCTGCTCTTTGCCTACGAGGCAGAGCCAGCTGCTTTGACGTTTTTGCTGCGTGTGTGTTGTTCAGAGAGCTCTTTGCTGCTGCTCCTCAAAAACAATGGTAATTTGGAGAAACAGATGAGCATCTTCTGTGCTGTGAATAGATGGTGGCTGCAGCATGCAGCCTGAAGGATCTGTGATGGGGGGAATAGGCTGGTTGGCTGGGCACTGAAAGAAAACCACAGCCAAAAAAGGGACCTAAGAGGATTAAACAGCGTTAAGGTTTAATGCTCCATTCAGAGTTACACAGAGTAAAATGTCATTTACTTTCAAGAGTCTATTGATGGATTTTCTGTCCTGAATCTCAGATCTGAGTGACCTGTCTCCTTGTGCTGGCTTTTGAGAGAGCTCATTAACCTGCGGCCCATGTGTCTGTCCTGTACTTTCCATTAGCACACTTGAGAAAAAGCCCCTTATTTTAAAGGAACACTCACTTCTCCTTCCCGTGTCCCTTTGTGTGCTCACCAGCGAGTCCCAGTTCCGTGCAGGGAGTGTCAGAGCTGCCTCGTGGCCGTGCCCTGCACAAGGGGGGTGGTTTTCTCTCCGGGCTCTTTGTCCCCGGAGCTGCCACAAGGCAGAGCCCAGCATGCTGGGGTTTGTTCCTACTGCAGGCAGCGTTTAAAACCCAGCAGCGTGTCCAAAGGCATCTCAGCTGCTGGTAACTCTGTTCCAGTGGAATTCCAGAGTGAAGAAGGAGTGTTTTTATCAGAGCTCCCCTTTTAGCCACAGGGAGTATCTCCAGTGCAAACCTCTCAATTAGGGGAAGTGAATCCCCTGCTCAGAGCTGGGGCAGCGCTTGGGTAATGACACAGTCACAGACACCTCGTGCAGCTTTGTGTCCCCACGCACATGAGCAGGGACTCTCTTCTCGCCAGTTTAATAGTTGCTGGTTGGTGGTTTTTCTCGTTTCTCTGTCATGCTGAAACACTTCAAGCTGAGGAGTGAAAAAGCAGCTTTTGGTGCCAGCTTCCCTCAAGGTACTCAGTGACAGTGCGTGGGCCTTGCTGTATCCCGGTGCTCCTTGCTAAGAGGGGAAAGTACTGATATCTTTGCATATCTAATCCTTAATGGCTCTGAGTGTTTGGCTTCATTAAGTGGCATTTCTGTAAGAACTAATGATTTACACATCGGGGCTTTGCTTCTGTGCAGCCTCACCGCAGCCAAATTTCCATGTAAAAATATTTTCTAGTTGCCTATGTTACTATCAGCCACTGCTGTTTGTTTACTTTCCAAGCTGCCTCCTGCCTCGGGTGCAGTAGAGGCTCGGAGAAGGGTTAAATCCATAGAAATGCCGAGATGCAGCAGGACTGGTTTGGGAATGATCGAGTGCCATCTGCACACTGGCTGTCAGTTGTTGCTGGGACCTGTTTTTGCCTCCACTGAACCTTTACTGGTTGTGGTTTGTCTGGCCATCACATGACTTCTCTGAAAATTCCCCCTCCCCTCCATTTCCAGTAAACTGTTTGAACAGGAGTGACTCAGACTGAAACCAGCTTCCCTGCAACCACAGGGCTTGTTAAAGAATTTGTCAACGTGGACTCGAGAGGGTTTGTATTAAACTGAGCTGCAACCGCCTGCCTTTGGTTGCGTCAGGAGTTCCACCGAGCCGCCTCCTGCTCCCCGAGGGCTGCAAGGGGTTAAACCCTTGGGTTCTGTGATGGTGACAGTCACACACACGCTAATCCCATCTCCCCCGCCTTTCTGAACACCCCGCATCGCTTTTCCACATCTTCGCGTGGGGTTGCTCTGTGCAGGAGCAGAGCAAAGTCCGTGCCACACCCCGGAGAAGGCAGCGCTGTGTTCTGACACGACACTGACTTCACTCGCGGGGTATGATTAGGCTCAGCTAATAAGTGAAATCTCACTTAATTAGCAGCGTTAAAGATGGCCAATTTAAAAACGGATCTCTCTCCGTGATTAAATTTACAGCTCCTATCTTATAAGTTCCTGCTTGAAAGGGCTGCTGGCTTGTTTAATCAACAGCGTTTAAGGGTACAAGAAAAAAAGAAGTTAAAGCAGACCACAAGCAGGTTTTTATAAAGCATTTATTATAAAAATGGAAGTGGAAGGGTCAGGTACAATAACTGGGAAACCTTGACTTCTTTTTTTTGTTTTCCCTTTTTTTTTTTTGCTTTCCCAGAAATCGCTTGTTTAAACCTGAACATCGAATTCCACTCATCCTTCCCCTTTGCTCAGTCTTCCAATCAGCCCCTTTCCTCCCCGGCTTCCTGCCTGTGTTAAACTGTGCTGCTGTGGGTGGTCACTGGGAGGCTGCTCCTCACACCCTGCATTCCTCCACTTGGATGCCTGTATTTGTTAATAGCTGTAGGGGAGGGTTCTTCCCTTTTTTCTGGTGGCCTTTCATTAAATAGAAGTGCAGAACTGATCGAATCTTGAAGCTGCACTTCGGAAACTCCCCAGGAGCAGTGAGGAGTGAGGTGGCAGAGGGACAGTGGATGCACTGAGTGCAAAATGAGCTGAATAACAGCTCGGGTTTGAACTCTTCACCAAAATTACCGAGGTTAAAATAAGTTTTGGAGTGAGTCAATGACAGCTTTAAAGGAGGGAACTTGATCTCGAGCACTTGGCTGAGAGAAGAGGTAGCAAAGAGTTAAAACAGGCAGAGGGTAGACAATACGAGCTGTGAGTAAGTAATGTGTAAACCACCTCCTGGTTGGATTTCTTTGGGCACTGGCAGGAGAACATGCCCACATTGTTCTATTCATTTGCACACCTGCTCACAGATAAGGAAGAAACAGCACAAAGCATTGCACTAATTACTAATGGTGACTGGAGATGACTTTTTGAGTTCAGCTTTTCTTTGTGTCTGTTCCCTAAAAATTATTTCAGTGTTTTGTGTTCAAGTAGATAAATCACAAATCACCCTGGCAGCGAGGAAACCTGGGTTACTTTGCAACATTTTCACTCAGTATCAGGTCAGAAGGATTTTCTCAGTAACAAATTTCTCATTTTGCAACAGAAATGAGAAATAATTGTCACTGAGTGTCCTGGAAATGCTGGAAGCTGCATTTGCACAGGAGTTGTGGAGAAGCAGAGGGTTGGATTCTGCCGTTGGATTTGTATGCCCTGTTCTCTGTGTGCTGGGAATGCTCAACACAACGTTCTAAGGGGAGAATTTGTCCCTAAATACATGGTATTTCACTCCTCATCATTCTGAGAAAGATCAATAAATGATCAAAAGCTGGGTCAGAAAAGCTGTTTTAAATATTTTTTTAAGGACAACCTTCAATAACTGATAGAAATTACTTATAGTATCATAATCAAAAAAATAGCTGCTTTTTTTTCCCCTCCTGCTCCAGACACTGTTTAAATATCTGTGTTGTACAAGAGTCTGGTATGCAGACCACTTCTCTGAGCTGTCTGGGAACCTCTGTCCCTTCCAGGGAGAACAGGGGAGAGGTTGCACATCTGGGCTGAAAGGGAAGACTTGTGTGTGCTAAAGGCTTTGTCAGCTGTGTCAGAAGTTCCTCACTTCAATTCTATTTTAATCCTTAACTTATGTCTAAGTAGTGTGTGGAGAAACAGTATTTTTTTCAGCTGATGGCTTTGAGTTCTCAGGTTTGTCAGAGATTGAAAATGTCAGTTTTTCTGACTGGTTATCAAAAATTCCTTCCTTACAATGTCTGGATCTTAAACCGCCTCAAAATGGGGCTTGATGCTTTAGAATGATTTTTTTTTTTTTTTTTTTAATTGACAATGTCCTGGAATTGGCAGAGCTGTGGCCACAGTGACTGATGGCAGTTGTAGCTTTGAGATCAATGAACAGCTGCAGTGGGGTTTGGGGGGTGCTGGGATGTCCCTGCACTCCCTGCCTGTGTCTGTAGTGTCTTGTGATGGAATCACAGAGAAAGTCACCTTGAAAGGAACCTCAGGCACTTCTTAGTCCAACTTTTTTTTGTTCTAGTCCAGCTCAGGCTCCTCAGGGCATTGTCTGGGCTGGTCCTGGAGCCCTCCAGGGCTGAAGGTTGAGCAACCTCCCTGGGAAATCTCCTCCAGTGCTGCTGACATTGCCACTGACAGCTCCCTTCCCTGAAAATGGGTTGCAGGATCTGCTCTGCCAGGTCTCCTGCGAGATGTGAATAGAAAGTGGTTGTTCAGCAAGGAAAGGAATGGTTTTATTTCATGGTTTTGTGCAGGGCTGTAGAGCTGCAGAGTGTCAAAGTGGACACGTTGCTGCTCTGAGGAGCAGAGGAGGCAGGGGATGTGGTTAAAGGGGCTACAGCTCTGCAGGACAGATCTGATAAGGCAGAAAGGACACGCTCCTTCCTCTTCCTTTAGGCTGTTTCCTTTAATTGTGTCTCATTCTTTACAAAATTTCTTTATTCTTACAGTGTGTGAAGCCAAAGTCTGAGGGTTTCAGTTCTAGTTGTGGAAAAGGCTGGCATTAAATTTGAGTTACAGAGCTCACTGAGCCCTATAATAATCCGTGCTCCTTTTTGGCATTTCCCTGCTGAACCTGAGTGTTGTGTTGGATTGTAACAGGCTGAAATCTCGAAATTAAAGCTCCTGAGATGGAGTTTGTTGTAAAGAAACATTTGCTGGTTCTTCCCTCGAGAAGGGGGATGGAAATAAAAAGTTCCTACCGTGATACAGATGATTAATGAAACAAAGAAAATACCTGGAAGTTCCTACTGGAACTAATGGACTGATCTAGAGCTGGTTGACTTCATTCCTGTTCCTGTTAATGGGGAGATCTTATTTATCAGAAAATGGACCCATAATTTGGAAGTTTCACACTTTTACTCCAAGACAGGCTAAAATTAAATGTCCAGAGAAAGCCAAGCCTGCTGCTGGAATGGACACTTCACTGTTGTCTCTGCTCCCACAGGACTTGCAAAGGTTTCAGCTTCTCACACGACTCTGTGGCTTCTTTTGTCTGTCTTTTCTAACATCACTTCTAAAATCTGCTAAGAGGACAATGGGTTTAATTGTATTTTCTATAGAAAAACAGCAGCTTTTCTGACCCAAGAACTAACTGCAGTTACTCACGTCTGAGTTTATGAAGTCCCAAAGATGATCATCCTCCTGATTGTCTCTGGGTTGCAGCATCACCCCTTAACCTTAACATGCAACCAACCTCAGAAATTTGAAGACAAACAGATGTGGAAATAAATCCCTCACAATCTGTGTCCAGCATTCTCATCCTCAGAATGGCCAGTAGGAAAATCCACCTGTAGATTTAATTTCTTGTTGACTTGTGATTTGTCTGTAATACCTACTGTATGTTCATCCTTGCCTACAAATATTCTGAATATTGGAGTCTCACCAGTTGCAAGCCCTCAGATCTCCAGCACAGTCTGTTTAACGAGGCTTTGTGGGTGCTGCTGTCTTCTTTCCACAGTTCTTTGGAGAAGCCAAGGTTGTTTTATTGCTGTTTGGTCGCCTTCATCTTGTCCTTTTTAAAACTGTTCTCATGTTCAACATCGATGTCTTTTTCTCTTGCAACTTTTCCATGATTACCCAATTCCTTTTCCAGAATTTAATGTCTCAGAAAACCCAGGCTTCTCATGAAGTGAAACTGATTTAGAATCTGGAATGTCCTATGCCTGTTGTGTGTAAATCCCTTTCTTTCATCAGACTTGGTGCTTGCTTAGTTCTGCCACCATCCCTTCACTGCTTTCAGTAATCCTTGAAAACCTTTTCCATCTTCCTCTTTTGGGGGTCTGATTTCCCAGACAGGAACTTTCCTTTTCCAGATTTTTGGGTGATAGGGAAGTGTAAACCTTACCTCTCACACCCTCTGCTCTCCAGGCATCAAGATGGAAATACCCCTTTTAGTTTGGCCCTTGTTTGCATTTAACTGGAAGTATTTTGGGGGAAGCTGGAACAAAGATCCAAAACAAAGCTGCTATCACAATATTCCTGCTTGTAACTTACTCATGAGATCTGTTGCTCTGATGTTTTGGGGAGGGTTGAGGAGTAGTTTTTGCTCAGTGAGTGATGAACCATTTGCAGGGATGAGTTGTGACCTCCCAGCCTTAGGTACCTCTCTGACTCCTCTGGAGCTGCTCCTCTGCAGCCAGTGCCTTGTCCCAAGGAGTTAATGATTCTTCCCAGTCCTCTGAAATCCTGGAATCCATTGCCTGACCACAAATGGTCATTCTGCCATAAGTTGTGTTTGATTCCATTGTGTTGTAACAGAAAGGCAGAAGAAACAAAACACTGTGCAGCTCATTTTTAACATAACTCGGATTTTTACATAAAGAGGGGCACTGTCTTTGTAGGCAGCTCTTTAAATGGTAGGGAATCTATAATTTTGGTGATCTAAATGGTAGCTTCATATGCAGTCTTCAGTCTTTGAGGGGGGGAAATGTTCTCCTCTTGAGATGATTATCTGGATAATTACACTTTTTAATTATAACAATAACAGAAATAATGCTCATCCTTGTGTTAAATCTGCCAATACCATCAATGTATTTGTAAAGTGCTCCAAGTGTTTACAGCAGAAAGGAAGTGGGAGAGAAGAGAAGGTTTTCCAGGCCTCAGATCCCTGGAATCTGGATGATGTTTTTCAGAGCTTGAGCTGGGATGTGATGGGAGCCATGGGTTTCTCAGTGCTCCCAAAATCTGATTGCAGCTGTTAGAAAAGGAGCTGTACATTGCATAGTCTGGGCAGGCCTCAGAGAGCAGAGCTGCAGAAGCTTTGCAGGTTTGCTCTGTGGGATTCAGCCCAGCTCTGATTATTCAGAGCTCCTTGGATACCTCCAACTTCTCCTGTGGATCCATCAGCCAGCTCTGCTCTGGCAGAGGAAGAAAAAAGAGGCTTCACAGTTTCAGTGGGAACAATTAATTGAAATTAATTACAGAGGGAAAAGAGGAAAAATTATTTATTGAAATTAATGTTTTTTACTCGTTAAATCTGGTGAGCTGCTTGTTCTTCCCTCACCTTCAGAGGAGCTCACCAAGTGTACAGTGAAAGGAGAAAGAAGAGAGAGCTTGAATTATAAATGGAAATGAAATAAAACAGAGGGATGGGACAAAGCCTTGGAATTTAGACAAGGTTGTCCATTCCTTCTTCCAGGAAGGACTTTTCCAGGGGTAAAAGGCCCATATTTACACTGTGGCAGATGAAGTGGTGAGCTTTGGGAGGGTTTTTTGTCCTGTGGAGCCACTGGGGTCAATGAAATGATGAAAATTTCCCTTTTGCTGAGGCTGAGCAGAAGCAGGACAATTCCCCCCGAGCTGCCAGCTGGGCCTGGGGAATCATCCCTGACCTTTCCGTGCCTCTTGTTCCCAGCCCAGTTCTTGGGATCTGATGATTAACCCAATGAAGTCATGTTTAATCATTTAACCTTCCTCTGCCTGCTCTGTGGCACTCACAGGAAATCTATGTCCAAACCCCAAAAAATAAATCATCTTTGAAAGGGACACAGTGAGCTAAGGCATCCTGAAATGTTATAAAGAATGAATCACAATTAGCTGAGAGGCCAGTCCAGGCTAGAAACTTTAATTTGGGGGGAAAATGGTTTGCCTGTAAGTAGCTGAACTTTTGTCTTTTTTCATATATATATAAATATAATATTTTTTAAAGCAGTCAATTATGAAAGATATTTTCTTTTATTTCAAATGCTTAAAAAATAGAGAAAAGATTCTTCCCCGTGCAGGCTTTAGAAAAGAAAAAAAAAAAAAATCTGTTGTGAAATAGGTAAAAGTTGTGAAACTGGGGATTGTATTCTCAGAGAAATGAAACTTTTAAGGCTTTTTTATTGTTGCAGATGTCGCAAAGATTTGTCAAACAAAATTTAAGGAAGGAACCAAAGAGAAATAGTTCTGAACTTGTTTTCACAGAGTAAATATTGAGGCTGGAACTCATAGTTTTGTTGCAACCCTGGTAGGTTTATTACCCTGCAAATTATTCATAGCTGTGATTACATGAGATTTTAGAAAATAGGTAAAAAAAAAAAAATCTTTAATTTGTCTTTTGGCTTATTTGGAAAATTTGAAGGAAGGAAGACAAATGACAAGTTCTTGAGTGAAATTTTTAGAACTTAAAATTGCTTTCCACGAAGTACTTTGTGATAGACAATGTAAACCCAAAACTTAACCAAGAAACAAGCTCAGTAATGACTTTATTTTTTAAAGTTATTAGTTGATAAGGTGAGAAAAATTGCACTAATTTGGTTTGGGTTTTTTTTTTTTTTAGACAAACTTGTTACACTTTTTTAAAGACTTTCATCATTAGTTTTATAATGTTTTATATGTTTTTAGCTGGAGGGGAAATATTAGTTTCAAGGCAGCTTTGAATTTTGTAGCATTTGAAAAATGTGGGTGAGGGAAACTGGTTCTTTTTCAGAAATTTGGTTTAAAATGGTGCACTGTGCTTACCCTGAGTTAATACAATTTCTATCTCATTATAATAATATATTTTATTAAAGCAGCTGTGCTGCAAGTATTAATTTAAAGGTCATTTGCTGGAGAGTTTATTTGCAATTCCAGCTTGTGAAAATGAATACAAAAGTGCATTAGCAACACAGTAAAAGATAATGGGGGAATAAATTAAATTCAGAATAGAAACAATTTCCATGAAAATAAATCATGGACCCATTTGAATAATTGTCTTGGAGTGTTTTATTTTAAAGATACTTTGCCATGAGATTTATGGAGCTGCAAGCAAAAATATTTATTGGCTTATAAAAGTGAAAATATTGCTCCAACCCCGTGAGCTTTGGGAAACGGGGGAGAAAATAGGAACTGAAAATGTCCTGGTCACACTGAGCTCTGTTCCAGAAATCCCTGAGGAAGGAACTATTTCAGGACACCTTTCCCAAGGACAAAATCTGGTTTAGCACTTTTTGGTGTTCAATTAATTGGTAAAGAAATGCTGAGGGGTGATTTTCACTTGTGTGGCTGGCTGGGGAATTGGGAGAGCTGTTGTTTTCCTTGGGGAAAATCCGGGGTATTTTATTCCCCCCATCCTTGGCAGCCCATCCCAAATCCTGAGGGTCCCCCTGGCAGGGGTCTGGGATCCCCTTTTTGGGTTCTGCTGCCTTGGAAGTAACCACGAGGGAATTGCAGCTGGAGCAGGAACTGCCCTGGATGTCGCAAGATCTTTGGGCTTGGTCGTCAGTAAATTGTTGTGTTGTGTTGTTTATAACAATTTGTGGCAAAATTTGCTCTTTTAATGAAAAAAAAAACCCATGAAAAAAAAATATTTTACTTTCCAGATTGTTTCCTATCACAATAAGCTCAAAGGTTGGGTGTCAGCCTCGCTGGGAGCAGGTTTAATCCCTTGTGGTCTGGGGGGATCCTACGAGTTCAGGGGGAAAAGATCAGGAAAAATTTTCATTCAAAGAGTGAATATTTGATTTCTTCCATTTTGTAATCACGATCCCGAGGTGAACTCCTGGTCAAAATGTGCAAATTCACCCTTAAAGAATATTCTAGAGGGTTTTAATATTCCCCTGTGATGAAAAATGTCCCACTGTAAGATTTAGGAAATCTCATTTCTTTGGCATTTTTCTTTCAGTTTTAACGGGAGTTATTTTTCCTGACATTAAATACAATAAACAGAATTATTCTGACTAAAATAAGTTTTTGGGGGGGGGTTTCAATTTTTAAATTGAGAATTAAACTGTTGGAAAGCACAGTAATGGAGAAAAGTTACTACTTGAAAAAAGGGTTTAAAAAAGGGGGTTTTTTGTAAAAAAAAAAAAAAAGAAGATCACAGATCTATTAGTTTTTAATCTACCATAGAAAATGTTGTCAATTCTGCAACTCAAAATTTTAATAATATGCAAGAACATTGTCAAATAATGGTTGTTTTCTTGCACTGGTGTGTAGTATTTAAAGTTTCAACAGAACTTTAACAAAGTTAAAATTGCATAAACGTGATTTTTCTGGATTACACTGCAGCTGCTTTAATCAATTATTAATGATGTTCTAAATTCTACAACTCAGTAGTAAAGGGTGGAATTTAGAATATCATTAATTATTGATTAAAGTAATTTCCTTGTGTAATTTATTGCCTTGCTCCTGGAAAATCAGAGTTTTATTGCTTATTTGTAGGTTTTAAAAAAGGAATGAATGATTATTTTTTAATGTTTGCCATTCCCAAGGATTCCCAGCTTTCTATAACTTTCTGTTGTGGCCAAGCCTGAGCAGGGAGCACTGACCTTGCTTTTGTTTTTCTGGACAGTTTTGCTTCAAAAGAATTTTATCTCCTGTAAATTCACTTCTCACATTCAAACAAACTGCTCGTGAGGATCTTTATTTTTGCTTTTTAAGGGGTTTCCTGGGTGTTTGGCAAATGTTGAGACTCAGGATAAGGTGTGATCACAAAATAACAGGAGGCAGCTTTGTACAGAACAGCTCCAGTCACAGGGGCTGCACCTTCCCTGCTTTTAAAGTCCTTTAGGCTCAACTTCATGGATTTTATTGAATTTTACAAGTCTGCTGTAGGCAGTACCTGGAATTGGCTGTTCTGATTGAGATCCTGGGTTTGGGAGAATTGGGTTTGTTGTGCCCCTTCTGTTCTCAAAAAGTCCCTTTTGAACACTGGAGATGGCACTGAAGGAATTCATTCCCTCTGCCTGTTTAAGGAATAAGGTATAAGCAGCACAGGCATTCCAAAGATACAGAGAAATAAATATTGGAAAACCTCTTTCCATGGCAGTGGGAGCTTAATGAGGGTTTGGGAAAACAAAACTCAGTGGCTCTGGGTGGTCAGATTTCCACCCTGAGCACCACGATTGTCCCTCTAAACTTAGGGTTTCAAACTGGCCTTTTGTTGGTTTAAAATTCCTCCCAGTTCCTAGCTGGGAAATCCTGGAAATCACACACGTTCTGAGCTCTGTTCATGTGGGGTTTTCCTCATTAAAACCTTTGTTTTCCTGTTTGCAGGACTTTGCTTCCCGGGCCAAACTGGCTGTGCAGAACCTGGTGCAGAAGGTGGGGTTCTTTGGGATCCTGGCCTGTGCCTCGGTGAGTTTTTCCCAGGAGCAGGGGGATTTGTGGGCACAAGCTGCAGCTTGGATGTACTGCCATGGAATTAAGTTTTGTTTGCAGGTTTCTGTCATCCCTGGAGTGCTCAGGGAAACAAAATCTGCTGGAATTGTGTTATGATATCTTTAGGTGTTCATGTATTGTATCTGACCTTCTTGACATCTTCAAATCCAGAGGTGTGCATGGATTGGAGAGTGGAAAACCACCTGCAGAACCTCTGATTAGGGTGTCCATCCATTGCAGTCCTCCCAAATCTGCTCTTTGGGTCATCAGGAACCAGAGAGGGCAGAACAAAGAAGCAAATTTCAGTCATGGCTGTGGAGCTACAAACTGCTCGTGGCCTTTTTAATCAAGAGGTGAAAGGAGCATCTCCAGTGATGCAGTTTTAGTTTTTGAGTAGGATAATGCTCTTCTTTCAGAATTAAAAAAAATATATTGGAGGTTTAAATCTCTCTCTGGAACTGGGAGGAATGGTGTGCCTTGTTCGCCATCCCACACATGAACTGTGGGATGTGACTGCAGCGAAGGGGGAACTGTGGGACCCCCCACAATCCCATTTTTCTGGAATAACCACAGAATTACCCAGCTGCTGAGGTTTTCACCCCACACTTGTCCAGCAGCTCTTGTTTTCCTAAACTGTAGAGATGACTTAGCCAACTGCTTGCTCAAATGTAGGTAACCTGTGTTAGCTGGGGACAAATAATCTGACATAAAGCTCCTGCTCACTAATCCTTTGAAATGTCTTAATGTTTAGAGTGGAGTCGTAGCCTATGAGCTGCTCCTTAAATCCTCCCAGGTGCTGCTCCCTGCTCTGGCTCAGCATCCTGGGAGACATCCCTGCCCCATTCCCTGTCCCTGTGTCACCACCACAGCTTGCAGGTGGCAGGGATGAGTGACTGGGCAAGGTGGAGAAATGGAGAGCAGGAGGAAGGAGTTGTAAACACGAGAGGTGGCTGTAAACACCCTGCAGTTCCTGCTCAGTAATATTTAAACATTTGCTTAACTTCTTCCCCACTTTGCTGCCTGAGCCTTGCTCGGGCCCTGAGCTCCAGCTGGGCTGGGGGAGGAATGAGGGTTTGTAAATGTGCTCACACAACAACTGCAGGAGAAAGGGAGAGGTGAAAGGTTCCAGAGGCATTGGAAAAGCAGGGATGCAGAGCTGTCCCTTGGTGTGGCACCTCTGGGTGAGGCAGGGGGACCAAGGCAGCCCCCCGTGTGTGCTCCTTGCACTTGGCTGTGCCCCCACGAGCACCAGGGGTTTGACTCAGGGCTTCTCTGGCTTCTTGCTGCTTCTCTCTGCACTACCAGGTGTCTCCTCTGCTTGCCTCCCTTAAAATTGTGATCTTACTTCTGGATTTTAGGCAGAGTTTTATTTGATGTGTTTTTTATGGCAGGAGCACTTGCTGGTGAAGCGGTAACAACTCTCCCAGCTGTGGGTCCTTGCCTGTTAAGTGGTGGCTTCTAAGTGCTGCATAAAAACACCATCAAATGGAAATTCAAAGTCTGCAAGTTTATCCAGTGAAGTCAACTGACTGTCGTGTTGTTTAGTGGCAGTAAGGAAGTCAGGATTGTCTGGAGCTCATTTCTATATAAAGGCAGCTCTGGGGAAGGAACAAAGCAAGAATCAGCCCCAAAGTTCCTCACAGTGACTTGTGAGAATTTGCCCTCTTGTCTCTGTGGGCTTTTTTTGGCAACTTTGAGTAACAAGCACAGAGAAAAACCTCGCTGGCTGCTCAGACACCCTCCTGGGGACTTGCTGAGTAACTTCTCACCATGGTGTGCTCAGAGGCACCCACAGCACCCCTGCCCCAAACTCGCTGCAGGGATCCAAATGCTCTGCAAACAGACAAAAAGAACCCTCAGACCACCCAGCCAGGAACACCCTGCAGACCTGGAGCAGCCTTGGCTCCGAGGAGCACAACGCTGGGCAGTCAATGATTGACCAGCTCCTGTGCCCAGAGCAGCTGGCCCAGGCAGGGAGGGAGCTGCTGCAGCCGAGGTGGAGCCTGCTCAGGGCCACGATTAGAGCCAGCTTCAGATTTCTTCCTCTGCAGGTGCTGTTTGGGCTGCTCATAAATCTGAATTGCTGCTCTCCAACAGCCCAGTGCAACCCTTTCTCACAGGTTGCAGGCTTGGTGGCAGAGTGTTCTTTATTCCTTCCCAATCTACACTCTTTCTTTATTTCTTTATGTCACAAAACACCACCAGGGCTGCAGTTTGTCACCCCAGCACCACACTGCTCCTGGGAGTGACCCTGCTCAGATACTGCCCCTGTGCTCCAGGCTGAGAGGGAAAGGTTGGAATTCGGATACTTTCTTGGTTTCATTTCAAAAATATTTTACAGATAGTATCACAATACCAAAAGTCAGGCCAACAGTTCAATAATAATAAAAAATTCTTTTAATTTTAAATGAAATGCACATGCTTAATAAAATCTAATCAGTGCTTTTAAACTGGATACATATGACTAGAAATGCCAGTTTTTAATGTAGTTTCTCAGCTGGAAATCACTGGGGATCAGCTGGAACACCAGCTTCCAAGAGTGATGTGCTTGTCAGGGAGAAAATTTGATAAATCACTCAAAATGGCTTTGCTGTGGTTTCTGTGCATTTCACATGGAAATCTTTTCATTGGCTTTTTTCAGGATCCAGGGGTAAGGAGGGACCATGAGAATGGAATTGTCTGGGACATTGTCTAGCTGAATCCCAGAGACTTAAGTTATGTGGTGCGACATCAACATTTTTGTAATTATTCAGGCACAAGAGTTTTGGATCAAGTTGGGAGAAGGAGAAACTGTTCATTTTTCACAATTTCAAGATCTGTCGTGCTCTTGTCCATCCAATGTGTGCTGCAATTACTGACCCTCTTTCCCTTGCACTCCACAGATCCCAAACCCCCTGTTTGACCTGGCTGGGATAACTTGTGGCCACTTTCTGGTTCCCTTCTGGACCTTCTTCGGTGCAACCCTGATTGGAAAAGCCGTGATCAAAATGCACATCCAGGCAAGTGCTGCCCCTCCCTTGGGGCTGGGATGGTGTGAAGCCTTTGATTCCCTCCCTGCCTGTTCCACTGTGTTACTTGGGAATGAATCCTGGAGTCTCCTTGCCCGACCTGAAGTAATGGAAATTAATTTGGTGCTAGGGATTTACAATAAAGGAGCTGCTGGGCTCCTCCAAACTGAGGCAAGTGAGTAATTTATGGCCGCTGACCCACTCAGGAAATTGGTGGTTAGCCAAGGTATTTACCTACGGCCTGTACCAGACTGCCAGGGCTCCTGCTCAGGGTGAATTCTCCTTTTTGGTAGCTCATTTGCACTTTGAAATGCTCTTTTTAGCTCGGTTCAGAAAACCCCACTGAGGCCTGCGGGCTGGGCCAGCCCAGCCTGGCTGGATTTGCCGCAGTTTTGGGGCTGGGGCAGCGATTTTTGGTGTCCCAGGCCAGCTCCTTTGGAAAAAGCCTGGCTTTGGTGGGCCCCGTTTTTCCTGCTCGTTCAGGGCTGTGCCAGATGTGCTGAGTTTGACAATCCAGTTGTTTGCACAAAATGTTGAGTTTTGCTTGTAAATGCGTCACCGTTTGGTCCAAGGAGAGATGAAGTTTGGATTCCCTGGAGGATTCTCTGGTGTGGTCAGGGCTGTATCATGAACTACGTCTCTGTTTGGGATGTTTTCAGCTGAGTTTGGGTTTTTGCAGTGCCTGTGCCTCTGTTGTTTGGAAATCTCTGCTGTGACTCCCATCAAAATAGCAGAAGCTTTTAATATAAAATAATTCGTGTTACAGCCTCATCAAGCTGCTTTAAAATCTTTATTTTGCCCTAAATACAAGTTTTTTCCTTCCCATCATTTTTTAAATGGTTATTTTATTTTGTCCAGTGCTTAAACAGAAAACAATAAATAGATTTGGAAATTCTTCAGTTTACTGGGAAAGAACAGCTTTTTCTCCACACTTATTTTTGCATTATCTGCATTTTCTTCTGCTTTTAAATCCATGTGTTGCTCAAATGTGTTCTGGCAGCACAGAAAAGTGAAATAATATCAGATCAATATTCCTTTTATTACTTTAATTGCCTTGTTCAGCTACCACAGTGTTTGCTGTGTAATTTATAGTGCTCTGCACTCAGATCCCATGTAAGTGAAAAAACATTTCCCAGTGCCTCATACAGTTGGTAAATCATCTGATTTTGTAACAGGCTCAGCTTTTAGAATTCTCTTTTTCAAGCAGACCCTTGTGCAATAGCCTTGATTTTTTGGAGTGATCTGGCTGGACTTGGAATTTAGGAAATGTGAGAGTCATGGAAAAGGCTCCTAATGCAATGTTCAGACAGGAAGTGAGTGACTGGTGCAGTGGCCATCCCGGGGCTGCTTTGAACTGGCCCCTTCCTCCGGACCACAGGGGCCTCGAGCTGGAGTCACAGCCCTTGTTCCCAGCCTGGGCAGGGCAGCTCTGCTTAGGCCAGGCTTAAATTGGTCTGAGGAGGCTGCAGGAGCTGTGTGCACCCTCAGCTGCCACTCACAGGCTGCTCAGTCCTGAATTCCAAGCAGGAGAAACGTGCAGAGGTCGCTTCAAAACATTTTAAGTGGTTTTAGAAGTGGTAAAATCATGGGCATGGAGATTTTTCTGCGAAATAAGATGTGCTACAGAAGTTTTTAATTGAAATTACTCTGTTCCAAACAGTTTGGTTTATCACAGAAGCTCTCACAGGTGCCCAAAGGCTCTTTCTTTGTTTTTCACTGAGTGTTTTTTGTTATTTCTGTCTGAATCAGGGGGACAAAACCACATTATTTTTCCCTCCTGTGATCTGGAAGCCCACGTGTTTGTGTGAGGGGCTGTGAATTTTCTCTGGCTGTTTTTCCATTCAGACGTTGTTGACCGAGTAAAGTGACCTTGAGCTTCTGGGAATGGGAGTTTGGGGAGGATGAGAATGGGCAGCAGCAGGCTACAAAAACACTGCAAGAAATGCAAACTGTGAGGAAAGAGAGGCAGAAAGCCAGCAGCTTTTCTCTCTCCTGCCTCTTTCGGAGGAGAATGATGAAAAATAAAAGAGGAGAGGAGGAGAAAGCTGGGTAGGAGCTGTCTGGGAAGGAACACACCAAGTGTCCCCCATTGTGTGAGCTTTCCCTGGCTCCAGGCTTGCTCTAACTGCTCTTTTCCTTCCTACAGAAACTCTTCGTTATTATCACCTTCAGCAAACACATCGTGGAGCAGATGGTGGCCCTCATCGGGTGAGTAATTCCCAGTAATTAATACTTGCACCCATTAAGTGGAAAAGTACTGGAGGAGGCAGCTCAGATGTGCTGAGGCCGTGCTTTGTTAGCCCCACTCGGAGTTTGGGGCTCACCTGCAGCTCCTTCCCCGAGTCCTTGGAGGGATTTGCTGGCCTGGAGGCTCAGGGTTGTGGGATCAGCACTGAACCTTCACCCCAAAGCAGCATCCAGCTCTTCCATCCACTGATTCCTTCACTTTTAGCTGCATTGGGGCTGTTTGCCCTGGATTTTCTGCAGTGGTGTAGTGTGATCCTATGGCAAAAAAATGAGAAAGTTTATAGAAAAATGTATTTATAGAGAAAAATCATAAAATTCTGTGATTCTCTATTAAAAACCTGAGATTTTATACAGTGTTCCAGGATGAAAATAAACATCCTCCTTAACTGGAACTACCTTATACATTTACAACATTTAACCTCTCATAAAGCATCAGAATGAGGAATTTGGTTTGTAGAGTTTGATCCCCATTCTGTTAAATTCAGTGGAAATGAGTTTCCATGGATAAAGTGTCCTGATTTTGAAAAGGTTTGGTTTGGGTTATTTTTTTCTGAATTCCCTGGTAACTGGTACCTATTTTATTTTTTAAATTAAAATCTCAGTTTAAAACAAGAAAAAGCAAAACCTCAGTGGGCAACAGTTTTGGGGGGAAAATGGACAAAAACCAGATTTATACTAATAAAGGTGGGACACTGAAGGTGAAGTGTTGGATTTATTTGCCTCACATTTTACCTGTTCAGTCATGGAATTCTCTGTCATTTTAAAATCTGTTGTTGATGCTCATCCCTTCCCTGTCAGATAACCCAGCAAATACCATCAAACCATGCAGGAGTTGCATAAACTGCTTGGATGCAAACAAAGGATGCAATTCAATGAATTTAAATGCAGGCAGCTGCATCAAATCCTATGGATAGCATCAAAAATTCCCATTTAATTGTTCAGAGCAGGGTGGAAGCTGTTCTCAGGGTGCTGCTGGATTCAGGGATGCAGGGTTGGAGGTTTTAAGTGTGAGTCCCTAACATGGAAATGGAAAATTTTATTGTTGGGGGGTTGGAGTTTTTTGAACTAAAATGAATCCAATCTAATCTAAATCCATAAAATAAATTCTAAGGTGTTTCTGCTTCTCCAGGGCTTCTTCTCTGGGGCAAATGGGTATTTTGCTACCCAAAGTGTAATGACTATTTTCACATAAAATCCACACTCCTCAAGAAAAGTTTGAGGGGAGGAATATCTGGAAAAAATCCCTCTGAAAACAAAACTCCAAGCAGGGATGCTGTACAAAGAAAAGGAGTGTCAGGAGAACCTGGCAGGGCATTTCAGTGATGAAACAAATCCTGGCTTTATCATTCCTGATCTTCTGCTCGAGCATCTGCTTTGTACCAAAACTCACAATTAATTTGTTGCTTTGGACATTATTTTGAAAAGAGGGGGAGAGAGGGAAATGTGGTTTCTTTTAAGCATCTTGAGTTTTTCTCAGTATCAATCACTCCAGACAGTTTGATCTGCCCCTAGCTCAGGTACATTTCCAAGGATTTACTCTCCTGTGGATGCTTTGAGCCAAAACCAGTAGATTTTTCCTACTTCATCTGTCTTGGAGATAATTTAGCATTGAATTACTTCGAATGCATTCACAGGAGCTCTGCTGGATTTGGGGTTTATTGGAGGGTTGATGTCAGAGTTAAAAAATGTTCCTGGGAGACAGTGAGATTTTTGGAATGTCCCGGTATCCTTGACTTTCCTGAAGCTGTCTCCAGCATTACCTCATCAATTTCTGTTAGAGTGGAGCCTCAAACATGTTAAACAATACCTTGCTCTAAAAGCCCCATTATTGAATTAAAACAGAGCTCTGTTTAATGGTCAGTAACTTTATTTTAATCAAATTCTATCCACCACAATGACTTTAGACTTTCTTTGTCTGGGCTGTTGCTCTTACACAATAGGAAATATCTGAGCACAATACCTGAAAATAATGAACATATTGATAGCCAGGATAAATGGAACCTAGACAGAAGATTAAGCTGTGAGATAAAGTCTGAGAATATTTGATTTTATAAGCCAAGGAGAATTTTTTGACAATTATGTGATTTTTAGTCAAAAAGCAAAGCTGATTCATGTGCAGACCTTCCACTGTCCCAGGCTGCTCCAAGCCCTGTCCAGCCTGGCCTGGGACACTTCCAGGGATGAGGCAGCCACAGCCTCTCTGATGCCTTCCTAATTTTAAGACTCATCTATTCAGGTAATTACTGAGTGAATAAACTGATTTGAGGTTAAAACAGAAGCCAGGGAGATTTTGCTACTTTGATTTTTAAGTCCCTTGCTCAGTGCTGCGTTCCGTGGGTGTCACCTCTGAGAATCCAACAAATCCACCCAAAACCAGTGGATTTGTTGGATTCTCAACAAATAGCTCCTTAACCCAGTGGTTTTTGTGGAACAGCTTTCCACCCTTCCCAGCTCTGCAGGCCGGTGTGAGTGATTGCACAGCTGAAAGAAAAGCAGTTTTTTGGTCACAGGTACTGGAAGCGTTGCCTGGACAAACCAGTTTGCTGCTATTTCTTGTGCCATAATTCTTTGCTTACAACTTAATCTCAGTTGATGCTGGTAAAGGGAGCGTGGTGTTCCTTTCACCAAAAAAGCACAAATGAGATCATGGTGACTGATGTTACTGGAAAGTTTCCTTAAAGATTGTTGGGGTTTTTTAGTCAAAAATAATTTGCAATACAGGTTTAGGTTATTTCTTTAGAACAAAAGGCAAGGAGTGATAAAGGGAAAACCAGAAATCTTCTCCTGGGGTGGGAAGAGCTGGGCAGTGACTTCACAACCTCCCGAGAGGAGTTTTGGGAGGTTAAACCAAATACCCCTGGCACTTGTTGGTTCAGAACTCAACAACCTTCCTGCCACAGGTTCATCAGGAACCTGGGGGATGTCCCTGGGCCCAGCAGAGCAGCTCTGCACAGAAATGGCTTTAGTGCCCTGAAAGGGACACAGATGTGGCTGAAATTTGAGGAGCTCTGGTGTTGAAAGCCTTCCAGTGGATCACAACAGAATTAGAAGAGTTTATTTGCAAAAGGCTTGAAGGATTTAACTCTGAATAAGCAAGGGTTTTTTCCCTAAATTAAGTTTTAAAAAAAGAATCTTTAAAAAGCAAGCAGAAGTTTCATTCCAAAGAGCAGCAGTGAGCAGAGCTAAGGAACGGGGCAGGTCAGAGATGTTGCAATTCCTAATTTTGAAAGCTTTGATTTAACTTAGCAGAATGTCCCAAGCAGAAAGCCCTGGAGCCTCCTGGGCTGCCGTGGGCATTGGAGCGTGGCTCAGGTGGAAACCACGTCAGACCTGGGCCCATTTTAGCTCTGTAACCTTCACCAAGATCTTTCCTTTCTTCCTCTCATAAAGCAAATGAAGCTGCCAAGGAGCCTTTTAACCCCAAAACCTTCCTGTTGATCCTCACCATAAACCAGAATTGTTTTCTGCAACTTCAGAGCTCTGGGCACAGAAAACAGCTCAGCTCCAGAGCCCTCCTGAGGCCAGGGGTGATGGTGGGAGTTGGGGGCTCTGGGTGCTCCTCAGGGGCTGGGGAGCCCAGGTTTGGCTGGAAAGGGAGCTGGGTCCAGCTCTGGGCTGCCCCCAGCTCCCAGGTTTCCCTAAAACTAATCCAGCTCTGGGCTGCCCCAGCTCCCAGGTTTCCCTAAAACTAATCCAGGTTTTGGGCTGCCCCAGCTCCCAGGGCTGAGTCAGGCTCAGGCTGAGGCTCTCTGAGTCACTGTAGGGTCCTGCTGGTGGTGCAGCCTCGGGGAAATGGATGGTTTAAATACTGTGAGAATCTTTATCAGCACAGGAAATGACAGCTCATTAAAATACTAACCGTTAAGCCAGTTTAGATCACTGTCTGGAAAAAAATTAACCATTGAAGGCTCAGAGGACTCAGAGGAAGAAAGGTGCCCTGTTTAGACAAGGGGACACGTTATGCAAATGATTCAGCTTTGCTAATTGGCCAGTGACATCAAAATATTTCCACTGGAATCTATTTTTCAATGGTTTATAAAATAGCTGACTTCCAAAGAAGTCGATACCACCGTGCTGGATTGAAACTCCTGAGGGAGGGGTGGCTGAAATACCCAAATTCGGTGCCTGTCCCTAAATGTTTTATTGCTTTGGAGCTGTAGGATGGATTTTGGTGTGGACTGGAGAAATGGGAATCTCATACAATTGGTGCTGCTGGTGGGATCGTTCAGTGGTGTTTTCCATAACTGTTGGGAAGGTGAAAGCCTTCTCCTTCCCCCTCTGGCCTGGCTGTCAATAATCTGATTGAAATAAATTCTTTGAAAAGAGCTGAAGGTCGGGGCAGGGAGGAGCCCACGCGTTCCCTTGCTTTGGAAGCTGCTCCGGTGCCGCTTCGCTCCCCCGGCTGCGGCTGCGGCGCAGAAAATGCCCGGCCTCGGGGCAGCCCCGCGGGGTTCGCCTCTCCTGCCCTGCCCCCGTGGCAAACAGCCTTTCCCTGGTGTCTTCATTTGGAATTGTGGTGGCTTTTCCCAAAGGGTGTTTTTTCTCTGGTTGTTTCAGCCCCCCCCCCCAAAAAGCCGAATCTGCTTTTGGTGTTTGTCCCGAGCCCCCCGAGAGGGATTTTCCGAGCTGCGGGTATTGCAGGGATTATCCCTAAAATGGGGCCGTGACTCAGGATTGCATCACCTTCCCGAGGTGTGTCCGGCCTCGGTTGCACCTTCTGTTCCCTCCAGGTTAGAATTGCCATGATAAAATTAAATTAAATTAAATTAAATAAATCCCATGTTTGTGACTTCTCCCCTCCCCAGTGCTCCCAGTTTCCTGAGCATCCCCCAGTTGTTCACAGGGACCAGGGCTGGCTGCACTGAGGTCCTTACTTAAATTTTTAATTTCCATCAGAACAGCTCAAGGTTAACCAGCTGCTTCAGCATCACTTGTTGTTCGAGGCCTCTTATAAATGGCAAACTTCCATAAACTCAAATTTTCATTCATGAAAAATCCCATGGTTTTGTTCCCAAAATTTGAGTCTGCAGTGGCAGCTTCCTTTTTTTTTGGAAAACACTTGTGAATTCTAACATTTCTCTCTGAAAAGTGAACAAATATCCACGTGTGCTTTGATAAAATGGGAATTTTACATCCTAATTTATGATCTGACAGGTTTCTTGTGAGATATTCCTGCAAAGACACAGAAAGGCAGCATTTGATAGAGACCAGTACTTCAGCATTTAGCAGAGTTGGAATTAATTCCCTGAGTGCTCCCAACTCTCCAAGCACAGGGCTGAGAGATTTCAGTCACTCCAGAGCAACCCATACTCCTAAAAATCTTATCCATGAAAATTATGGCTTATGATTAATTAGTCTTAAATAAGTATTTTTAATATTAGTAAAAATGCAGATGACTGGAATATCAAATTACTACTTTTTTGTAAGCTGGCCCAGGGAAAATACACTTTTTTCTCCATCCTGGTGCCTTTGAGAAAAATCCTCCCTGTAGTTCCAAAGGTTCTGTTAAAAAGATTTAAAGTTTCCCAAAAATCACTTAATGACCAGTGAAAGGCATTTGAGGTGCAGCTGTTGACAGTTGTTCTTGGAAAAGCAAATTAATAAATTTAAACACAGATTTGCTGTAACTGGACTGGAAGTTTTAGGAGTCAGACTCTACAGGTTCTTGGTGTAATTTTAAAAAAAAATCCTCAAGCAACTTTGCTGAATCTCTGTCGTGTGGTGCTTCAAACAAATGGGGAATTTTATTTGATTTATTGGAAAAAGAGCTTTAGAATTTGTCATTTGGATAGAAATCATAGCTCTGAGTTAAAAATAAATAAATGTGCATCTGTTTCATTACAAATACCAGGTAATGGGTCTGAAAGCAGGCACCAAGGGGTTTTTTTCAGTGAATCCAAATTTTTAATGGGTATCTATGTTGTAGTATTGGAAGTCATGTTTTTGACTAAAATGTTATGTTAAAAATAAATTTAAGATTATCAAAGGCTAGTCCAATTTTTGGGAGCTTGTTCTCAGTTTCAGTTCCCTGTGAAATATTAAAATTCAGCAGAGAATCAGAGTGGTTCCAAACAAAAATTTTAATATTTAACGTTAAGAGTTTCTAAAACAACTTCTGAATCAAAACTCCTTCTGAATCAGAATTTCTCTGTCTATATTGTGGATTTGTAAAACAATGGGTTCGATTCCCGAAGGAACACGCAGGGAATTGGGTTGGGATTATTCCGGGATTATCTTCCAGCATCTTCCTTCTCCTGGCCTGTGAAATTGGAGGTTTTTGAAGGTGCTGAGCAGGAATTGTGATGCAAATCTGGCCCCTCTGCCCCGGCCCTGCCCGGTCCCACCCGGATCCCACAAAATTCGTGCCCAAGTCCTCCCCCTCCTCCTCGGATCAGCACAGAGGGATCTCCGAGTTGGATTTGTGGGGACACAGAACTCACTTATTTCTGATGAAATTAAATTATTTTAAAGATTTTTAGATTTAAGATTATGCCTTCGGATATCAGGTGGCACATAACTGGGTGATTAAATAATTTAATTTTGTCCAAAAAGCACCAGTAACTAATATTGTGCTGCCGAGATGGGATTTCAAGAATTTCATGTGGATTCCTGATTTTTTAGGTTTTCCTATGGTTTTTTTACTCCTTATTTTTTTTACTTACTTATTTACTTACTCCTTTACTTTTTTAAATCCTTATTTACTCCTTAAATCTCGGCACATTTTTTTTCCAGAATTTACGTCTTTACAAATGTACCAAAATTTGCAGATTTAGAAGCTGAGGCCCTTGCATTCAGAATCTTGTAGTTCTTCAAATTTGCTTTAATAAAATTAATTTTATGCACTTAATTAATTGTCGTGCTCCAAAAAGGCAAAAAAAAAAAAAAAAAGTGAATTGTTTAGTGAGAAAAGTTTTAGAAATATTGTTTTGGTGCACCAGGAGCTCCTCAAGCCTCTGAACTTGGGTTTCATGTCTTTGCTCTGTGTTTAATTCAATTTGGGGACTGATGGAGTTCAGTTTTCAGTGAAGAACGGAGTCATTTGAACACCACCCTGTTAATCATTGATCCCTCATCATTTAAATATTCCTCATTTCTTAATCATGCAGAAGTTGAAAAGTAAACCATTACCTTGCAGCCGCTCTTCGGGCTCCCAAGAATTGTCTGAAAAAGAAAAGAAACCTCAAAATGTTCCTCGTGTTCAGAGTGTGACTCGTCCTGGAGTCCCTGGGAGAGCTTTTCCCAGGAATAGTCAGCGCTGAGAGGGCTCTGGAACACTGGGAACCCTTTGGAACACTGACCCACTCTTGTGTAAAATGGATAAGGGACGTGCTTTGGGCTCCACAGGGTTTTTTGGTTTTTTTTCCCTGAATTTTTACCAGTCCGGGCACAGAATTTCCTCACCCGTTTGTCTCACGGGGTGGTGAATCACAGGGGAAGCGACCTTTTGCTGGGAAATGGGTTCAAAAAAACCTCCTTTGCCCCTGGCCATGAAGGAAATAGATTTGCTGGAGGAGAATGAGACACTTTGTTTCATGCTTTTCATAAATACCTAAAATTAGAAAGCTGTTATTTTTTAATTGGGCTTCGGCCTGGAAAGGGGAATATGGTGTCAGAGTAGGAGGCTGAGGGGAATGGTTTGAGATGGTCCATTGTCCAACTTGTTGGATGTACAACTGGTGTATCTTGGGTCTGAAGTGTGTTTTACTAAACCTTCCCTGGAGTTGCAGCAGGAGTGGTGGAAATAATAAAACCAATTAATCAAAATTTAGGTGAGGGTTTTTTTAGTGTAGAAAACCACGGTGATTTCTTTAAAATTAAACAAAACCCAAAATCTCTCTTCCCTCTGAAATTCAAGTGGTCAGTAGTGAGAACTCCCCTGTGACTGGAGTCAGGATGGGCTGGATCCAACTCTGGGAGCGTTCTCTCCACACAGCTCAGGCCGTGGGTTTGCCTGGTGATCGTGCAGAATTTATATTTAAATTTTGGGAGTTTTTGAAGTGTTTGCGACCATTCTTAAAGGGTTTTGGATCTCCTGCTAAGCAGGATTGAAGGAAAAGCTGCTGGCAGCTCTGAGGCTGCTGAGAGCCTGCCCAGCACGGACTGAGAGCGCTGCCGGGATGTTTCCCCCACGGGGGGAACAAGGTGTTCAGCTTTTGTGCGAGCCCCGTGCCAGGGAGCCCGGCCCGATTCGGGGCAGGGTTCACATCGCTCCTTTGTTCCTTTGTTAATCCCGGCTCGGGGGAGGCGCTCCAGGATCTGCTCCCGCATTCTTTTTGGGAAGGGATGACGCACGGATTGTCCTAATAAGGACTTGGCTGGGGCCGGGGGCCGGCTCCGTGCGGGAGAGGGGGCGAGGCTTGGGGCGAGCAGTTTCTTTTTTAACCGAGGGATGACACAAGCCCCAGTCATTTCCTTATTAATCGGTTCAAACCAGTTCTTACAGGAACTGCCGCTGATAAATGTGGGACTTCTCCGAAGTCATTCATTGGGTTCTCAGCGCTGCTGCCTCCTCCTGCCTCCAAGGAAATGCTCCCGCTCCCGGCTTCTTCCTCTCTTCCCAGCGCTGTCTTGCTCAGAAATATTTTTCTTTTTAAGCACTTTTTGAGGGAAATGCATCCCTCCCGAAGTATCAGATCAAAAGATGAAATACGTTTTATTTCGTGGGTTTCTGTTTTCTCGAGTAGCCTCAAGCTCCCTTCTGAGCTGTGGCTCAGCCTGAACTTTGTTCTGATTAGGTAAAGTGGTAAGTTTAAAAAAATGGTTTTTGTTTTTTTTTTTTCCTTCCCTATTTTGTCTTGTTCTCTGGGATGAACTCTCCATCAGTGCTATTCCGAGTATAGGTCCTTCTCTTCAGAAGCCATTTCAAGAATATTTGGAAGCTCAGAGGATAAAACTTCACCACAAATCCGACAGTACTGTGCCACAGGTAAGGCTCTCTTTGCCTCCCTTCCTCCCTTCCCGGCTCACTTTCCCCTTCCCTGCCTGTCTTTGCCTTGTAGTTTTTACCAATGGAACTCTCTATTCTGTATTTCAAAGATCTGCATTGACCCAGGGAATAGATAAAAATCTCATTTTAAAAGCAACCTGGGAATTAAAAATATTAATTGTGTGCAAGTGCATTTAAATCCTTTAGAGAATAAATGAAATTATAAAGCAAAACCAATGGCTTGTCCTGCCTCTGCGTTAGCTGTCTCCTCAGAAAGTTAAATTTTATAAGAGAAAAGTTGCCTTTCCATGCGAAATGGTAACAAACTGGGCAGCACCGATACCTCAGAAGCCAGTGGGATCTGTGGCTCAGTAGACAGTAAGAGAAATAAAAACCCCAAGCCTTTAGTCTTTGAAAGGAAAACAAATTGCAGTGTTTAGAGCAGGTACAAGGGGCAGAAGTGTACTTTCATACAGAAAAAAACCCCTTAAAATTTAAAAACCAGTATTTTGAAAAACTTACCCTGAATTTTCAGTGGGGCACAGCAGCTTTGATACGAAATTCTTTAGGCTGCTGAGTCATTTTGAGATAAAATCTGCGAATCCAACTCCCGTTTCACGTGCAATACTCGGAGCTGTTGGGAATGTCCCTTTGCCCATTTCTTACCACAAAAGAGCCGGACTGGGGAGTCAGGAAATGTGACTGGCTGGAGGCAGGGAATAAATGTGCGGTGATTTTTGGGCAGAGCATTGCTGCCCTCCTTTGACAAAAAGCACAACGGGAGAATTCCCGTGAAGCGGCAGCGGCGCCGGAACTTCCAGGGACACCAAAAAGTCGGATCCTAAAGGGGAGATAGCCCAGAAGGGGCAGTTTAGGGAAAAAAACCCACATTGTTAACCAATGACCTGATTGTTTTCTCTGCGAGGAACATGACAGGGAATGACGGGCAGGGGGCTGCTAATTCTGAACTCCACGAATTGTTAGCGAAGACCAAACAATACTGGGAATAATTAATCACTGGGGGAGCACACTGGGAACCATCGGGGATTCGTCATCTGCCCGGCAGTGCATTTGGCAGCCCCTCGTGCATTGTCTTTCAAGGGACTAAAGTCAGCTTTTAGAGGGACCTGCAGGAATCCTGTCAGCTTGCACTTGGTTCCTGTTTTTAATTTGATTAATTGCAGAATAAAGACACGGTCAGGCTTTCCCCTTTCACCCAGAACGCTCCGTTGTTGTGTCCGCTAATCTTCATTCTCCTCCTCCTTCTGTTTTGTCTCTTCAGGGGGAAAACTGGCTATCCTGGATGTTTGAAAAATTGGTGATTGTCATGGTTTGTTATTTTATCTTATCTATAATCAACTCCATGGCCCAGAGCTATGCCAAGCGACTGCAACAGAAGATGTACTCCGAAGAAAAAACCAAATGAGCTTGGAAAAAATGGGAAAAAACCCAGGATGGGTTTTGGCAGACACGAGAAATGACACATCTTTTCATATGTTTAAAAATCAGCATTATTCTAAAGGGGGAAAAAATTTTTAACATCAATTTTCAACTCTTAACAAGTTGGGGTTTTTTTTGGTTTGATTTTGAAAGTGATTTGGATATTAGAGCAAAGGTTTCATTGACAAACTTATAAATATTAAGGTAAGGTGTAAATGCTTCACGAGTCTGGGTTGTGTTTTACAGGATGGACAATGGGATGTTAAATGGAGTTTAACACAAATGTTGTCCATCCAAATTACTTCCAAAACTGATGATTTCATACTCTCCATCTCCTGATTTAACTTCAGACTGACCTGAGGGTAACGTTTTCTTTTGAAGGGTGGCTGGTTTGCTTTTTCCGTAACTTTCAAGGCCATCAAAATGTAAATAACCGAGTACAGACTGGGTACAAACTGTTGCATGTCCCTCATGGTAAGGCTGTTCTGTCTGAATTCCCAGTGTCCCATTGCATTGCACGCTGGAAAAGCCACCCTCTCCCACGTCATGATGTTAGCAGAGATGGTTGATGTCAAATGCTGAAGCCAACATTTTTTTATTATGTATATTTAGAATGAAGTTAAGATAAAAACTTTATAAAGTCATCTTTGATCATTCCAGAATTTCTTGTGTCAGTCTTTTTAAGCTGTTTCTTTTCCTCTCTCACTTTTGGATGCTCTGTGCATGTTTGCTCATCCTTCCTGCACTGATGGTGCTCAAACTCTTTGTTCTTTTTGTTTTGTTGGTTTTTTTTGTTCTTTTTTCTTCAGAACTTCTTGCTTAGCAAAGGAAGGAGGGAAGGCCATGCCTTGCTTGGAGCACAGTCACTGCTTAAATAGATTAAATAGAGAACAAGATTGGTTATCCTAAATTTTGCTCAGGTGTTTGCCCCTGAGCCCAGAACTGTGGGCAGTGGAGGAGAAGAGAGGGAGAAGAGTTAAGATTCCAGCTGTGAGCAGATTTTATGGCTGCCCAGCAATGGTGCAGAGCACTTTAGAGAACCTCGAACCTCATGTATTTAAAGTCAGATTTGCTATGAGCTGCGTGTGTCAGTTCTGATGTACAGGAACAGAATTGATATTAAAATGGCTCTTTTCTCTCCTTGGTGCATAAATCCCCCCTGCTGCTGTACCTGTATCTCTGCTCTGATCGCTTGTGAACGATTGGTTCTTATTTTTATCCTAGGGGGGGCAAGCATCAAGAACTAATTTGCCTTTCTAATTAGCGTTCTCAGGAGGTGGCCCAGAGCCCCGGGGCAGCTGAGCTGCTGCTCCTGCTTAGCTTAGGCTGCTCCGTGCCCCAGGGCAGGCAGGGCTGGAGCCAGGTGTGTTCTGTCGGACCCTGCCACAGTGTCCTGTCGTGTTGCCAGCGTCGTGCCATGCCATGGCTGTACCATCCTGTCGGATAGCTTATCAGACTGATGTTGACTGTTGGATCTCATGGCAACAACAGTCGGTAGGCTGTCTGACATTTTGGTATCTCTCATCTGACCGTTTCTCATCCATCCCCAGCTGTTTCCATTGAGCATCAGCAGCACATCAGTGTCTTTGGTTGGGCTGGAAATGAGCTCCGAGTCCTGCAGAACAAAGCTTCCCCTGGGGGGGTGAGGTTTGTACCGGTTCTTTTGGCTTCCCAGGGAATTTCAGGCAGTGCTGGGAGTGAGAGGGAGGATTTGCATTGACTGCTCTGACAGATTCAATTCCAGTGTCTGAAAGTCCAAGTGCAGGAGTTGGTACGAGGGAGTTCAAAGCACAAAGGCCGTTCAGCTGCTCCTGGTGATTTTTAAAAGGTGAACAGTATTTACTAATCTTTCTAAGTTTTTTGCCCTAAATATGGCCTTTGACAATAATGTCACTAAGGACTTGTTCTGGTACAATTCCAAACCCCACAGCTCTGTTTGGAACTTCACTTTGTCAGCCTACAGACTCCTCAGATTTGCACTTTGTAAGGAATCACCTCAGAGTTCCATTTCCCCTCAGGACACTGCATCAGTGATGGCCCTTGGCTGCTCTCCCCACTTGTAGTGGCAGCTTTTTGGTCCCCAAATCTGTCACCTGAGGGACACAGGTATTTATTAACCTCTCACACTTCTGGGAGGGGGTGGCACTGATGCCATGTTGGGGTCCCTGTGTGCTCTCAGGTTGGAATTAGGACACTGCAACAACAACTAAAAGAGAAAGAACCCCTTTTCCTTGAGCCTGAGCCAATAAACTGCACCTTTCTAAATGCTTCAGAGGTCTCCTTAAAATTCTGCCTCTTGCCTGCTGGAAAACCACAAGGAAAACTGAGAGCTTTCTCCCACTTTTGGTGCAATATGTTTACATATATATAGTGTGACATATATATATATATATATTGTTCTTCAGCTTGTGTTTCCATGTGTCCATTCCAATAAGCTCTGCTGTTATTTTGAAGCTTTCTAACACTTTAAAGAAGGAAGTGATCATTCTACCTGCTTCTCCCTGGGATATAAGACCTGGTAAAAGGTAAAAAAACCTAGTAATAGAAACAAAAGTGACACAAACCTGATGAGATATGCAATGGATAGCTTTATGTTTGCTTAAATAAACAAAGAAATAACGTTTCCCAGTGTTTATTTCAGCTGGATTGTTTCCATTCTCTGTACTGAACTCTCTTGGTAACACTGTGACATTTGCTGTCCTGAACATTCTCCAGTGTGAACACAGAAGATAATTCAGCCGTTGCATTTTGTGCCTTCAGAGAAAGACTCAGCATTTAGCATTTGACCTGAAAACATGGATTTTGCTCCCTTAACCCAAAGTTTCCTTTTGTTGCACATATCTTCATTACACATTGGAAGCAGTCAGTCAGTTCAGTGTGCTGGACACAAATCCAAAGGGAGCTCTTGCAAGAGGAACAGTCTTGGCACAAATCTCTATTTTTAGCTGCTGTTTCTCACAGTTAGCCACTAAATAAAGTATCTTGGGGTTTTTTTCTGGGAATGACTGAAAATCACACGGAAGTAACAGCCCTCTAAGAACAGCTAATGACTTTAATGTGATTGAGAATTTTTTTTTTTAAGTCTCATCATCTGTGGAACGAGGTTAGGTAGGGCTGCAGCTCCTCCTCCTCTGGGTTCTCTCCTTGTTTTCTACCTGCCCCCAGGACTGTGCCTCCCAGCACCTCTGAGGGCACTGAAAGGTGTCAGTGCCCCTCTGCTGGCAGCCAGCCCGTGCCCCAGCAGGCAGGAATTGGTGGTGTAAGCAAAGCTCAGGTCACACCGAGCCAGGTCAGGTCAAACTGTCCAGTTCCAGCCTCACATCCATCAAAGCAGTCAGGAAAGCTGCTGCTCCCTGTCCTGGAGTTCCTTCCCTCCGTGCCAGTGTCACGCTGTGTTTCTGTTCAGGCAGCTCCCTCAGAACTCCCCCAGCTGCCTGTTCCTGCTAAAAGATCCTTGTCATTAACACTTGACAGTGGCTTAATGCTGTTCCAGAAAGTCCTTCCCTGCTGTGCTTTTGGGTTTCATTATTTAATTTGTTAGAATCGGCCTCCCTCTCGCTGCAGGCACAAGCTAAACACTCTGGATGTTTCCCTGATTATCGAGCAAAAATGTAAATATTGGTGAACAAAATTGATGGCAGGTGTAAAGATAAGTGGGGGCTGGGTGAGTTCCTTGGAGGTAAAAATAATCAGTTTTCTTTGAAGCACATGGTTAATACTTTGTAATCGGCAGTTAAAAGGTTGAATGTAATTATAGATAAGGTAATTGAAATGACTCTTCTGAGATTTAAAATTCTGCCCTTTTTTCTGTGAATTTGGGGTTTGTGGAGAAGAAGGAAAACCAGTAAGTACTTCACCCAGGTCTCTCCAGATTGCAACAACCGGTGGAGTGTGGGAGTGGGAGGGGATCCTGCTGGGCAGGTGAGGGATCAGTGCTGGATCACTGTAACCTCAGGAGAGGGGAGTGGAGCTCCCTGTGAAACACTCTGGATGCATTCAGACATGAAGGTAAATATTTGCATGTGCTCTTGCAAACTTATTTTAAGAAGGATTATGCTGAAAAACTCTCAGAGCCTGATGTGGCTTTGCTAATTCAAGTACCTAATTGAGGGCATGAAGTGCTGGCATGAATTTAATTATACATTTCACTTGTTTAGTGGTGCATCCACTCGGCTTTCACAAAAGGCAGCAGAACATTGTTCTGGCAGTGGTGTCAGAGGGAGAGGCTGGAACAACCTGGGGCAGTTGTCACAAGAGAAGGAGCTCAAACACAGAAACTCTTTGCTGTTATGTCACCTCCCAGGCACAAGCAAAAGGGGAGAGCCCAGCAATCAGTGACTGCTTTGAATGTGTTGGGAATTCAGGAGAAAAACTGGTATTTTGGTCAAAAAATATATTATGACCTCTGAAGAGGCTGTTGAGGCCATTCAGTGTGTTCACTGCTGGTGGTGCCCCGGTGTGGTAAAACAAAGGTGCAAATGTGAACCTGTGGAATGGGCCCAGCTTGGGTTTAGTTTGCTTTAACACTGCCCTTTGTTGTGCTGAGGGCGTTTTATGAATTTATTATTATTATCCCTGGAATGAGTCAAAGAGCAGTGGCTCCATTAGCTTTAAACCAAAGTTCACCTTTCTCTGGAGCTCGTTTGAGGAGCTGCTGAGCTCGGGGCAAATGTGGCATCCTGGCGTTCCAGGGGAGTCGCTCCCAGTTCATTGTTCGGGTGTTCCAAGAAGCTTCCCGGGGTTGCCCCGGCAGTGGCAATAAGGAAACTGGCGGCTGTTTCCTGCTGAAAGGCCGGAGATAGGAGCTGGCAGCTCGGGGTATTGTTCCTGCTCTGCTAACGGCCCCGCGGCCGCACCCGGCCATGGAAATGGGTTGGTGCCTCTGGTAGCACCTGTAAGAAATTCTTTAGAGAGCCGATGCATTTCCCAAAGCTGCTTGTATCCACTGGAAATGACCCTGTGGTGCCTTTTTCCTTCTGTACCCTCAGGAAATAACCTGGCAGTTCTCTTGCCTGAGCTGCTGCTGATTAAAACATCAATACCTTGTTCAAGGCTCACACTTGGAGGGACTGTGGCTTTCCTCAGAAAGTTTATTAGGATCTTTCCATCCTTTGATGAGAAAAGCAGGTTGCTGTGCTCAGCATTTCTCTGTCTCAGAGAGAAAACACATCCAGATTTACAACATTGTGCAAATCTTGCCACAGTCACAAAACCTCTCTGGTCTGGTTCAAGCCCTCGCTGATCTCAGTGCCTGGTTTGCTGCAGCTGTTTTCTGAAGAGCTCTTAATATTTAGGATATTTTCATAACAACACATTTCATTTCTCAGATTCCTGGATTTGTAGGTCTCTCCTCAGCCCAGCTGACCTCTTGTGACACAGTCAGAGCATTCCTGGGTGTTGTGTAAGGCTCGAGGTGGGGAGCAGCAAGGAAGGAACTTTTAAGATGCCTGAAGCTGGTATTTACTTGAGTTCCAAGTAATGGGTGCCAGAAACATTCTCAAAGCAATATTTTGCTACTGCAAGTGGTGATTTTAATTCTGTTGCCTCCTTTAACTTCTGTACAAAGTGTCTCTCACACTTCTGTGTGTGGCAAACCCCACGGCAGCCCTGGAGCACCAGAGCCTTGTGGCTGCCCAGGAGGAGCCAGGTGTTTGTGGGAGAAGTGAGGCAATCTCTGGCAACAGATTCCAGTTGTGACTGAGATACTGTTCCCATTAAGTGAAGAAGGAAGGGGTTTAAGTGTTGTTTGGCAGATCCTGAGAGCCCTTGCTTGCAACTGTCACTGATGTCCCATCCCTTGGGCCTTGGAGCCCTCTCTGCCCTCGGTGCGGAGCGATTTCTGGCCAAGTTGAAGCCTGAACTTCAAGTTTCTTCCCCAAATTTGGCCTATAAAGGAGATTCACCACTTCACTACATAAACACAATTGCTGACTTAAATGACTCACAGTCAGCTAACACAGGCTGGAGTTGCCCAAAGTGAGGTGGGGAGGAAATTTCCCAGTGTTTTCTTTGCAAGTGGCAGAAGGACAGGACAGCCAGCAGCAAGCACTTCCATGGAAAGATGGATCCTTGAGGTCAGGATTGTTCCAGGCCATCTGGAAAGCAGCAGCTCTGAATTAGTGCCCAGCTCTCACCACCCTCACTGAGGATATTCCAGGGAGCAGCCAAGCTGCCCTTGGCAGCCAAGGCCAGGCAGGATTTTATTCCACCTTCAGCCTGTGGGATGAGGCCACTTCCCACTTGGCTCCGTGGGCTCTGCTCTCCTGACGTGCTCCTGTAAATGATCCATTACATCTTGGAGACTGCTGGGCAAAAGTTCAAATTCAATCCTGCCATCTGACCACAATTACACCATTCTCAGGCAACTGAAGTGTATTTTTGTGAGCCTTAAATAAACATGACATTGTCCATGTAACCAAGTATGTAGAATAATCATTTTTGCAGCACGCACCCGTTTCAGTGCAAATCCAACGTGGGGCTTGTTTCTCCTCACACATTGGTTAGTGAAACAAAAGTTCAAACAGTGCTTTTCTGTCTTTTTTTGTTGTTGCTGTTTAACCAGTGGCTTTATTTTAGTTTCTCCACTTAGTGCTTTTACTTTTAAAATAGGAATATTGGCCTAGAGAGCACCTTCATTTTACTTATTTTTTATCTTACAGTGTAACATTTGGGATTTTAAAGTTTAGAAGGTTTCCAGCACCTAATTCACACCGATAAGTGTGACTCTCTTATGAGTCACTGTTTGATATCTCTCAGGCTTGTATGAACATGATCTTTATCTCTAAAAATCTACTCTAAAAATTGCCTTTATTTCCTAACGAGCAGCTTCTCCAATCTCTTCTGCTTTTCCACGTGCTCCCTGTGGTTGGCAGGAATATTTGTTTGGCCACCCCACAGTCTGGAGCTCCTGGAAAGGGTTAAGCGGGGCTGTGCTGCTCCAGGGCGGGGGCTGAGTCAGTGCCCCACCCGGGCAGGGGAAGTGGCCGTCTGCAGGGACAGGATTCCCACAATGTGAGCTCAGAAGGGACCATTGTGAGCCCCGGTTGGACTGAAAGAGCCGGAAAGGCTCAATGGTTCAAATTCAGGATTATCAGCTCCACTTCCAGGCCGTTAAAAGCTGCCCGAGTGTCCGGGCTCTGCCTCTGGAGCGTGGGCAGAGGCTGGAGCAGGAAGCTCCGGGGGAATTTGCTGCCTTGGAAAAGCTGTGTCTGGGCTGCCCTTGAGGAAAGGCAGCAGCTCAGTTCCTTTTGGAAGTGTTTTGTGCTATATCGGATCCATGAATCACTTTCCTGGTTCCTCCTGTGCAGTTTTAAAAGTGTTGTTGTGCAAAAAGCAGATTTCTTTAAAGTACACTTGGTCCTATTTCCTTTTGGATGTTTGGGCTCTCATTTCATAATATTTATCCCTACTAAATTTGTTAGCAAATGCAGAGAAGTGAATTATTCATTCACTACCCTTTTGTGCTGTAGTGTTTCTCAGTAATGTTTCAACTGGTAATTTTAATATAATTTCCTCCTTTTTTGGATTAAACCCTGGTTGTTGTGGGAACCACAGATGATTTTTTTTTCCCCCTTATATATTTCCATCCTTCCTGTGCTGGTACTGAGTTTAACCTTAAAAGTACCAATATCTATTTATGCCCAAAAAACTAAATTGCATCTGTAACTACCTCAGTACCTGTCACTTGCCAAACATTTACTGTGTCTAAAGCATTTTAGGTTTTTAAAGGTTGTTATTGTTCCTGGGTTGGATTTTGGTGGGTTTGTTTTGTTTGTGGGTTGTTTTTTAGGGAGTAGGGTATTTTTGTTTGTTTGTTTTTTGTGGTCAAATATTCTCCTATTGATGAAATGTCTGCTGTAGTTGGAGCCCTTGAATCAGCTTCCAAGTGAGCTGCACCTGTCCATTCCAACAAACAATGGTGAGATTTGGAGCATTGTTCCTGCTTTATGGACATCCTGTCAGGACTTTGCCTACAGCAAGCAAGGTCAAGGCCACTGACTCTGCTGTTCCTGTCTCTGAGCCATTGGCTTGTGCTGACCTTTGATCTACCTCATTAATTCTAATTGTTAATGAAATAAAGGCCTTCTTCCAGGCTCCATTTCCATAATTAATTTTATCAATAACATCGAGAGTTACTCCCCTACCTTTTAATGTAATTGTACGTGATGAATATGTGATAGTAGCTATTCACTTCCTGTCACTTTGACCCTGTCCACATCCTGGGGAAAAAATAAAGGAATCCCATCATAGATCAAAAAAATGAAGGCTCAGTTTGGGAAAGGGTGTGAGAATTGCAGGACTGAAAAACATTCACAGGAAGAAGCTTAGAGATGCATAAAACAATTCCTGTCAGCCCCTTCTCCAGAGCAGTAAGGGATTGTAACAGCTAAAATTTGAATTTTTGCTTTGGAGTTAGAAATCTTACCTGTGTGCTGTGTTTCCTGATGTGGCACAAATTCTGCCATCAAACAAACAAAAGACCAAATATCCTGCTCCATTAGCTGGAAGTGCCCTAAATAATAAATATGGGTCTGTATCATTCATAGGGCACTAAGCACCTGCTGTGTTTGCTTCATGCTCAGAATTGTGAATACACAGAGATAACAGGAGGTTATTTCTGCAATAAAGTTATTTATTGCTACAGCACTACAATGACCCATTGCTCTCCTCCCTGTTTTTCAGAGAACTCACCTGTCCTTAGCCTTTTGAAAGTCTCTTTTACCTGTTCTGTGAAGTGAGGAGGGAAAGGATTCCTGGGACTTGACATTTTTTTCATGGAGTTACCTGTTCTCATTTCTGATATTGGAAATTCTGTTTGGGATCTGTTGAAAACACCAGGGAAATTTATTTCTGTGCTGCTGAACATCCTGTGCCTTTTGGAGGAGGGAGAAGCTCACCATGGTCTCCTTTCCTGACCCTTTGTTCCTGCAAACTTGACTTGCCTGTGCTGTTTGTCTGAACTTCTTGTGCAATCTTTCCTGCAGTTTTTTCTGTGAAAATACCCAAATTAGACAAAGGTTGAAAGTGACAGAAGCACACCAGAAAACCCCTTTTGACCAGAGCAGGTCCCAGCTCTGAGCTGCCATCTTTTGAACGAAATGGCATGGGGGAACAGTGTGACAGGGGGGAAGGAATGGCAAGAATTCCCAAAGCTCTCCCTACCATTAATGCAAAGCTAACAGAGGCAGAAGGAAGCTCAGTGTTACAAGATAATCTTTAATTCTACTGTACTCTTTTATTTTATTTTAATTCAGTGTGTGCCTTCCCAAGCCATTCCATCCCTTCTCGGCAGCTTCCCAGGGCACCACCTTGTGGTCGTGGTAAAATCGTGCAAAAAAGAGCCAAGTCCCTCAATTGACTTTGGAAATTATAAAATGTATTCTATTAATTACATTATATCAAATAAAGACTCTTAGATCTGCAATCTACCAGCCTTCCTCATCTCAACTATGTTTAAATAATTAGCAAGCTCATTAACTTATGACTTAGAGGGAGAAGAACAGGAGTTGTAGTTTTGCTAAGTGAAATGGTCAGAAAAGGACATAATTAATTATCATCTCTAATATAAGTTGAGGATGACAGGAAAATGAAGAGCTCTTCATATTTCTTTGAAAAGATGGTTCAAGACTTTTGTTGTTTTGTCAAAAATTAGGGTCCTTAAAATAGAATTTAATCTTGGTTTGCTTTAAAGGAAAGCAAATTGTATCTTGAATGGCACCCAGATGGGGCTTGGATTAATAATTCTGATTCTGTGCATTTGGATCAATACTGAAGCATTCAGAGGGCAAAGTGTTCTAATGAAAACATGAAAGTGGGGGATCAGGAATGCCTGACTACTGCAGTCAAGCACTTGTTCCATTTTTATCAAATATTAGTAGTTTAATATTGAAGGGCCAAAAATGATGTTCAGAGACATAGCTACAGTATATAGCAAATGTTTGGAAAAATAGGTATTTATTAGATATATTAAATAAGAATAGTAGCTGCCCATATGAATATATTCAGATTCAGTTCTTGCTATTCAAACACATACACACACACAGACACACTGCTCCTAAGACTGAAAAATAACTCCAGTACAATAATTTACATACTTCAGGAAGTTGATGGAAGGTTTTCCAGCTTGGTACTTTCAGTAAATTCCTATTTCAGGCCATTTAAAAAAAAAAAAAAGATCATAGATTGGTGTAACTGGAGATAACTTGTTCCAGGGTTGTGAAGCAGTCCAGGAAATCTTCCTCTTGGATTCCAAACTTCGTGTACTGGTGAAGGTAAGCTCTGTGTGTTGAAAAATGGGTCAGACATTAAAAATCAATGAAAATATTGGCAATTATTAGTGAAGTATCAGCATAATTATTTTCACTTACTTGGAAGCAAACATACTCCAAGCTTTTCCTACAATGCTGTCGAGAGGTTTCAGCAGGAACTGGCTGTTGCTGACCAAAGAGGCAGACTTCTCATACTTGTTAAATGCTCTGGGTGTTTTCCATGCACTAAAAGCATCCTGAGGGTTTAGCCATGATGTGTACAAGAAGGGATCTTGGAAGCTTCCTGTAGCAGAAAGAGGACAGCCCTTTGGACAAAACCCAAACTTAATCCTTGTGTGGCCTGATCAATGCTGTCAGATCAATTCAGGCCTGGGAAAACATCTGCAGAGTGGGCAGCCTGTTGAAAATACAACTTTTAAACAGATTCTTTAGATTATCTGGAAGCACTCTTGTGTGGATACTTCAGCTGCCAGCAATGGTTATCACTCCAGAAACAGCTATATATATTTTCAGGCATTATAGCCAAGAATTCCAGATATTCAGACTGGAGTCTCTTCCTCCTTCCCTGAAGTGCTTCAGGAAACTCAGAAGTAAAATAAAACAGCCCTAAGCAATTAGACAATGTGGCCTTGGAAAGTAAAGTGTTTCTAGAGGGAATATCGACCTTAGGAGTCAAACGTGGTCTTGGGATGTTTCCACTTGCATCAGATACAGTTTCAAAGACAGCAGTGAGATGTGAAACCAGAATCCCTGAGGTGCTGTGCTTCTCCCTCTTACCCAAGTCTACGCTGTGCACATCTTTTCCTCTCAGGATAACCAGGTTGGCAATGGAAGTGTTGAAGTGCAGAGGTTTGTTTGTGGAGGGGATGGAGGAGCCTGGGTGTGGTGGTCGTACTTGCCAATCAATACCTTTGGGATTTGGGAAAAAGAAATATAAAAGGAAGCTTATGTTTTGGGAAGATGCAGATGGGAACTATCACTGTGCCCCAAACTGAGCCCATACTGGAGCTTGTAGCTGCTGCACATGAATTAAGCAGCAATCACACAATACCCAGAGAAAACCACTGCTAATCCAGCAGTACTTGCCTGGTAGTCACTCTGCCAGAGAAAATGGATACCTGCTTCTATACTTAGCAAGCCTCCAGCCCATTCCTTGCATAACTGGGAGCTGTAACTGAATTCTCCATGTAAATTACATGGGAGAGCTGAGCCTGATTTTTATAAGTAGAAGGTGTAAAAAGAAAAGCAGAGCTCACTATCCAAGGAATGTTCCAAATGAGTTATGTAAATTAAGTGCACAGCTACAAACTGTTAGTTTGGTTGGTGTATTTTCAATAGTTATAATTAACTGAGATGTCTGGAAGCAGAGCAGGAGCAATCTGGGAGCTGCAGTGGCAGCTGAAGGAATGGTTAAAGGAGCAGCTGGTTTTGTGGGGGCAAATTCCTGCTGAGGGCAGCAGCTCCTTTCTGAACTGTGAGCTCCACAAAACATTAAGCTTCATTCCATCTGTAAAAACAAATGTTTAAAGAGTGATGGAGACTGAAGGTGAGTGAGTGGTGTTTATTTTACCTTCCTCCATTTGAGCATTAGCAATGAGCATCTGCCTCAGGTGTTTGATGAGGCCAGGCCAGCTGAAGGTGCTGTAGGGCAGGGAGTTCTCAGGCATTTGGGGGATGTTCCGCAGGCCCAGCAGCTTGAACTCGGGATGTGGAACCAATGTCTCCAGTAAGTCTCCTGAAAGAAGAAATCAACAGCTGCTCATGTTTGACAAATATATTGCATAGAGCAGCTAAAATGGGAGAAGAGTGAGGAATGTGCAGAGATTTAGCAATTTCAAAGTCATGCAAACTTGATGTGTATTGCTGAGTTCTATAAAGGGTTTTAGTAGCTTTTATTTTACAATTTAGACTTTCTTACTTTAGACTGGCTCAAAATCTCGAGGACTCTCTGTGCTCCAGACAGATGTGAAAGTTTAATTTTACAAGAAATATGGGGAACTTTCTCCAGTTCCTTAAAGGTACAAATGTCAGCCTGCTGTGTGTTGTTACCCAGCTGTCTGCTCAGCTCTTCTGCCAGAGCAAGACACAAAACTCTCTGTTTCAGTTCATACAAACTTCTAACCCAAAGTGAAATGTGAAAATCAGTCCAAAATTACTGCCCTGCACGAATTTCCTCTGACATGTAAATAGGTACAAGGGTGTCTGTGATTACTTGAAAAAGGAGAAACAGAGTTCTTTGGTAAAGAATGAAACCAGAAGTGGGGGGGATCTATTTTTGATTTTGCTACAACATTGGGCTTGAACTTCTAAATTGGTCTTTTCCTGTCTTAAAACTTGGGATGTATCCAAGTACTTGAGCAAGGAGACTGAAGAACTTTGATTCACAGCTGAACTGACTCCAGAAAGGTGTGTGTGGATGTTGGGTTTGGTACCTAGTGGGTTTCTGCTGTAGCCTGAGCCCTCTCCTGCTGTGTGAGTGGGCTGGAAAACACTGCCCAGCTGGTGTGCAATGACTTGATTCACATCCCTGAAGGAAATCTGTTTGATATTCATCAGCTGGGCACAGATCTTGTGGATGACATCATTTTCGTGGACAAGAAGGGCATCTGATGACTGGTACAGATGTGACAGAGTCAAAACAGAGTTGTAGTTCTGAACAATGACCTGAAAGCAAACAAAAAAACACACAAACAAGAGTCAAACAACTTAATCTTTTTCTAGTTTATAATCCTCTGGCTCCTGCTGTTTCCTCAGTTATGATTTAGGAAGTGATTCATTTTCTTTGCCAGAGTGGAGAATGAGGTCAAGAGCTCAGAGCCTTTTAATGGAAAGAGGGCAAGACCTCAGAAAATCAGGTTATCCATCTCTCTCCATACAAACATGCTGGAACAAAATCTGCCTGGGAACTGATTATAATGCTGAGATAAGAGCATATCAGGAGACTTCTAGTTAGATAACAGAGCTTCTTGTGAATCTGCATCACTTCAGCACTTAAATTATCAAGATTTTTTGTGAAAATTCTTTAGCTGTGTTACTGAGTCATTGGAACTTTTTCAGTGTAAAATGTACCTATTTTCCAGTTTATTTCTGTTGTAGTTATTCTGTTCAAAAGTAAACTGTGATTACAAACATATAAATTCTACATAAACTATTATTATCTATTAAAAGGCAATATGATATTCACCTCCCCAGTGCCATAGGGCCAGATAACATGGTTCAGTATGAATGAGGTTGGAAAAGCATCTCTCAAACACTGGGTCACAAATGCTCCCAGGCCTGATCCTGTACCCCCAGCCATGCTCATTATTGTGAAAAATCCCCCGAGTCGGTCACATTTCTCTGCTTCTTTCTGCACCAGATTCATGATTGCTTCTTTGTGTCTGGGCCCATGAACAGAGTAACTGTGGGGTAACAGACAAAACAGCAACACAGGGCAAGTTACACCAAAATAAAAGCAGAAAGGTGAAGTTATTCACAAAGCAAATTTAACTCTCACAGCTGCTCTATTACCACTCCTAGAGGGTCTGAGCAGCTCATCAGCCTCCAGAATTCCCTCAGTGGAGCTTGAGGCAGCTGTTCCTACCCGTTGGCCCAGTTGTTCCCAGATCCTTGCTTCTGACAGAAGTGGGAGTGGCTGTTGTATTTCCAGTGGCCAGACCTGGCAGCCATGGATAAGGTCTGGCTGATCACTTTGGGCTCCATGTCAACAAGCACAGCCCGGGCAATGGGCACTGCACAGGAAGGAAAACAAAATTGGGGAAAATGTGCCAATTATTTAGGAGAAATGGATGGACTTGGATGGATACAATGTCCCAAGGTTATTCCTCCCACCCACATTATCCACACCATTAATGGGACAATACAGAACGGATTTGGCCACGCTCTGATCTCTGTTGAACCATTTATTGCATCAAAAACAAATCTGAACTCCAGAGACCACAGATCTTCCAAGGAAGAAACACAGTTTGATGTTTCTGTGTGTTGAAACCAGACCCTGAGAGGGTAAAAAAAACCTTTAAAGCTGTACCTCCAGATTCCTCTTCGCAGAAGAACCGTTCCTTGCAGGAATCCTGGTAGGATTCGTTCTCCTTCTTGGAACACAACCCGTGGGTGCCACGGATGTCACTGCAGAGAGCACTGAACACCTCATGCCCAGTCTGGTTCCCACACTGTCCAAGCTGCACTGTGACTATTGACATCCTTATTCACTTGGCATTTAAGCCTGAAAAAGAAGATTATTTGATTTTGCACTTTTGCTTAGTAAAGCAGGATGGAAAACAAGAAATTATAACTCAAGAATTACAGAACTGGGATGCAAAATTGGAAATCTTAAGTCTGTTCAAAAACGTAGCTTTTGTCCAGTTGTGTAGTGCACCAGGCCTGATGCCAGAGCCTGCTGAGTGACAAAAGGATTCCCTGGAGAATCCCCCTTGTTTCCATCACATACAGAGCAAAGTGTTTTGACACCATCCTGACGTGTTTTGACGTTTTTCCCCACTCAGCATTTGACAGCAGCTCTGCTTCCTCACTTTTCTATTTCTTCGCTGAAACAAGGTCAATTTTTTAAAAGCTCTCTTGGTTATTTTGGGCTGCTGTTCCTCACTGCCAGCCCAGCTGTGCAGCAGCACTCCTGTACCAGCATTCCTTGGATGCTGCCAGTGCCTGTAAGGCGCTCTGCAGCCTGCTAGGAGCTCATTTCCATTCCCGGGCCCGATTTCAGCACTGCCGCCAGCCCGCCTCAGGCCGGCCCGGGTGTCACTAGGAGACCGAGTCCTCTTCACGCAGAAAGTAAATAAATATGCGAATTCTCCCCAAAAAAAGGTTCATGTCCAACGCGTGTAATACCGACCCTCCTGTACCCAGTTCTCTGCACGGGGAGCCCCACTCGGTCCCCGCAGCCTCAGGACGCCCCTCAGGGAGCGCCGCCATGTTCCTGGCGCTGCCCGCCCTCACGCCCCTCGCTGCCAAGCCCCGTCCCCGAGCCTTTCTCCCCGACAGCCCGTCCCGGCAGTCCCGCTGCCTTTCCGGGATCCCGATCTCGCTCCGGGTCCCGGTTTCCCCCCTCAGGGCTCACCTCGTCCCTGACTTTCCCACCCGGGCTCCGGTCGCGCCTTCGAACGGCCCGCCTGGCGCAGGCGCAGACCGCACTCCGGGCAGGCGGGCCCGGCGCTCCCGCCCCCGTCGGGCTTCACGGCGCTCAGCGCGCACGCGCCTCCCTCGCGGCTTCACCGCCCCTCCTGCGCACGCGCAGCGCCGGTACCGGGGGCGGGCGGGCGC
>VXAC01001615.1:316660-357929 GCA_013399225.1 Rhipidura dahli
CGGCGGGAGCGCGGTGAGGCCGCTGCTGTGGGCGGCCAGAGCCCGAGGCGCCCGGGCTGCCCCGGTGCGTTCGCACCCGGAGCGGGCTGCGGCTGCGGGCAGCGCCGGAGCTCTTCCCCGCGGAAGTTGGGCGTTGGGATCCCGGCACAAGCGCCGCAGCGGGGTTTTTTTTAATGATTATTTATTTGTTGTCACATGTCCGAACGTCAGTGCAGGAATGCCGATCTTTCTGGAGCCGTGTAAAGTCGCTGTTCTAGCGCCAAAATTAAAAGCAGAGGTTTAAAATGCTGCGTTAGGCGGCTCAGCGGCTGTTTGCATCTCGTGCTTTCGTGAGCAGTGCACCTGATAATGTGCAGTTTGCAGTTCGTGATGTTCATCTAGATTCTGTCAAGGCTTTAGAGAGATTTTATTGCATCATCTGTTTCTATTTTTCTAGTTTTTCTGTTGCTTTTTAATGTTGTTTTGTATATAGACCGTTTGCTACTGCTCAAACTGCCACTGCATTTATATTCTGCTCTTTAAATACTAATGACATTCTTTGAGTCTTTGAGATCGGAACGACAGAATGATTTGGGTTGGAATGGACCTTTAAGATCATCTCAAGCCGTGGGCAGGGACACCTTCCACTATCCCAGGTTGCTCCAGGCCCTGTCCTTGAACACTTCCAGGGATGGGGCAGCCACAGCTTCTCTGGGCAACCTTTGCCAGGGCCTCCCCACCCTCACAGGGCAGAATTTCCCCCTTATAGCTAATCTAAACCTCCATGCTCTTGTAGAAAGTCTTTCTTCGTGTTTCCTGCAGATTCCCTCCAGGTACTTCCCTTCAGGAGATAAGCAGATATTCTGTAACCCACATTCTGTGTAACCTGTAGAGATATTGTTTGACAGCTGAAGGCTTGAAAGCTTCTAAACGTGCAGGAAAAGCTCTGTCGGCTCAATAATCAGTAAAACATTTGGCTTTAGAAAACGTTGCTTGCATCACACTGTTCATGCTGCCAAGAACAGGTTCTGAGTGAGGTGACAAGAGAGTTTGTTCTTTCTTGTGTTCCTGTAATTCAGTCTCAGGGAACAATTAAACCATTGTGGATTTTAAAACATTGCCACGACTGACATTTTTATGGATGTTGGCAATCTTGGTAGGTCACAGGTGCCTTTTGGCAAACAGATAAAGGAGAGTGAGAGTGGACTTGAGATTAAAACAACTGAACAGCAAGAAATGTAAGAACAGGCAAGAAGGGGGAACATCAGGAATGTGTAAGGGGAAAAACATTCCAGTGGAAGTTATCTCCATAGGGTCTGTGTCCTGCAAGGATCAGGGAGATGATGTAGCCAGAGCAGTGGAGATCATTAACTTGGGCTGAGCAAGGAGGACACTCAGGACTGTGTTGTCACATTGCTGGTGCTGGTCCCTGGTGTCTCCCAAAAACTGTGAGCCCAAGAGGAGCCCAGACAGCTCAGTCATGGGTTTGAATAGGCACAGCCATCCTGGCAAATCTGAAGGGTTGTTGAAAAGGAGTTTCCTCAAAAGCCATGTGGTTGTTTGCACGAATTATTAATGTGAAAAAAAGCCTCAGCCTTAATTTAGGTGTTTGTAATGAATGAAACAATGTATGGACTGAAGGGCTGGTGGCTTTCCAGTGCCTGTCTTGGTGTTGTGAAATGAGAAGAAACCTTGAAAAAATACCAGAATGGTATCTGAAGTGAGTTTTGATTCAATTAATACTGAGAATGAAACCCAAAGTTCACAGGAACAAGAGAAGGAACACGTGAACTTTGCCAGAACCATTGGGTAACAGGAGGAGTTGCTGTGGGAACTGAGGGGTGTTTATTCTCTGTGTTGAATTTTTTAAAATTCATTTGTTGGCATCTAAGAGAGGGGTCAAGGGCAGCTTTAGTGGGTTTTATTGTGAAACATGTCAGTAAGCTGGATTTCTCTAATAAATGTCAGCAGGAGGACATGAGCTGGCAACTCTCTGAGCTGGAAACAAACCTGATCTTTTGGACTCCCTAATTGCGTGTGGTGGTAGTAGGTGGAACCAGGAGTTAAATTCCCCTCCAGATCACCCAAAATAAACCAGCTTCTGTAAACTTTAACACTGAAATGGTTTGGAAGCTGTTGAAAGTTTTGAGTTTTCTTTGGTTAGTGTTTTCACTTTTTTAAAATGCACTCTTTGGCTTGGGCTGATTTTTGCAGATCTCAGTGGTTTTTCTTTTTCTTCTGCCTGTCTGAATTTCACAGGTCACTCAGTATGTTTATATTCAGTCTGTAGGTTCCAGGCTGTTCACCACTAACTCGCAGTTGTTATTTTGTGTCCATGTTTTTAAAAATAAGAATGTGAGGGTACAGTCAAGCTCACTAGAAGCTTGCCCATTACATTCTATTTGTATTCATTCCAGCTGTCTGCTTGCTTTGCACTTCTTTTGCCATGTAGAGCCACATTTAGAGGGAAGTATTATCTTGCAGAAGGGATCAGGTTGAAAATTCTTTGAAGAAAATCTCTCTTCAGAATGAAAACACATTCCTTGATAGTAACTGATGCTGATGTGCAGGAACTTCCCCAGTACTGATTATTGGTCAGAAAAGGTGTTTAATATCAAAGTAAAGCTGAATTCTTTCATCACTGTTGGGATTTGATTTACCAATATAAAGTAATAAAACCTTCTCAGTAGATTATTTGTTTCTAGTGCAAATGAGTCCCAGTTCATCTATTCACATAATCCTTATTATTGGTCTAATTTGCACAGCACTGCAATAGGGCTTGAAAATTCCTCTGTAAGAGCAATTTTAAAGAAAATTGCAGTACCTTAACATTTTTCAAGTTCACCTGGGGATGTGAAGTTGTACCTCTAATATTGAAGTGATTGGATAGCAGTGCAGCCAGGTAAGGCAGTGGTTTCCCGTGTCACTGTTTGAGACCCATGGCTCAGTACTCCAGGTCTTGCACAGAATTTAGTAGATTTTTTGATCTTCTGCTGCAAATTTATTATTCCTGACCTGTTTAATTATATAAGTTACAATTATATAGAGATTTTGTCTTTTCAAACTTAAAAAGTTGTGAAACACATCAGTGCATTTATTTTTGTCACTTTCTTTTTCTAATTCATCTTTCTTCTTCCCTTCTCATCCCCAGGGTCAATTAAGTGAGAGCATGGACCATGGAGGAGTTGGCCAATATGACCTGTAAGTTACTGCTGGAAAATATTCTGTATCATTCATGTTAACTACATATAACTTCTAATTTTGTTACATTGTTAAGGTAAACAGAAAATTTTGTCATTCTGGTTCAATTTTGAGTCATTTCTAGATGTTTCACTATTTCCTCACATTAAAATTTGTCAAATGTATCTTGAAATAAAATAATAATAATAAAAAATATTCTGGTGAGAGTTGCTGTTTGTCTTTTGGTCCTTGTTTCTCCTAACAAATCTCTTGTCTTTGAATAATATTTGTAATATGGATATAACAATATAAAATGATATAAAGAAATATCTGAGTCAGTTTGAGGCTTTCATCCTGTAATCTTAATTCTGGTGTAATGCAGAGATGTGCATTAAAATGAAGGGGTTGGAAGGAAATCTTGACACTGTAAATCCCCCAAATTTGCAGGAAACCTTTTCTGTGCAAGTTGCACACAATAAATAATTCCTGGTGCTGGGAGTTCTCCAGATCTCCCAGGATGTCACTGTTAGGTCAGACAGACACTTTCCAGGAAATCTTTGCTTTCATTTGCTCAGTTCTCAGTACCAGATAGACTCACACAGCCTTGTTGTGTTTTTCTGCAGTGGAATGGAACATTGTGAGAAATTTGAGATCTCAGAGACCAGTGTGAACAGAGGCCCCGAGAAGATCCGCCCGGAGTGCTTCGAGTTACTGCGCGTGCTGGGCAAAGGTGGCTACGGCAAGGTCAGGAGCCCTGCACAGCACTAAATCCTTCACGCCCTCAGTGCTCCCTTGCTTTGCTCTGATCTCCCTTTCCCCTTCTCTGAAAAGTTCATTCTGACTGAGGTAGAATGGAAGAGAACCAACCCCAGCTGCCAAGGTTGGTGTGGTGGGACCGAGGTCCCCGGTGGAGTCTCACCTGCTGGAAGCAGCAGGAAATGTCCCAAACTCACTTTGCATCCAATCTCTTGCCTTGCAGTTTGGGGGTGATCTCCTCCTCTCTCTCTCTTGCACAACTTTGCTTTTTAACTTGTGGCAGTTAATGCAGCTGAAATATGTGATTGCCATTGTGTTGGTGTTGTTTAGGTGTTCCAAGTACGAAAAGTAACCGGAGCAAACACCGGGAAAATATTTGCCATGAAAGTTCTTAAAAAGGTAACCTGAATTTCACTGTTGTCTGAATCTAAAATAAAATAAATCTGTCCTTCCATTTACCTTTTACAATTATCTAATGATTTAATAGCTCTGAAAATAACTTCTAGTGTAAATGCAGTTGTTGCCTAGATACAGTTGGAATTAGAATTAAACTTCAAATTTTTCTGTCTGGGTGGTTCTTAGCAGCTCATTTAAATAGGTCAGGAGGTCCCTTCCAATCTAAATTCTTGTGTGATTCTATGAAATAAAGACTTGAACTTCTTCAAGAAGCCTCTCTTGTAGATACTGTGGTGAAATTTAATTTTTTAATGCTGTTGTTCATATGTAGTGTTGGGATTTAATAAACTCAGGATTGAACTCACTATAAAAGTCTGCCTTGCTTAGCATGTTCTTGTGCTCACATATCCCTGCTTTTTGCAGGCAATGATTGTAAGGAATGCCAAGGATACAGCTCACACGAAAGCAGAGAGGAATATACTGGAGGAAGTGAAGCATCCCTTCATTGTAGACTTAATTTATGCCTTTCAGACTGGTGGAAAACTCTACCTCATCCTTGAGTATCTCAGTGGTCAGTATATGACATTCTTCTACCTGCTTCTTGGGGTCTTACACAATCAAGTTGTGGGTTCTTACCCTGCAGGTAAAAGGCCAATTAATGATGGCTTGGTGTCCCAAACTGAAACAGGTTTGTATTAAAAATACATAGAACAACAGAGGTAAACTTTCTAATTCCATACAATAAGGAGGCATGAAACATAAAATAGTTGTTTTTCATGACAGTACAGGAGAGGAGGGGTTTTAATACTTTTTCTTCCAGTAGATTTGTCATTTTTGTGTGTTACACTGAGGTTCTGTGCAGTCCTACAGGGTCACCTGAGGGTTTAGTCTTTGCAGGTTCTTTGTGACTGAAGGAAGTGTTACCTTTTATGTCATGGTTAGGGAAACAGATTAGAAGCAATTTTTTTTCAAGCTGTAACAATAAAAAGCAGGGACAGAAATGCTCTTGTTTTTAAATGCTGATTTCTTCAGGTTGCTGGAATCCTGAGGGTAACAGAATAGAGGCTTAGTTGTTTTTTTGTGAAACAATCCATTGTATAGCAGACAAAAATACCTGTTGCTTATAGTTTTCCTAGAAAATACACTTTTGACTGACTAAAACCAATACTTTTAATTGAGTATAATCTATTCTTTCTCATGACAGGAGGAGAACTATTTATGCAGTTAGAGAGAGAAGGGATATTTATGGAAGACACAGCTTGGTAAGTGAAGCTATTTTTGTAAATTAATAGTTTGGGTTTTTTTCCAAGTGCTAACCTATATTTAACTACTCATTCATTATAGAGTGAAGTGAAAGAGCAGTTCAGTGGGTTTGGGGAGGGTGCACATGTGCTGTACTCTCCAGTTTGTGCTGCTGGAACTCCACTCTTACAGCAGAGGAGTGAGGCTGTGGTCAAGATTTGGGGGTTGAATGAAAGAGTTGCTTAAGATGCTCTGCATGATTTAATATGTCTGATTTTGTGGCATATGTTCCCTTTCAGCTTTTACTTGGCAGAAATCTCAATGGCACTGGGGCACTTGCATCAAAAAGGAATCATCTACCGGGATCTGAAGCCAGAAAATATCATGCTTAATCATCAAGGTAGAAAGAACTCTAGTAATGAGTCAGGCTGCCAGTCCTTTGCAAACAATTCTCCAAAAGGTCACAACACCTCAGTTTTAGGTGAATTTCCTTAGAACAGTGGCAGGGTTGTTAGGACTCCTGGGATAAGTGAAGAGCTGCCAGAGCTAACTGCCCTCAAACACAGCCTCCTTGGTTTAATAGGCCACAGCAAGCTCCAAGTTCCATGGACCCAGACATGTTTTGAGAGCTTGATTTGCTATTTCTGTACCTCTGGGGTTTTTTTTGTTTTTTTTTTTTTTTTATTCTGCAGGATCATTGTGAAGTAGAATCTGTGACATTTTAGTCCATGGGGATGACTGGTGGTAGGAAAGGCAGTTTGGGTAGGATGCCAAATCATCTGTGGCTGAAATGACTTAGGCAGCAGCTGCCACTTCCCACTAACAGCAGTTTCAGTTCCTGATTGCACTGTTGCAGTGACTGTGTGACACTGATTAGTCTGGCAGTCTGTACCACCCAGAATTTTCATGTTTACTTAAGCAACTTATTTACTTAGTCTGAGTCTTTGTACTGAATTATTCAGAGCACTTCACAGTTTGTGGAAGATCATTCTGTGAATTTTGAAGCAAGCAGTAAAATTCAGTAACCTACTTTTTTAGCTAAATAATGCTCTACAGTCTTTATGTTTAAATACATTTGTCTGTATTTGAACAAGTTTTGGTAGTTTGTCAAGTGGCAACACTAGGTTTTCTCTGTAAGTGTGATTACCTTGTTCATTTTATGGCTGCATTGCTTTGTCAGACCATTGAAGACATCTGAAAGTAGTTCAGAGTTATTACATATCCAAGTTAAAAATTCCTATTTCTTTTTTTCAATGTTACTTCTACAAATGGCAGATTTCTGACGAGTCTTAAATATGATATATTTAATTTCAGGTCATGTAAAACTGACTGACTTCGGATTATGTAAAGAATCCATTCACGATGGAACAGTCACACACACATTCTGTGGAACAATTGAATACATGTGAGCTGCATGATGAAATACAAAAGTATTACTCTGCTCTGGGGTAATGGCTGCATTTTGCCTTTTTAAACTGATGGTTCATGTCTTCAGTCACTTAGGGCAACTTTACTTGATAAATGGGGTTTTGTTTGAAAACTGGCAGTCACAATTCGTATTAAGGTTGTTAAAACATTTCCATATTTTTGATTTTTTTCTGCTTACAGGGCCCCTGAAATCTTGATGAGGAGTGGGCATAATCGTGCTGTGGACTGGTGGAGTTTGGGGGCATTAATGTATGACATGCTGACTGGAGCAGTAGGTGCACAGTTATAATTGCATGTATTTCCCCTTGTAGCTTTTCTGCCTCCCTGTACCCTAACTCAGCTGCATGTATAAATACCTGTAATTGTATATAAATATATATATATATACAAACTGCAAGTAAGAAAGAACCAAAAGACAGCTCTCAAGTTGTGATGATTACTGACATGAGCTGCTTTTATCCAAACAGTGCCTATTTGCAGTAATTTTACCTGCTTTGTAAAAGACTGAAGTGACTTCTGTGTACACAAATAAGAGATCTGAACATGTCCTGTTTTTCCTTCTGTTTCAATGGTGCTTTCCAGCCTCCTTTCACTGGGGAGAACAGAAAGAAAACAATTGACAAGATTCTCAAGTGTAAACTCAACTTGCCTCCCTACCTCACACAAGAAGCCAGAGATCTGCTTAAAAAGGTAAAATTTGCATGAATGTCAGTACTCCACATGGATGTAGAAAATAGAAATATAATGGTACCACTTTGGCTGTTCAGTCCAAGCTTGGTTTATTACTGAATAAGTTACCTTTTTGTTGAGTGGTACAGAAAGTGATTTCCCTTGAAAATACAACTGTTTTCAAGTGAATGCAGCTTTTTCAGATTGCTCTGTATTCATTGTGAAAGGCACTTACTGAAGTGATGATTCATGGCAGAAGTAGTCTGGTCATAACAGCAAAACTAATTCTGTTTCTTTGGATGTTATTTCTCATCAAGCTGCTAAAAAGAAATGCTGCCTCACGTCTAGGAGCTGGTCCTGGAGATGCTGGAGAAGTTCAGGTAACTTGAACTTAACTTAAGAATTCTTAAATTTCAGCTTTCAAGGTACCTCAGGGAAGGAAAGTGTTTGCCTTGAAGGGTAATGAGCAGAAAGGCAGCCACGTGTGACAGCTCATCAAAACCTGAAGGCTTTAAAGCTTAACAAAAGCAGCTGTCTACCTATTTGATAATGTGAGATTTGGAAAATAACTTCTATTCTTTAGCTCTGAATTGAAGCAGAGTATTTCTAGTAGTTGCACAATGCTAATTGTGCAGCCCTGGAAGACTGAGGATACTCTTAGCAGTCTGATGAAAAAACTGCCAGCCCTTGCATAAGTGCAGCTCTTTGAAGGGAAAAGTGTGGCATAGATAACACAAAGGAAGAGGCTGAGTCTTTGTTGCTTCCAGCTTGACTTTTTGTGGTGACACTGACAAAGTATTAGAGAGTCCTTCATATTTCACAGTTCTGACAATTTGTCATTGTTGCAGCATTTTGTCATGGTTTAACTTTGACAGTTGGAAAATGCAGATGTATTTTGCATGTAAACTGGCTTTTTCTAACACTTCCAAGGAAATGGGGACATGTTGTCTGACTTGGAGGTGTGATCTCAATTCTCAGCTCTTCCAGCTACTCCAAGATAGTGCTGCAGAATATTTTACACTAGACCCAAATGTGATTTTGGAAAGAAAGACACCAGAGAAAGGGTCTGGCTAGGATGTGTTAATAGTTAAACTCTGGGATCTGTGCCCTGGAGACAGTGCTGACTCTGGGCTGTTGTCACTCCTGCAGGCTCACGCCTTCTTCAGACACATCAACTGGGACGAGCTGCTGGCGCGCAAGGTGGAACCTCCTTTTAAACCCTTATTGGTATGTACTGGGAATACTGGGAGACAGATACTCCCTGTGTGCCTTTAGGAAAGCTCTTCATAAAACTTAAAAACATTCACTTCACAATCTTAAGTTACATCAACTCAGGGGACAGATTGACTCTTGTCCATTAAAGCTGGCAGATCTGATCTAGCACCTGATCTGCTTCAGTTTGAATTCCTCCTGCTTCTGACCCGTAGGTTAAACAGACCTGCAAGTGCAGTTCACTCTGAGATCAGCTTCTAAACCCTATACAGTAAGTCAGTACTTAGTTTCAACTAAAATGATAGAGTTGCTAAGCAAAAGTAAATTAAATCACCTAATTAAGCATCTTCTGTGTTTGCTTATTAATCTTTACAATGCATCTTGTGCATTATAAGCAGTAGTTAGAGTTTACCTCAAACCAATGATGTGATGAACAAGTTTTTATTATCCTATCTTACATTTTGATGATGTCTGTTTTTCCCTCTGGGTACAATCAGCTACAGCAGCTGTGGGTATTGCCACCTCTGTAATTCCCAGCTACTAAAATTCTCACTTTAAACTGGCTTAAGCATCACTAATGTCAAGCATTCTACAGCATGAGGACTCCAGACCTTTTCCCCCTCACCCTTTGGAATGAAATTCATAAAGACTCAAGACTGATATTTCCAAATACTTATCTGAATATGGTTTGGGGTTTTTCTGTTTGTAGCAATTTTATGGAAGCTTCTTGTAAAAACCAGATCGTTTTTCAACTTGTGCTTCCATGGTTGCATGGAAGGCCAGCACAAATGAATACCTGCTGCCTTTCCAGTCACACATGGGAATGAGAGAAGGGATCTTGGAATTACTGTTGTTCTTTGATCAAATGAAACAATATTCCTCATAATCACTTATTCCAGAGTTGTCCTCTATCCCTCACTTATAACACTTCTGTATCTGCAGAAATGGGACAAAACTATCTGGAAAGGCTTCCTAAAACTAAATAGTTGCAACTGTTCTAAACTGGTTGTGACAAGGGCTAAACTTGCAAAAAGCTGGCATTGTGCAAAAAACTGGCATTGTATTTCTAAAGGTTTTTGTTTGTAATTTGAGAATTATTTTTTTTTAAGGCATCTTTTTAATTTATGTTCCTTTTTGATCCATAATTTTTTGCCCCTCCCCCTTGCCTTTATTTCTCAGTGGCAGTGCCCATAGTGACCTCCCACTGGCAGCGACAGGATTCCGACACCACTCCAGGGTTTTACTCCAGCAGAGCTCTGCCAAAAACCTATGGAATGAACTCCACCCAGAGGCTGCACTGCTCACCGCTAAGCCATTTGGTTGATATCTGTAATATAAACCCTTAATCATTTTGTTTTTGCAAAGCAATCTGAAGAGGATGTGAGCCAGTTTGATTCAAAGTTTACACGTCAGACACCTGTTGATAGCCCAGATGACTCAACTCTCAGTGAAAGTGCCAACCAGGTCTTTCTGGTGAGTGAGCCAGGGACAAGTGAGCAATGACTGTGGAGAGGGAGGTTCGCTACTGGAAAGGGGGGCATTTCAGCTAAATTCATTCTGTTGATTCCTAACACCTTGAAGCAAACTTTCTAACCAAACCCAAATCCTGGAACAGGTTTGAAAAGTTGAAAGGATTTGAAAATACTTTGGTTATTGCTGACGTTTTCTTTATACAGCAGCCAACAAACAGTGCTGCCTGTGTGGAATGTCAGCATTCTGATTCAGAGTTGCATGTGAACCCTGCACATGGCATTGCTCTCACAATCATGCAGAGACAACAGTGGCCAGTCTATAGAGCAAAATTAATTAAATTGAGTGTGCCTGTGGGAATGTGGGATCTGAGGAGAAATAGCTGGGGTGTAACAGCTTCCCAAACTCCCACTGTTTGCTTCAAGGCATGCCTAGAAGTTCATCTGTCTACCTTTACTCTTCTTTTTACAGTTTTCCTATAACAATCCTATTTTCATAACTGTGTAAGTGATCCTGCATGCAAGCCTTGCCTGTGAGTTGCAGTGCATTTTCCTCTTTTGCAGGGTTTTACGTATGTGGCTCCATCTGTACTTGAAAGCGTAAAAGAGAAATTTTCTTTTGAACCAAAAATCCGATCACCTCGCAGATTCATAGGTAGCCCTAGGACACCAGTCAGGTACTTCTTCTTTATCTTCTTTTTCTTTCTTTTGTAATACACTTTTTGACAAGTAGTTGAAATAAGTCTGCAGTAGAAATAAAAAATGCAGCTTTGCTTCTGACTAAGCTCAGGACTTCTATTAGAAGTGATTCTGTTTTATAAAACCACATTATTAAAGACAAATCTATGGTGTTGGGCAGCACAAGAAGTTCTAATTTGTTGCTTTTCAGTGCTGATACAGCCTCAGAGTGGTGACTTTGATACACTTAAAACTGTTTCAGAACATCCTAAGCACTAAAGAATCGTGTTAGTACAGAAAAACCCTTCTGCAATCACCTCGAAATGAGAGAATTTTACAAGAGACTGTGGTAGAAGCCAGACATGGAAATTTCTCAAACTCCTGGAAGTGGAAGGAAGAATTAGAATTGCTTCTCAATGGGCATTTGAGGCCAGTTTCCTGCAGAGAGAGGGATGTACCATGGTGCTGTGTATGTCTCCATCTCTGATTTTTCTATTTCTTGTTTTAAAGCCCTGTAAAGTTTTCCCCTGGGGAATTCTGGGGAAGAGGTGCTTCTGCCGGCGCATCCAACACCCAGCCACCTGTGGAATACCCAATGGAGACCAGTGGAATAGAACAAATGGATGTGACAGTCTGTGGAGAGGCTTCAGCACCACTTCCAATCCGGCAACCAAACTCTGGGCCATATAAAAAACAGGCTTTTCCCATGATTTCCAAACGACCGGAGCACTTGCGCATGAATCTATGACAACACCATTTTTGTAAGCCTTGGAAGGTGGAAGACCAAGAACGGACGTGAGCCCCCCTTGAAGTTGAAGTTTGAGGGCTCGTTTGGTTTACTTTTAAAAAGTGACAGTATCAAAGAGTCGGTCATTGCACAGAGAGACTTGGAAAGCAAAGAAAAATGGATTTTTTTTTCCTGTCAATCANGGTGGAATCAAAGAGGAAAGCTAAACTTAATTGGTGTTTCACATTCAAAACATAATGAGGTTTTTTTATATATATATAAAAAAATATATATTTTTCAAATAGATTTTTTGATTCAGCTCATTATGGAAAGTATCCCAAAATGAAAAAGGCAAACTTAATTGGTTGCTGTGAAGAAAGTTCAAGGCTCTAGTTCTGATTCTCCTCCTCATGAACCAACCAATCAGTAAGTGAATCACTCGCTGACCAGCCCGGCAGTGTGGGGTGGGGAGAGAACTGTTTCCCTGCTTCCCCAGCTGAAATCCCTGTTTGTTCCTGCAAAGACAAATGGATCTAATCAAACAGCAGTGCTGCTATGTTCTAGGCTTAACTGGAAGCCATGGGCTCACACACGTCCTGCTTATTTCATCCCTGTCCTCAGCAGACATTTCACTGGGAAACATCACTTTTGTACACGCTGGTCTCCTCAGCTGGGCACAGCTGAGCAGCTCAGATTCTTACCCACAGAGAGATCAACAGTGCAGCAGAACACAAGGTCAGTAGAAATCTCTAGGAAGTACCACAGGAAACACAGACAAATCCTCCAGAGTATAAGGAAATAAATATTTTTGTAACCAGTGGGTAAGAATTTGAGGATTTTTTAAATTATTATTATTATTATTATTAATAATAATGAAATTTTGCTTATGGTAGTTCCCTGCCATTATACATTTCTAAATTTATCAACATTTTTTTCTATGCTGGGGCAATAAATTTGCTGATTGTATGAGAAAAGTGTTCAATGGCCTTTCAGTGAATGTCTTCCACAGTGGGTCAGAACTTTAGCAAACTTTAATTTAGCAAACATGTTCTTAAGGACACTATTTATGTTTTTAAAATTGTCACAATCTGTACAACTGACTTACAGGTACAAAGAATAAAATAAAGGTAAACTTTACCTTACTTTAAATACTTCCTGCCTTAAAGAGAAAGCATTTCCATGAACATAGCTGGTGAAAGGGTTAATATCTGCAGAGCTTTACCCTAGAGTTAGAGTGTGGATGGTGTGTGCGTGTGTGTGGAGATGATCATGCAGCTGCATACAAGTCCTGTCACTTTTTGCCTGCCACACGTTGCATTATCTTTAGTCAAACTGTGCAAAGTCTACTTCTGGTGTTTCACAACAGTAGGGATTTTTTTATTCTAGATTCTGCTTACTCTGTGGATACTGAATCTTTTTGAGCNGAAAAAAAAAAAAAAAAACTTTAGCAAATGGTATTGCAGAACTCTAGGCACATCATCTTACTGATTCCAGTGACATCTTCTCACCTTATCAAGGATCTTTCAGCTTGAGAGCTCGAAACTGACAGTATTAAGGGGCAGGATGTTGCTTCAGAATCACTGGTGTAGTCGTGAATGTGTCGAGGAGGGTTGGCCCTTTCACTAGGCAGAGTTTGGAATGCCTACAAGCTTGCAGCTGAGGGGTAATTAGCATGCAAGCTTCGTTAAGCGGTTTCCTACAATGGGGTGGAATCAAAGAGGAAAGCTAAACTTAATTGGTGTTTCACATTCAAAACATAATGAGGTTTTTTTATATATATATAAAAAAATATATATTTTTCAAATAGATTTTTTGATTCAGCTCATTATGGAAAGTATCCCAAAATGAAAAAGGCAAACTTAATTGGTTGCTGTGAAGAATGTTNAGTATAAGGAAATAAATATTTTTGTAACCAGTGGGTAAGAATTTGAGGATTTTTTAAATTATTATTATTATTATTATTAATAATAATGAAATTTTGCTTATGGTAGTTCCCTGCCATTATACATTTCTAAATTTATCAACATTTTTTTCTATGCTGGGGCAATAAATTTGCTGATTGTATGAGAAAAGTGTTCAATGGCCTTTCAGTGAATGTCTTCCACAGTGGGTCAGAACTTTAGCAAACTTTAATTTAGCAAACATGTTCTTAAGGACACTATTTATGTTTTTAAAATTGTCACAATCTGTACAACTGACTTACAGGTACAAAGAATAAAATAAAGGTAAACTTTACCTTACTTTAAATACTTCCTGCCTTAAAGAGAAAGCATTTCCATGAACATAGCTGGTGAAAGGGTTAATATCTGCAGAGCTTTACCCTAGAGTTAGAGTGTGGATGGTGTGTGCGTGTGTGTGGAGATGATCATGCAGCTGCATACAAGTCCTGTCACTTTTTGCCTGCCACACGTTGCATTATCTTTAGTCAAACTGTGCAAAGTCTACTTCTGGTGTTTCACAACAGTAGGGATTTTTTTATTCTAGATTCTGCTTACTCTGTGGATACTGAATCTTTTTGAGCCATAGGATCCAAGCCATAAAACTCTCTCTAAGCATTGAATCCGATCTCAGTGCTCTTTGCTGAAATTGGCAAGGCAGAAGGATTCAGCGATACCTTGATGCTAACAAAGAAACCAACACAAAACAATGGTTATGATTGAGCAAAAATTAGTAATTTTTTCTCCTTCCTGATAAGCCTTTTGTTGGAAAATTTAATTTCTTTTTCAGTTTTAGCAGGAAAATCAAGTTACCTTGCAGTGACATACTGGAAGATTGCCACTGTTCAGTTGGTGACGTGGCCACGGGTGATTTTGTGGAACCAACATCCAGGTGCTCAGGAGTGTTTGCTTTGGGCCTGTCTGCAAACACACAGCACCTGGACTTTCCTGACATTCACTGAGGATAAAGGAACTTGGTTTAAAAAAAAAAAAAAAAAGAACTTTTTAGAGGCAGATCTCTCTTGATCCTAGTTACAGCTAACAGTTGCTTTTTGCTTGGCTGGATAGAATTGTCCAGTGGAATTGGTTTAATGGCTGGCAAGAATGGCAAGAGTTGTTTGTCTGAGTTCACTGATCAATTACAAATCCCACTATTGGTTTTCCAAGGAAATTTCATGTACTGTCAATGTTTCATCCCGTAGATTCTAAGTTGAATTCCCTACCACAACTGTGAAACTTTTGGAGTGTGACTCAGACAGCAAGCACACACTATGCAATATGGTTTATCCTGTATTTATTTGTAAAAATATCAGACATAGATCCTCTATATATATATATAATAGTGTCAGAATTACTAGTTGTGAACTAAGGGGAGTGGAGTTCTAGCTCCTGTCTGGCTATTTCAGATAAGTGCAGAATGCATTGAATATTGGAGAGCTTAACAAGTGCTTTCTTTTGTTCATTTAAAAATGTCTTAAAATTTTTCATTAGAGTATAGAATCTTATTTTTTTTATTTTGTACAAGCTGCGCTTTTTTAATTATAATCACTGAAAAATTCACTATAATTTGATTTTATAGGATTTTTGTAGCATTACAAAAATATAGTAAAACTGAGGTTAATACCTGTTGTGGCTAACCATATAAAAGTATTAAATCTTAAACTTGAACAAAAGTCTTATTTTTTTTTACTAGATATTAAATAGGGAAATATTTTGTTCTGCAGGTCATTATCAGAAAAGGTTTCTAGGTCAGCTGTGTTACCAGCAGTTTTTCTTTTTCCCATTTGATGCAGAAATTATTCTGGTATAAGATATTCAGAATTCCATCATTTTTCTCTGTGGGAGTGATGCATACATTTGACGCCATTCGTGTACTAAATTGTAATTTTGGGAATGCTGGAATAATTCCTACCAAGACTGTCTTAATTGTGCCATCTGACATTTGAATGTCATCCTGGTATTAGCTCATAATAAAAGATAAAAATCAACGAGTCAATTGTTCTTTTGAATATCCCTTTTTTTTTTTGCCGTGTTGTTTAAAAGCTGAACTGCTGGAGAACATTTAATATTTGAGTCCACTCTAAGTGTACAGTTGAAGTTTATTTTGGGTCTGTTCTCTTTTTAATATTAACTTCCAACCTATTCTCAGTGTTAATCAAAAAGTGCATCAAACATTGAGGAGGCTGTTCTGGTTTTAGGGCAGATGTTTGGGGTTTGGTTGGTTTATTTAAGTTCTGTCTTTACAGCAGGCTCTTTGCTGTTTCATTTTCCCAGTTTAGAGGGAAATCCTTTATCCAAAGGAGAAGTCATTAAGAACAAGGCAAATTACTTGAATATTTTTTCCTGCAGATCCAGTTCCCATATATGAACTTCTCCAGTTGTTCTCTTCTAGACTAAATCCATCTGTAGCTGTCTGCAAGAACACCCTTGAGCTGCCTTAGCAGAGAAACAAAGGTAATCCCTGTCCTGGTTTTCATCTCTCACAGTTTACTGGAACCAAACATCCTCAAGTGCTAAATAAGATGGATGTGAATAGCAACTAAATGCAAATTTAAACATATGTTAATCCAAGTGACCTATTTCTTGTTATTTTTAGGGAGTAGGTAGGCCCGAAGTAGAACAGTAAATGTGAATCACTCTCTTTCCTGAGAGCTCTGATGGGAAAGGGAGGCTGGAGGATTTCCCTTAGAACTTAAAGGATCTGAGAGGCCCCTTCTGGTTCTTTCCCCTGGATTCTTGGGCTCTTAAAAAGTGGCTGTTGGTTGTCATTTGTCACCTTGTGTGTCCCTGCAGACTCAGACCTGCTGGGTGTCTGTGTGGGGCAAGCAGGGCAGTGGCCCTGGCCTGGATCAGGAGGAGTTCCATCCCAGCAGTGGGTCAGAGAGGATGCCATTCCTGGATGTGAGGTACTCACTTGTTTCCCTCTGTAACTAAGATAAGAATGACCTGTTTCGTGTATGAAGTGTAAATCTAAACCAGTTGATAAAAATCTCTTTTCATTCTTGTTTTTTTTTTAATAAAACATGTCTGTTAATATCACTGGGTTTGGATAAAAAAATCAACAGAAAGAGAGAAGAGAAATTGTTCCCTGATCCCTGTTTTTGACCAGTCTCCACACTTACTCCAGATGTTGGTACAATGTTCTAGACACAGACCAAAGGCTGAGGGTTGACTCAAAGCACTGACACTGTTTGTTGTGCTGCAGGAAATAATCCTGGTGAGCTTTACAGGCCAGATGTAATGGCATTTCTTACCTTGAATCTCCCATCTCATTAGATTTTTATTCTGAATACTGGATTCTGCCCTTGGAGCTGTACCTTTAGGGGTATTCAAGTGTTTCAGTTTTTAATTGTTTTTCTTGAATTTACAAGTTTTCTAAATGTCTTCAGGCAAGACAAGCTCAAGTTAATGGTAACTAAATGTAACTGTCCTGTAACAGAAGAATTGAGTGATGTTTTCAGTCTTATCTGAACAGCAAAGGGGAAAAAGAAAATCAGGGAAGAAGGTGAGGTTATACAGAACTTAGTGCTAGAAATTACATAAAAACTGATCATGAATAAATTGTATCATTTAAAGGGTTTTTGTTTTCTTTAAGAAAAAATATACCTGGCAATGAGCAGTTGTTATGTGCTTACATAGGAGTTAATACCAAAACAATAAGAAATCTTTCTTTATTCAACACACAGCAAACAAATAAGATTCAAATGCTTTTATTCTCTCTGATTTTTATGCAAACTACAAATTGCAAATAGAGTATAAAATAGATTCTCCCCTGTAAGAAAATCTTGTTCCTGTTATGACAAAAATATAGTATTAAAGATTTCTTTTAAAAATACCAGCTTTATAAAATGCTAAGAAAAAACTAACATCAGTGGTTGGTTTAAAGCCAAAAGATTAAGCCAAGGATCCATGAGAAGCCTACAAGAACCTAAAGGGGAAATACCTTATTCTTGTGCTTATCTCCAGGTGCAGTGAGAAACAGATGCTGTTCCAGGTGCATTAATAAGCTCATTTCTCTCATTTACTGGGCAAACATTAAAGATCTTTAATGTCAAAAGTGGCAAGCAGCTCTAATTCTCACTGTAGTCCAGAGTATAAAAATTTGCTCATAATCTTAAGAAAATCAGTAGTTTGACCTTTTGGGTTGAGTCATGTTAGAAGGATAAATACAGTTTAGTACAGTCTGGAACCCTATTAAACTTCTAAAATAAAAGGTTGAATTAAGAAATAATGCAGTGCATTTCGAGGATTTGACTGTTTCCTATGAGAATCACAAGAGAAGCAATGCTGGCTTTTCTACATTGATTCTGAAAACTTTTCTCTACTTAAAAAAGGTCAAGTTACCATTTTCTGCACCGTTTAAAATCCTGGAACGTTTCAGAGAAGCATGAATTTGGAAACTCCTTCCTTGTGCCACCTACAATTTAATCTGCAGTAAACTGAATAACCTTAGTGTGAACAAACAAGGTTGGTTGACAAGCTTTAGAAAATCTGTAGATGCATAGATGTGGCTCCATCCTTCCACTTGTTAACATGGTCTGAAATAACAGTTCTGCAGAGTGGACAGGTTTTTTCTCTATTAAACCATAAAGAGATGCATTCTTCACAAAATGTGTGCTGTAATGAAAAGAATGACAGCTTAGAGCTTCTAAGCTCTTCCATTTATAAGGTGAATTATTTGTACAGTGTGATTTCTAAAAATAATCATCATACACTCATCTAATTTGATATCATTTTGTTTACCAATTGCTTAAAATACTCTTTAATTTTTACAAGAAATAATTGGGATTATGTGTATTACCTGACAGATCAGCAGAATAGGCTTCTGAAATTCAGCTTGGCAAATGGAACAAATATCATCCGATTCAGAGCACTGTCTCTTGCTGGCTGGCACCCCATAGTGCTGTAAAACAACGGATTTTCAGCAAATATTAATTTTGAAGGGAATGAAAAAGCCAAACCCAAATACCAGGACAGAAAGGAATTTGGAAAGGGGGCTGCTATGTCAGGGAAACTTAAATCCCTAATCCAAGGAAACATTGCTAATTTTTAAAGTGGAAGCAGGACAAAAAGGATTATTTCACATCCTTTTAATCTCAAGGGATGTGCAGAATAGATTTTTTTTTTAAGTGGGTGATTTTGTTGTTCAGGTGACAACATTTTCATGCAGTCAAGCAATTCAGACTCTGAAATGGGAGAAGGAGTATACAGGCTTTAATTTAAAAATGCATTTGTTTATTGCTAAAACAATGCAAAGGAATAGGAATAAGGAATTTCTAGAATTTCTAGATTTTCACCTAAATTGGGGTTGTGGTTTTATTGTAAGAGAATTCAGTACTCACTGGGCGTGTAAAAAATATCCGTAAGACCTGCCTGAAGTTTCTCCATTGTCCAAAAAAGCTCAAAAGCTGAAATGGAAAAGAAAACTTGAGTTATGCTTAGTATTTTTTTCACTGTAAACTAAAAACCTTGCAAGCTTTTGATTCCAACACTGGAAGTCTCACTGCTGGCTGGAAGTTGGAAGGAACATAAGCACAGCTATAGTTCAGACTGGCCCTATTTTAAAGGTTTGATAGGTAACCAAACTAAGAATTTAGGCTGAAGTTCTTCCTAGTGGGTGTCTGGTTTTTAAAAGAGTGTTGAGGTTCTGAAATGAAGCACTGGAGTGCAAATATATCAGCATTATTATCACATTTGCAGTGGTCTTTAGTTGTGTAATTAAGGTAGCAGAGCATGGTGATGTTTTGGTCATGTTCCAAGCCAAACTTGTCCCAAGTCTGGTTATATTTGGGGCAGATGAGCTCTTTGGAGAAGCAGAGAGCCAATATGAACACATTTAACTTGCTTAGCATCACACAGGATACTTGAGCAGAGAGAATTACATTTCCTGGAAAATGGTGATTCTTTTAGCTGTTAATTTTATCTTTATTTTTGCAAGTTCTTTTCCTCAGTATTCGCTGATGGTCTGATCAGTCAGTGTCTGATGTGAGTGGATATATGGTAGCAGTGTCCTTTGCCTTGCAATGCCAATCCATGGTCAGAAAAAGATGATTTTGAGTCCTGAGGCAGTTTTCCTGGAAGGCTGCATCAGTAAAACTGAAGCACCAAGTTGCCAGTGAGTTCAGAGGTTAACTTTCAGAAGTGTGTTGTGTCTGTAACCCTCCAGTGAATATTCCTGCAGAACAATCACTTCAGAAGTTTATATAAAGTTTGAGAAGAGTATAAAGCTTCCATACCTTGAGGATGAGGTAGAGAAGGCCCAGCAGAATCCCAAGGGTCCATCCCAGTGCAGTGTCCAGCTCCCCATAGGCAATGAGATAACGGAACCAAACTGGTATGGGGACAAACATACGGTAATACTGGCAGAGTTCTTCTAACAGCATGTACCAGTAGCCCTAAGCAAGACATGCAAAGGAATAGCTCAAGATTTAAAACACAAAGGATTTGCAAAATACACAGAAAAGAGGCATTGTTATTCTTTTGAGTAGCTTCTTGTCATAAAGAAATAAATAAGCACAAAATAAAAAAAAAGATCAGAGGATGAGTTTCACCACAAGTGTTCAGTAATAGTAACAGAATTCATTGCTGAACTGCAGAAAATCATTAAATAGGCTGAATTGGGATGGCTTGGCAGATGCCTACCTACTTAACAAGGCTGTCAGACCTAATTTCATAAGCCTTAAAAAACAGTTAAGTTACATGAAAAAGGAGAATAACACAAATTTGGTCACATAGATTAATTTGTCATGAACCAGAGTTGTGTCCTGCACTCAGGGTTAAAAAATGAGAGTAAGGCCCATTCTTTTATTAATAAATATAAATTACAAACTCTTTTCCTGTAAACATGGTTTCATGCCTAAAAAACCTCATCTTGTGACAGTAAACTCCTTTAAGGATGGGGTGATATAAAAACTGGAGGGCAGGAGAGAAGCATAGGGGAGCTGGATTGAACCAGAGTTCAATAACACCCTAAAATTAGTGAATAACAAACCACAAATGTCCTGCACAGAACTTTGTGTGTGTACCTGTATAATCATAAATATTTAGCTTAGCTTTTAAGGAAATAAAAGTTTTTCTTAAAACTGTATTTGTAACTCTTTCTATAATGTACACTGGATAATGCCACAATTTGCCACTGTTGACTAGATTTCCTTCTTGATTTTAGCCACAGTTGGTGTAATGGAATTTTCAATAACTTTTTTGCATGTTACATCACTAACTGTAGAAAAAAAATAGAGATCTTGGTTATAAATCAGTATTTAGAGAAGCCAGTTGCACCTGAGAAGAACTTGTTCTTGTACATTATAAGAGATAAAAACGTCTCAAAACATTCTGTTCAAATGATACCACATCAAACTGTACTTGTTAATTTATTTTTTCTGAACCAGCACTGGTAGTTGCAATTTTAAGATAAAATGTAATTGGTTTTGCCTGCCTCACCTCGGGAAGCAGATAAATACACCACCAGTGAGTGTAAGCTTCTGAGAAAATTATTAAACCTCACTGATTTGAGAAATTAAGCTATGAATCAAATGCCTTGATCTGACACAAATATTGCCTAAGTTTATTAACAACAAAGAAAATTCAGGATTATTCTTGAAGAGACAGAAAAAAACAGCTGTTTGCATATGCAGATCTTAAAATCTTGACAGTTCTTGGTGAGCAGGGACAAAATTTGCTGTGCTCCAGCTGCTCCAGGCCAACTGCCCGAGTACACATTCCTACAGAGCAGAAAATAAAAGGTTTCTTCAACCCCCAACTTGGAGACAGAAATGAAGCCATTTATCCAATGATATAATACAAGCAATTGTTTCAGATCAGACTGAAAACCTTTTTTTAGCACCAAGCAGAGAAGAATATAAAATCCACAGGGATGGTGAAGTGGTGGGTTATATACAGACATTTAATTATAGATTTTTCTCTGGGTAGAATTTAATAATTAGTTACTTTTACCATAAGAGAATCTTCACAAGGAAGTAAAACTGTAGCTTGTTTCCTTACCTTGGACTTAAAGGACATGATAAAAGAAGGCACCAGGAGAATAAAGCACTTCAAGCCCATGAAGAGGAATTTCAAAATAAAGTCTGTGACTCCCACAATCCAAAGCACCTCCCAGAAGTTCATAAAATCCACAGTGGGGCTTAAGAAGATTAAGCTACAAAAAGAAGTATCAGAAGTTACTGGAGCACCATATTTAGAGGAAACTGTAACCTGAGATTATCACAGCATGTTTAATTAAAAAAGGAAACCTGGTTTACACAAGGGGAAAACATTTGCTAAGAAAATGAACTGTAAATGGATCATTGAGGCTCTCTGACAACTTTTCCATCTTGGAACCTTTGCTGTATCTCCATCACAGTCCCCACCCTGCAGAGCTCAGTTTGCTGTCTCAGCTTGGCACTTAGCCTTTGATTTCCAGCCAAGGCTGCTGCTACAGAATGGTCAAGGGGGAGAAATCAATTAGAGCCATAAACTCCACAGAGCCCCAGGATGCCACGTTGGTATTCCCAAGGGTCAGAGCTGGGAATCAAACCCAGGAATGTTCTCTGTGATGCAGTAGTGCCATTAAGTCGAGCATGGAATAGGAAATTCCAACACACTGTTTTTAAGGACAGCACCTGTTGAGTTTGGCAGAAGGGGAGGAATGGAGATTAAAGAGAAACCAATGCCACAATTAAAGAAAAACAGCAGATAAAGTGTCCCCAGTTCATGTCTGAGTAATTTATGGTGAGGTAAAGCTGTTTCTCTGCTTACCTGTGATACAAGGACTGAGAGTGGAAGGTGTAATACAAGAGGAGAGATGATCCACTTAGGTAGAGTAATAACCAAGTGCATTGCAACTTGGAGCACCGTTCCTGCAAGGTAATTGTAGAGACACATTTGCAGGCCTTGCCTCAGAATCACTGCTGAAATACATCCCCAAACACCAAGTGTGTTGCACCTGAGCAGTTACTGCCAGAGGACTTTATCTTAGTGGGTTTAGACCCCATAAAATAGTGGAACTCAATGGAAAAGCAGTAATTTTAGTATTTTCAACCTACCACTTTCTAGGTGTACTGAGGTTTTTCCTGAAGACAAGCAAAACCCACCCCACTCTGAGGAAACAGCCTTTCCTTAGGGAGTGAATACTGAAAATTTAAACTGTCAACTGCTATTTCATTCCACTAATAGAGGACAATTCCACAAATTCCATAACTTATGAAAATGTGATTTCAGTGGTCAAAGTCAGAGGGGAAAAAACCACTCTCTTGAATTTTGCAAACCTTGTTATCTGAGAAGCTCCCCTGTACAGAAGCATTGAGACTTTACTTCCATCTCGATACCTAATATTATTAAGTAAATAAAACACTATCTCCATTCACATTTCTTTCAAAAATGGATTAATGTGTTTAAGTCTTGGTAAACTTAAAGAATTGTGTTGCATAGGGTGATACTTACTCTCAGAAAAACCTGATTTACTATGCTTTTGTTTGCATAGGCGTAAGTTGTTAGCAGCCCAATTCCAAGAGAAATGCCTATTAGGAAAATAGGATCAGTTATAAACATGAAAAGAAAAAAAAAATCACTGAACTGGGTTAAAAAGCAGCCACTTCTAATATGTCTTTGTAATTAGAATTAATAGCTCAGACTCTCAAGGCAGGATAATTAAGCACATTGTACATATGCCAGCAAAGGAAACAGAAGCCACTGAAATGTAGTTTAGTAAATCTCTCTTTCTGATGAATAAAGCAAATAAAAATAAAGCTAAAAATAAATTGAATTACATTTCAGGCATGGTTATTAGTATATTTCTTGGTGGGTCTGTTCCCACAGAGCTGATTCTGTTATACTCTACCAGTTATGTGCTGCATGAGGAGTTTGACACACAGGATCAGGAGATAGGGCAGGCTCCTGTGCAGCCACTGCAGGAGGTACCGCAGCTCCGAGAGGGAACTGCCGCCCTGCTCCTCCGGCTCTGGAGCAGCATCCTCGAGCCCTCCCGCTTCCCCATGGGCGTGCCCGTGGGAGCGGCTCTGGGAGCCCGGCCTGGAGCTCCTGGAGGTCGCGTTTTCCCTGGATTCGCCCGCGCTGGAGCTCAGCTGGATGCGCACATCCCCCCCGGTGCTGGGGTGGCAGGAGCCCTCCCCCGACAGCCTCGGCGAGGAGGAAGAGTCAGCGGCGCTCCCCTGGATGCTGTGGAGATGGGCGCAGTTGGGTTGCATGGTGGGGTTTTCTCCTGGAGGTTTTTCTAATTTGTGTCTCCTAGAGCAAGGATATCAAAAGGAACAGCTGAAGAAAGAGATAACTAGTTCAGGAAAATAAAAATAATCTAATAGGTTGTACTGAGTGATAGCATGAAGGCAAGATTCTCCGAGACACTGCCTGAGTTTCACACCCCATCTCCACAGGACACCCTCCCGTGTCCCGTATTGAAATGATTTCTTTTCCTCCACGTGCAGATTTCCCAACCTGTAGTAACCTGGCTGCCTTAGGAACAGCTAAAAATGCGAATCAGAACAGCAAAAGCTGCTGGACAGGAGACCAGCACTGGCTTGTACAGCAGAGATCTTGGAAGTGCTGCATAATTTCATAAAGACAGCAACAGCAGTGGGCCAGAAAAGGAGCAAACACTGATGGGAAGGAGGCAAGGAGTACATTTCCATGCATCCATTAATTGATGAGCACTGCTTCAGACACGTCCAGTCAAAAGCCAGTGTATGCTCAAAACTGAGGGCCATTATGAGATTAATGAGATTATCCTGTCTGGGGAAGGGAGCAGAACCAGGTTAGGCCATTTTCTAAGAAGCATTTAAAAGAGTGAAAAATGAAATGCAGCCAGATGAGGTCTGATTTATCTTTCCTTTGGCATCTTTTGGATGTCTTCTGGGCAGTTTTTCACTTCTGTTGTCAGTCTTTACTCTGATCAAATAGGGTTAAATCAACTTCTCTGGACTGGTGTGACATCAGAGTAATGATTTTGGAGAATGCCTTGAAGCTGGATTTGACACCAGTACTTGTCACTATGGAGTGCTATTGAAACAGTGAGAATTTTGTTATAATCCTTTCCCTATTTTTCAAACTCTTACAGATTTCTCTAAGAAATGTTTTTTCTTTCACAGCTAGTTTCACTGGGGATACAAAAAGGTTAAAGCAGAATTGGTTTTGCACAGCAAAAAGTTCTTGATGCATTCGCTCAAACCTCAAATTTTTTAGCCTTTAAAATGAAGATAATATTCAAGAGTAAAACCATTTTAATGTATGGATATGAGAACTTACTATTATTTACAAGCGCTGCTCCTACTACTACGAATTTTTTGTTGGCCAAAGATGACATCATACTTCAAAACAGCCAAAATTCTCGTTTTGTATTTTTTTTTGCACATGAATAAAGCCAATGAACCGGAGATGGTATTGACTTTGTGTAAACAGTGTCACTGAGCAATGTTTTAAGAGGAAGGACTAAAAAACCACCTCATTTGCACAGCAGTTGGCGTTTTGAGGCCGGGTTCTGCAGGAACTGACAGCTCGGTGTTTAAAAAGCCGGAGCTGGAGGATCGCAGCCGCCCCTGGCACCGCGCCGAGCAAACTTTCAAATCACCGACTTATTAAATGGGATTTCAGAGAAGACTCCCGCACGCACCCAGATTTTGTTCTCCCCCCCTCAAAAAAAAAAAAAAAAATTAGCTAAATTTAGCTAAAATAGGACGCTTGGTAAAGGCCTTTCGAACATTCCCCGTCCCTCCGGGGGCCGTGGCTCCCCCCGCGCTCCGGCAGCTGCCCCCGCACCTCGCCGGGACCCCCGGGAGGGTTCGAACCGCCAGGAACTCCCCAGGAGGGTTTGGTTTGTACCGGGAACCCCTCGGCTGGGTTTGTACCGCCGGGACCCCCGCACAGGGAAGGGAAGAGAAGGGAAGGGAGATCCCGGAGCCGCGTCCCCCTGTCCTCTTGCCGCCCTGCGCCGTGAGGGGACGCGGGGGGCGGCCCCTTTCCCGCCCTCTGCCCGGTACCTCATGAGGCGCCCGGCGCCTCCCGCCCGCCGCCCGCCGCCATCGCCGGGGCCGAGGGGGTGGCAGAGGGTGCGGCGGGGGGAGGAAGAGGAGGAGCCGTGAGGGGAGGAGGAGGAGGAGGAGGAGGAGGAGGAAGAAGAAGAAGAGGAGGGAGAAGGAGGAAGGCTCCGAGCTGGGCGTTGCTGTGGTAACGTCGCGGCCTTCGCCCCGTCATGGCCCGTGAGGGGCGGCTCCCCTCAGCCTCTACCCCGCCAAAACGATGGGGGAGGTTCCTGTTGCTTTTTATCGGAAGCCTCAATTAAAATTAATCTGGGAAGGCAGTAATAAGGGAGGAGATGAAGGGGTATATATAAATATATGTGTGCCGCGGTATCATTACTTGTCGGTGGCGATTAAGGGAGTCCTGCTGTCTGGAAATTGGCTTTGCCTCCCAGGAAACCTGGGGAAAAAGCTGCCCTAGTTAATGCTGCTGTAGCTCTTGGGAGAGGCTTGGAATGAAATAGATACAGGTTTTCTTTTGAAATATGTTCTTGAATAAATTAGTTTGCGTCCAGAAATGGCATCTGTTTTCCTTGGCTCAGATATTTTTCTAGAAAAAGTGTTTAGGTATGCAGCTCACACGGAAAGTAGGGCTAATATCTGAGCAGCTTTGAAAATCGGCGCTGTGCTGTTTTTAGAACAGAAATGCTGGTTTAATTCCAAAGTTTAAATACGGAAATGCTGTGGGGTCAGTAACCCCTGGAGAGGGAAAGGATGGGCCCTTAGAAATAGATCTCATGAGGTGAAAAACGAAGTGTTTGGAAGAGTTAAGTGGCCTGGTGTTCAGTGACACCATCTAACAACCAACCTTTTCTTTTCAAGGAAGTAGCTGAAAACACTGGCTGCATCTCTGTGTCTCTTGGAGGTAGGTTTTGAGGAGGCATTTTGGTCTCTACTGTTATGATGTTTTTGAAAACGGTGCCTAGAATTTCCTGACTGGAAATTTGAGGTCACATATCCCCTGCGTTTCACTGGGGCTGTGGCTGAAGGATTGGAAGAAACCTGGACTGGTTATTACAGATATACTTAAGTTTTAAACATACCCACAGGCCTCCTGTTCCTGTAGGCCTTCTGAACTCAGAAGACCTTTCTCATTTGTGTAATTTTTCTGTCTAATTATCACAATACTGCTCAGTAGCAGCACCAAGGCAGATTTCAGATTCCTGGCAGGAAGCGCTCGAAGAATTTCATGGCCATGTCCCCATCCTTCCAAGGATAACACAAACCTGTTGTGTTTGGCTTATGCTGTGCCATATTGTTCATTCTCCCACTCTTTGCTCAGTCAGTCACTTGCATCGTGTTTGGATTATGAAGGACAATGTGAAAAAAAATCTTAATTTGCTTCTCAAATCAGGGGAAGCAATTATAAATCTTTTATTTTTAAATAGTGCTTTATGATTGGAAATTATGCATGCCTTCTGTACATCTCTTGGAAGGGTATAAATATAAAAGATTTGTTCAGCTGTTTCTTTTTTGTAATTATAAAATGCATTAAAGTACAAATGTAGCTTTAAATCCACGTTGTTCTCAAACTGTTTCTCATTGCTACATGCACTGGAAATACGAAATTAATTCGTGGCAGTTTATTAATCAGTGGTGTTTGCTCATGCAGGTCACTTGCTGATTTATCTCCAATTCACAGCTCATTAGAAGGTGTGTAACTCTTCAGAGATGTTGTTATTTAATAGGTATGTTTTCCTAGTGCCATTAATGACCTCTGCATTTAGTTACTCCTGACACAAGAGAGACTGGGGAGATTATTCACAGAAAATTGGAAGTCTTTTCCCACGGGTATTGCACATATTAGGTCATGGAATACCTGGTGATAAATTTACCAATTTGTATTTGGATTCTACTCCCAGGATGCCAATAAATTTCACAGAGTGCCCAGGCACATTTTCAGGTGTTTATACACTCAGACAGAAGTATCCCAGACTTTTTCATCCTCCCAGGAACAGGTGGTACCTCCTTAATTGGTGCAATCACTGCTTTTCATCAGTGTGTGCCTGCTTTTCCTGGGGTTGTTCAGTGCATGAAGACTTTGGAACAAACTCTGATCCTTGTGGAACTCTGCCTGGGGTGCCCTGGCAGCTCAGTACCTCTGCAGCAAAAGTCACTCTGTGCTAAAAGTTGCTGAGACCGTGTTTTATAGACAAAAATATTAGAAAAAACATATTTTGTGTCCCGAAGGAGCTCTGCAGAGATCTGAGCAGGCTAAGGGATTACAATCTTCACCTTTTGTATCACCTTTTTTCATCAGAAGGTGTGAAAGGAACTGGTGCTTTAAAATGAGGTGTGCAGCATCATCTGTGGTGGAATTTTAAAAAGCTGTTCTCAGATACAGGGAAAGCAATTTTAGTTAATGATATGATAAAAATTGAGCTTTTTGTTAAGAGTCTGCAGAATAGCAGAATGTCCTGAATATTCAAAGGCTTTATTGGTTGTCTTCATTTTACCCAAAATGCTGCTTGAGTATGGAAGACTTCTGCAAAATTAGAAGGGTTTAGTTTAAACTGTTTGAAGGATTTGAAAGGCTTGCCAAGAGGCTCAAATAACCTTTAAAATTCGGAAGTTTCCTGAGTTTCGAGTGCTCCATCTTTTAAAAACTGTCTCCTGTAACTCTACAAACCCTGACTTTAGTTTGTATTTCAAGCACAGGAAAACAGCTCCTGTGCTCCTCTATCTGAGATGGTGAAGAATAGAGCCCGGTTTTGAAAACATCCCTGAGGTGATGGCTGAGTTTCACTGCTGAACTCTGATCCTCTAAGCTTTGTCAAGGAGACTCGCAAGGAATTCGAAGCAGATATTTTTATATTGCAATGACATCACCCCGTTCCCTGAGGTTTCCAGAAATCTTACAAGCCCTCTGTGTACAGCAGCGTGTTCATTCCTGTGAAGTCATTCTAAACTGAGAGGAATTCCACTGCAATGGTGTCATGTAATTGTTCCAAAGCTGCTGAATTAGATCCCGGGGTCTTGTTTTTGTTTTTTTTTTCGGCAGAGATAAAGCCTTGAATGAGAATCAGCCAGCGGAGCCACAAAGGGCAGCTGTAGTTTTTGCTCCCTGCACAGGAGGGTGCTCAGCCTCTGTCTTTATCTGCAGGAAGGAGCGATTCCCGTGGTCATCAGAACCAAGTGGAGAAGCTGTTTCCTGAACCGGGCTTTTCTTGTAGTGACACTGGAGGATCTGTTAAATGCAGTGACTCAAAAACTATTCAGCTGTTAAAGAATTTCGGGAGGTGTGCGTTAATTGCTGCTGTTAGACCATTAAGGAGGTATTTAGGTCAGAAGATGTAATGATCGTGACGTTGCTATTCTCTCGTGGGTGTCCTTAAAGGTGCCAGAATTTTCAACTGAATCTTTGAAGTTTCTCAAAATCAGGATTTTTTTTCCCAGCTAATTTGCTCATCTGAACATGTGAATCCCTGTGCGAATCGTAAAACTGAACAATGAATTCTCATGTGTGTAAACATGAGTGGATTTACCAGGAAGGAGTAGATGAGTGTGTTAATTTATATTCCATTTGTAGTACGTGCTAGTAGTTATATCCTTAATTATTCTGTATTTTCCTTGTTAAATCATAGACTATCCAGAGTTGGAAAGGACCCACTGGGATCATCAAAGCCAAATTCCTGGCCCTGCACAGGACAGCCCCAAGAATCCCACCATGTATGTGATATACAGCAATGTATTTTATATTCAAAATCCATTTTAATGTTCTAACATAGCTCATAAAATGGAATTTGACTTTCTGTTTACCTCTTTAGGGATCAAAGAGGGGTCTTGGATGTTGTTGTCTGGTCAGATTTTAGTTAAGTGACTTTTCTGTCTGAAAGCAATTTGCCAAACCTGTGTGTTGTACAATATTCCAGCTCTCTGGATGCATGTCCAATTTAGTCACTAAGGAAAGACAGTTTTGTTTTTAAAAAGCAGATGTCTGGAAAAGGAAGTATCTCGTTTCAGACCTTTTGGAATAAATACAAACCCAGAAATGTAGCAGGCAAAATCTTGTGTGCTGGGTTGAAGGGGATTCGTCCCGTTAATGTCAGCACATAAATATTTGCTTCATTTCAGTCAATATTTACCTCACAGGTCAATAAAACTTGTTTTGCACTTCAGAGTTAATATTTACTTGCTGTTTTTAGCTTGGTGACAATATTTAAAATTTTCTTAAGGGTATGGGGGTATTTCTACTTCTTTTGTAAAAAAAGAAGATTTTGTTTTAGCAGAGGTATGTTAGTTTATTAGGAAGTGTTATCCATGAGTAAGACCATGTTTGTCATGTAATAAGATTATCCAGATTATACCTATAACTCTTTACAAGTATCAAAAGGATTTTTTTGCTTGAAAGGGTCCAGTGACTAAAAGTCTTACCAAATTTAAAAGTAATTGCTTGTGTCTGTAAAATTAGGCTGTAAAAATTAGGATGCAGACACTAATTCAGAAGGTAAAGTGAAATTAAAGTACTCCTTATTCTGAAAATTATTTTTGCTTTGAAAAGCAACCACTAACTTAGCCATTTTTTCAGTTAAGTTGAAGTGTAGTGGCCAGGCTTGTATGGTTTAGGAGGAAATGCAGAGATGAATTTTAGATCCTCATAGTTGACTAGACCACAGTTCCAAACATGCAAGTTCATTTCCACAGAAGAATTCCCCCCCGCCACATTTCGTATTTATATCATAGTTGGCTGTGTGTTATTTCCAGTGGTTGAGGTTCATGAGAAGTTGGTGCATGACTTTCAACCTGCTCCAGCCTTTGTTTGCAGCCTCTGGGTGAGAGGCAAGCCCAGCTCCTTGTGTCTGCTCCAAGGAGATAACAGGGGTGCTTGTTAAGCCACACGTGTTATCTCACTGCCATGTCCCCTGTTCCCTGCATGCTGTACTTCAACTCAGTCCTGAGCAGTTTGTTTACATTTATGTCACACAGCAAAAGGAGCATCTCCAGTTCTGTCCCTCAGAATGGTGATTTTGTGATTGATGCAATTAGAGATGAGGGTGAGGTTATTTAATTGAAGTCTTCAGTTGAACTAAAATCTCTGAACTAAATCACAGCATACCCATATCCCTCAAACTGTCAAACAGAACATCTGTTTATGATAATGATTATCTTAATTGAAGAGTTCTAGCTCAGGCCATGCTTTTCTTCATTAACAGAAAGAATTAATGGAAGAATACTTAGAAGAGTACTTTATTATTTAACTAAGAACTACTTCTGAAGTGAAACACTGCTGAAGGAATATTGGAATTCACCTTAGACTCCTATATAAATTTCCTCTTGATGAACTTAACCAAGTTAACCATTTTTCAGCCTCCAATGCTGCAGTAAAAATGTTCTTCCTTAAATCTGGCTTGCTTGCAGACAGAGTCTGACACACTGGATTTAGTACAGCTGCAGAATTAAGATTCAAAACTCCCATGCTGCACAGTTTCCCCACGTGTTACATAAAAATGCTGTGCAGTTCCTCTTTCCAAGGCTCCTCTCTTAGGGCTTTAGCTGCCTCTTTACCTCCTCTTTGGTTACTGTTTTAATTTATACACAATCCACGTTCACACATTCACCCAAATTACTACTGATTGTGAGATAAATATGATAAATGAATAATTTTGCCCAATATTGACTTAACATTCAAGGTGTCACAGCTTCAGAACATGTTTTGAAAATATATTGTGTTTCAGGTGATGGAAGGAAATGTGGGTTTCTTTGAACACCTGAGCTGTAGAACTGTGATGGTTTGGATGTTGTTGAGGTTCAACTCAAGAACAAAATGGACCAAAGGAAGATCTCAGTCTCACATGTCTCCTGCTGCTGCTATGGGAGAGGCCTGTGTGCTTCCACAGTTTGAGATCTATCTTTATGTTGTTTAATCCTTCCAGGCAGAGAATGGCTTAGATTCCATTCCGAAATTTTCCGGATTTTTCACCCAGAGACTGAATTGCATTCAGGAAGATTTTTGGAAAAGTAACTAATTTGATTTAGGGAGTAGATGGATTTTAAAGTCCCATGGTAGGTAAATACCATCAGGAGTACCCCCTCCTCCATTGTTTTTCATGGCAAAAGTAGTTCTGTTGGTTTTATATTCTAAAGAAATATTTCCTAACCTTTATTTTACAAAAAGTCCTTTATAGCAACCAACTAAATTTTTTTTTACTTTTATCAGTTTTTCAGCCCAGACTTGGAAATCACTCCTTCCCTTTTTATTCTAATGGTCCTTCCCCTCCAGGAAAATCTCAGCTTTGATTCCTATGGAGTCAGCAGTGAAGGATAGATTGGGAACAGTGTGAAATTTTTGCTGGTGCTGCTGCATCTCCTGACAGGAGAGCAGAGCCACAGAGGAGGAAATAGCATCAACATTCTTCATGAAGCAGAGAAAATAGGTGCAGGCAAATACTTTAAATTGAACTATAATGAAATTATTGTTTATGGCCCAGCTTCTCCTTTCCATCCAGAATCTGTCATTTAGGTGATTGGGCCAGCAGGTGCAAACATAATTGAATTCAGGAAAATAAATAAGGAGAGAGGCTGGGGATTGTTTGCTTAAAAGAAGACATCTAGTTTACTAATTAGGAGGATTTATAGGATGCTGCACTTAAAAATAGATGATTATTGATAGTTCATCTTAATCATGAGAATTACTTTATAGTTTGAGTTTCTTCCAGCAATAACCAGGAATAACACCCCCTCTGCTTTGGACACCGTGTTTACAGCTGGAAACTTTCAGAAAGGCTGCAACAGAAAACAATGTTGTCAGTTAGAGAGGAGGTAGCAAAAAAATTGTGTTACATCTGTCTTTGAATTAGTTACAAAGAGGAAAGATGTTGAAATTGCTTTCAGTTAATTAAAAGTGCATAAAAGGTTATAGGACTATAGGAAACTAAGATGGAAATTGCTTTTGATTGCTTTTTAGTCTCATCTAAAGGTATTTTAATGGAAACCAGGGGTAGATATTAAACTAAAATATTTGTCAGTGGACACTGCTGAAGTGAAAGTTAAATATATTTTTAAATTCATTTCTTTTAAATGTAGTAGTGCTGATAACACTGGCACTTAGGTCAATATCATTTCTCATTAAAGTTCTTGTAACACTCACAGCTTTATCAGTTACCAGTGAGCTCATCACGGCAGCCAGGTATGAATTACACATTTCCCATGCCTTTATCTAATTCATTTCTCCATCCTGCACTTCAGTAATTTGAATCTGAAGTATATCAGGAAAACAGAGTTGTTTTCTTCTCTGTGGAGAACTTGAGCAGAACTATTCCTTACAAAGAGTGACAAACAGCCAGACTGAATTACCATGGAGGAGGTTGCAGCTGAGCTTGTAAATATTAATTTGAGAGACTTACATTTCCTTCTGAAAGGGAATAATAGGAAAAAAACCCCAAATCCATAAGATAAATTTGGCTCACCAGCCTTTTTGCTATTTCATGTCTTACACTCATTTTGGAGATGTATCAGTTCCATGCAGCTGAGGCCAGTTTAGTTTTATGTGCCTGGTAAAATGAAGTGGATTCCCAGGGCTCAGGCCTGTTCTCTTCCGTCGCCTCATGTGTCTGTTAACGTGTCCGTGGATTTTTGGAAACAATTTGGAGAAAAACAAATGGAAGTTTTGCAGGAGCAAAACTTGTGGGGCGTGGGGAGAGAGGGTGGGGCCCGTGACCCCTGGGTCGCCCCCGGTCTGCATTTGGTGCAAAACACCCCCGGGCCCCTTTGGGTGTTTGCTGTGGGCTTCGGGGTCTTGCTTGGTGGGTGGCTTTGTTCCTTTGACCTGGTTTTTGTTGGAATTGCATCTTTGAATCGCTTCTTTGAATTGAATATTGCTTTGAGTAATCAAATCACTGTAAACAACTGTGCTTTCTGCTCAGAGACAGTCCTGGTTCCCCCCCAGAAGTGTTGGGTCCAGCACAGAGGGAGCAACAAAGCTCCCAAAGCTGAATAGCTTGAGTTGCACAGAATTTTTTATTTGAAGCTTAAACGTTCCCATTTATTCTCCTACACTGACTCTCCAGCACTTTGGGGCAACACCGGGCCCCTGTGACCCGTGATGGAGGCTGTCCTGCTGTCCTTCTCTCCTCAGTTCTAAAGGGATAATTATCTTATTTAAATATTAAACATCAGAGGGTTTTTTTTTTTTATTGTTAAACCAATATTAAACTAGGACAAAGCTGATTTACAGTTTATGGCAGCATCTTCCAGAGTCGCTGGCATTGCAGCTGATGTGCTGTTCCAGCAATATCGGCATTGCCAGGAGGCACAGAAATGTAGATTTTAATCAGAAAACTTTTTTTGAGATCCACTTCAGTTAAATTCTAAGTTAATCTTGCCATGTGAACTTCCAGGCTGTTAAAAAGGGCAAATGGCTGCAGTGTCCTCTGAAACAATGCAAACCCCATTTTTCATCAGGAGATGATTCCACTACCCTGGAATTGAAAGTTGGGTGTCTTTTCCTCACAGATTGTTATTTAATCACTATATATTAGCTTTCATTGCCCTTTTGATATATTTAGGCTCATAAAGTTCTCATTGACTCGATTGAATTTACCACGATGTTGTTACTTTTTATGAACAGAATGAATCAATAGCAGATCTGTTGGTTTGCACGGAGTTGTTTATTTTAAGGGATGCTTAAACTTTACTGAGAGAAAATGGAAGGGCTGATGCCCAGTCCTCCTCTTTAATACTCATTATAGGTAGCACTGAGTACAGCCTGCCTCAACCAGCAAGTGCTGTACACATTATCCAGAGATCCAGGACCTATAACATTTCCTAGCATTCTTTGAAATGTAAAATATTTTGCAGTGTTCCCAATTTATGGTGTATAATGCTTGCAAATTGTTTTCTTGTTGTAATAGAAAGCTTTTGTTTCATTACTAGGGAATATTCTAGAATAACACTTATTTTTTTCACTGAAAACAGTAACTCTGTCTTGAAAATGTCTGATATCTCATTTTATATGTATTTTAATATATTTATATATGAGGAAATAGTAACTGACTTCACTGCACTCCTCAAATAATCTGTACAAACCATCTGACTTCATCTATGAATTTGAAGCACAGTGTTGAGAAATATCACTGGGTTCATTTTATCCTTGAATTTTAGGGATTTGGTTTCTTGCTTTTTTGCTTGTTTGTTTAATAATAATTAAAACCATCTATTAATCACATGCCACATGGACAAGTGCAAAAGTATGCCTAGTGGAGCTAAAAATTTGGGAATTCTTACATCATTGTAATCAGGTGATAACAGCCCACACTTCATGCTTGCTGGAGGGATTTATTTGGATTCACTGTTGCCTTTATGGGCTTCCTCACTCATTATTTATGCATCTTTATTATTGTATTAAGTGGTTAATTAAATCTGGTCAGGTTAACCTTCCTTGATGATTAGAAGTGGGCATCTCAGCCACTGGAAAGCAAATAATTTTGGGTGGAACATGTTGTTCTTGTTTGAATAATTATCTTTGTTTACATTCACCCAGCATTAATCACTTGAACCAGACATTTTTTGGGAAAGAAGGGCAGTGCCCAGGGCAGGTTTTCAAATGCTGTCTACAGAAATTATAAAGGAGAAACATTTCCCTTCCTTCTCCTCTATGAGCAAAACAGGGAAACATTTTGAATTAGTAATCCAGAATTCAGAGTACACAAAGAACTGTAATTTGTTGTCAAATAACTTTTAAAACCCAAACCTCCAGGCTGACCAGCTGAACTGAGTCCTGTTTCCTCAGTAAGAATTCTTCAGCAGTAGCAGTCCAATATTTTCCTGGTGGAGTATTTCTCATTCTTTTCCAATTATTACTGTTATTTTATAACTCTGTTTATCTTTGTTCTGTGGTCTGTTCTTTTTTTGAGAGCTAGTGAAAGCCTCTTGTCATTTTCACTGTCCTTCCCCTTGGGTTGATATTTTCTGCCAACTCCTCTGCCCTAAAGCCTTTTATTTTTTTGCTTTTTCTCCATGCAATGGGATCTTACCTCCATAAAACCATTGCCTTTATTGCTCATGGGGGAGTGAGTTTATCCCAGAAAAATGCTCTGTATGTTGTGCCTTCTGTCATCAAGGTGGGAAGGACCAAAAGGAGAGATGGCAAAGTAACCTGGCAGATTTTCTGATTCTTCTTAGACAAGAACTCAACAGCTCAGTCAAAAGGTGTTCATTCTGAAGGTTATTTTGTTTTGATCATGAAATGTTGTTTATCAACTGTTGCATCTCAGGAACCAAATTGTGGGATCCTAGGAGAACTGTAAGCTCAGCGTGGCCCAGGAAGTGGGATTGGTAGGAATTATTAGAGAAGAAATAGAGTAAAAACACAAAAGATTTCTTGGTACCTCTATAAACCCATCATGTATCTGTGTAAGTACTCTCTGCCTCAAAAAGGAAATGTTAAAGCAGCAAAAGCTGTGGAAAGGGCAAAAAATGCAATCAAAGATATGGCAGATGTGGGGAATGTGAGCCATATTCCCATGTTCCTTCTGTTAAAGGCCTCAAAGTCATTTAAAGATGTAACTTTCTTTAATGCAATTCCTTTTCTGATTAAAATGGTCTTCTGTAAGTGATTTTATGATACATATAAATATTATGGTTATCAGTTTCACAGTTAAAATAAAGCTTTTTTCTTTGGCAGGAGAAAGGCTGTACATGCAAATTCAGATTCCTGATGCGTTCCCACTAACTCTGCCCTTCTGTTCTGGCAGAATTAGGAAAAACTGTGGGTTTTGTATTTTCTTTTATTTGTTTCTTTATGTATCGTGTGCTCTCTGATTCTCACTTATTTCTTATTTCATTATCTGTCCCGTTCTTTTGCTTTTTTGTGGCTCCATTTGTGGCCACATTTTTTTCTTTCATTTGTTTATTTTGCCTTGAACTTTCTGCCAAATCCTTCCCTTCTCTTCTTTTTAGCCAGACCTGAATAAACACGTTGAAGCATCATTTTCCATTTCCACTCCCTTTCCTCTTCTACTTCCATATGTTTTCCCCTTTCCCCCCTAAAATTATCATTTTCCCCTCAGCATTTGTTGATGTTTTTCTTTTCCATGAACTTTCCTGTCCTTTTTTTTTGGTATTTTGTACTTTAGCTCAGGGGAGACTCAAAAGGATTTGGGCCTTTTTTCCTTAATAGTGCAAAACTGGATAGAAACTGGATAAAAATGTGTGGGACAAACTCAGTCCTGACTGTCCTGTGGCACGAGGATGACTGGGAGCAAATAAATTCCTGTTTAGCAAATTTAACTTCTCCTAAAAATTCAGGCTCCATCCTTCCAGCTGGAAACTGGATCATATAATGGGTTATTACAAGCTGTTAAAATTTGAGACCGAGGAGGGGGAATAGGCTGAAGTTATTCCATGGATTGTTCTGTTCTTTGTGGGAGGCTGTTAAAATAAAGCAACAGTATAAAAGATGAATTATATACAATTTAATGGAAAGCTGTTGGAAGTCATTATGATATTTCTTCCTTGATTGTCTAACATTTGTGTACTTTTAAAAAGTTTTACATTTTTTGGTTCTTTCTGAACATTATGAAAATTGTACTGAGAGGAGTAAATTCATCTGCATAAAATTGACTGCAAAGAGCAATTAGTCCTTCATTAATATGCAAATTTGGTCCAGTGCAGATTCATCTATATATGAGGCTTAAATATGCAAGTCAGTCTTGCTGTGCGAGAAGCCCAGATGCTTTTATTTACTTTGAAATTGAGGGATTTGGTTAATGATGTTGTTGACAGGAAAACTTGAATAAATTTGATGATCACCATCTTTCATATTAGACGAGGCCCATGGAAAAAAATTACCAAGTAAAATACCAATTTTATTTGGTAATTTCCTATTACCAATCTTGTAATAAAATGTGAGATACAAAGTAATAGAGTTAGATTTCCTAATGTAGTTATCCTGAGACTTAAAGTGTTCCCCAAAGATAGAGCCATTTTTCTTAAACTTTGTTTTTCCAGAGGGTAAAGACATCTCCATAAGCTGTATGAATAACACACTGCCTGGAGATTTAATATTGGAAAGTTGGTTCTGTGACTTCTCTCAGTTGGTGAGAGGCTATAAGCCTGGGAATGAAAAAGCAGGAGCTTTGGAAATGGTTTTTTGTCATCTTCCATGATTTATCTGTAGACTCTTCCCAAGAACTAGAATTGCTCTGAACCTGTGGAACCACCCTGGAATGTCTGAACACACAGCCAACTCTATTTGGATCACCTAAGCTCCTTAATAAACATTTTCCTAAATATCTTTAAATCTCTACAGCCCTTGGAAATGAAACTTTCTTCCTGCTGGCACCCACCATGGGCTGGCTCAGAGAAGCAGGGTTTTTCCTTACCGATAAATCCAAGCTGTGGTGTTTCTTGCCTCTCTCCTCTTTTCCTGCCCCACAGTTCCTTTGGCACATCCAGGATTTCTCTGCTTTTGTCCAGCAGCCATCACTCAGCCAGGTATGGGAACAGTTCCTTTGCACTTGTCAGTCTTGATTCACCTGCAAGGCCCCACAAGTTGTTCCTCCTCGTGTTTCTTCCTTTTTCTTTCTCTGCAGTTCCCTCAGGCCTAAATTTAGCTTTGGCTTAAGCAGTCTGGTCCATGACTTCAGTCATGCCCACTTTTTCCTGGACCAGATCTGCTCTTCTGTCTTGCCTGAGTGAGGCATTGGCACTTCCAAAATAACAGAGAAATGCAGTTTAAATGGACTCAACTGTGGGGTAATTTATTAAGCTCTAGTTGTAGCTACCTGAGGACAAGTTAATAGATGAGACCATTTGATTCCTCTGACTTCTTGGCACAGCTGTTTGGGATATAAATCCTCACAACAGTTGGTTTCCAAATCCTTAATGTGCTGCACTAGGCAAAAAGTTTATACAACCACGTTCAGGAAAGAAAAAAAATCAATGAGACACCAAAATTGTTCATGTGGTCGTGGTGTGGTCTTGCAGGTGAATCCAAAAGCAGGAAAATAGAGATGGAATTGATTATTTGGGGGCAACAGAGCAGAGATCTGTTAGTCTTGTAAAGGGTCTGGTTATCCTACAAGGAAGTCTGTACTTTTTACCATCGGAATGAGGCACTGACAGCATCAGAAGGCAGTTTATTTGCGGTGCTTAATAGTTTAGGAGGTGATAAATTGATTAAAAGGTGAAACTTTAAAACCGCATCATCTGCTGAAACTAGAAGGCAAATAGCCTCTGCCTGTGGGAGCACAGAACTGTTGGACAGTTTCTAGTATTTTTCAGTACCATCCACGGAAATCTTGGCTTTCTGATCTAGCTCCCAAAAGGAGGAAAATATTAATTTTGAAATACATAAACAACAGGCATCTCAGCACAACCTGAGGTTGTCTCCTATCAACTATGTAATCTTTATATTGTAGATTAATAAACACTTCAGCCTTGGAGTTTATTAGTCCAAAATATATTTATTACCTCATAAATTCAAACCCCCTCCAGTTACCATCTAATTAAACTCCAGTGCTGTGCATGCTATCTTTGGGGATGTATTAATAATGGAATTATCTTGTGAAACAGTAATTACATACTTTGTGCATTCTTTGCCACACTCTTTCTTCAGTGTCTGTGTAGTGAGTGGGGCACACAGTGCTCCATTGTTTGGAGCTCCTCCAAACTCTCTGTGTATCCAAGGATAAGCAGATTTTTTTTTTTCCCTCTTAGTAGAAGAGGGAGAAAAGTTTGTGCATTTTTTGTCCTCAGGAAGGACCAATACCACCAGACTAGGAACAGTTATGAAACATGATTGTGCAAGTGATTTTAGCTTGTGCTTTCTCCTCAGTCTTTGAGGAGATTACTCTCAGGAGTAAAACCTCCTTGCAGGATATGTTTTGTCCTTATTGCAGCTGCCAAAAGGTGAAGACAACCACTTTATCTCCAAGAGAATATTCATTTATGAGATTTCACCAGTGACATAGGTTTGAAAAAGGAAAATAGGCTTAAAGCCTTCCTCAGGAGAGAGACTTACTCACCGTTTTTTTCCAGTGGTAAGTGTACTTGCTGTATTCTAATTTATAACTGTATTCACTCTATCTGTGCTTGTGCTTTTTAAGGTTGTCCCCTCATCTTCTACTTTGGATATTTTGTATTGACAAGAATTCTTTTGCTCATTTTTCCTCACTTACTGCAAAACTAAGTGTCTGAATCCTCCCTTCCCTGCATGGAAAGAGGCATGGGAGGCAACACCTTTTGCACATAACTTCCCTGGAGTTTTGTGAAGTGCCTTATCTCCAGTTCAAGTACATCTGTTGAGCAACAGTGGGAGCGTGTGATTCTTGTTGACACAGCCTCTGCTCTTCCTGACAGGAGGGGGTTTATTCTCTGTTGTGCTTCCAGATGCTGTATTCCAGAAATTGTGGCTTTAGGATCCATATGTTGTGTTTTCTTGCCTTTATTTTGCAATTAATTTGCAATTGCTGGGGCTCTGCAGTGTCTGCATGGAGAGGAAGGGCACTTCCCACCAGTTTCCTCACTAAATCTTTCAGATCTTTCCAGCACGAGTTTTGCCTTCTACCTGGTTTTCTGCTCCTCAAGTTCTGAAGTCTGATGCCAAATGCAATATGGAGCAGTGGCTACTCACTTCATCCAAAGGGAGTTTAACTAAACTTTCATCTCCACTCCTACACTGTGATTGCAACTTCATGTTTTGCTCGTGTTTTGCAGTCATTCAGAGGCCGTTTTCAAGTCTTCCAGATCTGGACTTGTTTTGATTTCACTGCAGAATCCTGCAAGAATTCTGCCAATAGCAAGGCCAATGTGTTGGAAAGCAGAAGGCATTTCTAGTACCTAAAGCCTGCTCAGGTCTGAGTATCTCAGAAGTAAGAGTGACTCAAACTTGTAGCTTTGATTTCCAATGAGACACTGTTTGCTTTATCCAGTAATTTTCATCTGCCAGCACTCACAGTGATTTAAATCAGACAGTTTTCATGGATGAGTGTTATTCTTTGGAAATAAAGAATGCCTGACAAGCTCCTGTAGTTTCATGAATAGCTTTTTGTAAACCACAAAATGAAATGTAATTACGGTATGATATATATTTTACAGAATCTCAAATGGCTTTATCAGCCCAGTGTCTAGGAATTCACCTCCTGAGACTGAACATCTTGTGCTTGGTGGCTTAGTAAAAATGGTGTCTGATACCACTTGGCCACACTGTAGAATGGAACAGTTTTCATTGTAATGAATAGCAAACATCTGCAAAGAATAATTATTTTTATGACACATTGTTCAAACATGCATTATTATTATTACAGCTCAGGATTAATTACTTGTTTATCAAAACCTGCTGATCTCAAAACTTTTGGTTGCCTAATATTTCTTGTGGCTGTTGATGAAAAAGGTGGTCTGTGTGTCCCCAGAATGGCTCCAGGTTGTGTCTTGCCTCTTCTGTCACTGTTTTTTTGTCATTGGTGTCTGATTTGGAAACTTTCAAGCTTGGCACCTCTGTGATGTGTTTTTCCTGATGTGAATAAATTCACTGCAGAATACTTGCAGAGCAAGAGATGTTTGTTGTCAAGCAATTATATCAGATGAAACATACAGAAGGGTAATATTTTAGTCTGATTTTTTTTTTTTTTT
>VXAC01001615.1:367954-526597 GCA_013399225.1 Rhipidura dahli
TGTATTATTATTTGTGCGTGTGCAGAGCCCCCCTCCCCCTTTCCCTCTCGCTGTCTGTCTCTCCCTCTCTCCCTCTCCCTCTCCCTCTCTCTCTCTCTCTGTCTGTCTCTTTCTTTCTTGTCGGAGGCTGTGGGATAATGGCGTGTGGGTTGTGGCTGTGAGGATGAGTTCCTGCTTCGTGCCGAACGGGGCCAGCCTGGAGGATTGCCATTCCAACCTCTTCTGCCTGGTGAGTGTCGGCCCCCGGCGCACACACGCCCGGGGCCACCGAGGGAAGGGCTCGGAGCTCTGGGGGAGGGGGAAGGGGCAGTGGAAGCAAAGCAGCCATTTTTAGCAGAGCTTCTGCTGGATGAGCCCTCGGAGTAGGCCCTGCCTGGAGCAGCCAACTCTCCCATGCCCCTCTGGTTCCCCTCCATCGCTGTCTGTCTCGCCTCGCCCCTCCCTCCGCTTTCTTCCTGGATAGTAGCCTCCCCGCAACTCGCCTTTTCCTTCCCTTTCCGTGCCTTCCAACTTTTCCTCCTTTTTCCCTATTCCTGCCTCTGAGCGTGGTATTTCTCGCTGGGGAAGGGATCTGCTGCTCCTGCTCCTCCTCCCAGCCCCACATCTCGGGGAACTTTCTCTTTTCCCTCCCCACTCGTGACATCCCAGACAAATCCGAGGCGAAACCTCCCTTCTTCCTCGCTTTTAAACGAATCCCTTTCCTTGCTTGTGTTTATTCTGGAGGGCTGCTTTTGGTGATGCCCTCCCTGTCATGTGTTTTGATATGCACCATTTTATAGCCTTTTTTTAACCCAAATATCAAATCGTTCACATTGTTGAATTTTGGTGGCTCCGAAAGTAAATTCGATATAACTGGACTGTGATGCAATTTTTTGGTGGCTGTGCTGAGCTGTTTCATCAGCTTTTAATGCAAATGAGCTAATCTTAGCTGCCTGCCTGATATTTATGATTCTAGAGATTGTTACAACAATCCTGTGCCAAGCTGTGGCACTCATATTTTTGGACGGAGGGGAGTCTGGACAGCCTGACAGTGTCTGCAGCCTGCATCAGGCCTGCAGCTCCATCTTAAGAGTGCAATTTTAAATCTGAAAGTCTTTCTAAAGTAGCAACTGTTGCAGACAACCTTTCATCTAAATTGCTGTCCTGCTGAAGGTAGGGAGGCTGCCATGTTAGATTTAAATGTTGCAGTAATCTTTTGTGTGTTGTCATATTGGGAAGACAAAAAATAGTAACTTCTTAGCAAATGCCAGCCTGCCTTGCTCTCCCTTCCCAAGGAGAACCCGGGGCAATGCTTCCCCTACCTGCCTTCAGGTGAGGTGCTTGAGTAAAAAACTTAGTGCTAAAACTTGGTGTTGTGGTGTAGATAATCCAAGAATTGTCTGCTACCCATTACACAGAGTAGTAACTCTTTCCCAGTGTAAAGTCAAATCAATTTTTGCCTAGGAGGGGGTTTAGTGGATCATAATCAATGTGGATCCAGCTCTAACGTGTAATTGAATGATAAAACTAGGATTTAAATTCTTGAAATGTGGTGTGAGGAATGAAAAGTATGATAGCTCTTGGTAAAATCAGTGGAGACGAGAGGTTTCCTGGGGGAGATACAGAGAATTTTTCACAATGGAGAAACTTGTGAAATTTTCCAGAGTGGTAGATGGCTGGAAGAATGTGTGATTTACTGTATCACCTATTTCCATGGAGTAACCTTGGATGGAAAAGGCAGTGCTTGCATAAGTAAGCAAAAAGAAAGATGTGCCTTGCTAAGGCAAGTGTTCAGGAGATTGGACAGTTGCAGTCTGTGAATAATAACATTGCTCACTAGTCTTTCACTCTTTTACTTTAAATCAAATCTGATTTTTCTCTGTATAACCTTAAAGCTGCAGTGAAAATAAGCAGCTCTTGCTTTACTGCAGTTATTTAATGAGCTATTAAACCAGGATGCCTGTATGTTCCCAGTTTATCTCCTAAGGCACACAAAACTTCCCAACATGGTTCCCATTAAATTCTGGGGGGTTAATCCTCCCTTTCTCCTCGTGCCACCTCCTTGTAGCACAGGATGTGCTTGCTGGAGGTACCTGCAACCTGATTGTTCTTTTCTCTCCCCCAGGCTGATCTAACTGGGATTAAATGGAAGCGCTACGTGTGGCAGGGCCCAACATCTGCCCCCATTCTCTTCCCGGTCACGGAGGAGGATCCCATCCTGAGCAGCTTCAGCCGCTGCCTCAAGGCTGACGTGCTCAGTGTCTGGTGCCGGGACCAGAGGCCTGGGCGCAGGGAGCTCTGGATATTCTGGTGGGGGGATGACCCCAACTTTGCTGACCTGATCCATCATGATCTCTCAGGTAGGAGCTTGGTCATACCTTCCTTTGGTCACTGAAACATCCTGGCGCTCCTGACGTCTGTAGCGGGTGGAGCGTTGTCTCTAGAAATGATAAATTTATTGCTGTTGGCCTCACCAAATTATTACAGCACCATCTGCTCCGTGTTCAGCTCACCTTGGACTGCTGGATTTTCAAGGAAATAAGTGGGGTTTGCTCCCCACTTGTTTCCTTGAAAGAAACAAAACACAAGCCTATGAGTTTTGGCAACTTCTTCATGAGAAAGCTGCGCTGAAAGCTGTGCCTGTGATTCACAAGTGATGGCTTAAACATGTTTTGATAAGATCCCTTTTGTTGGGCAATTAGACTTTTTGAATTCAAATAGTAAAGTTCATTTTATTATGTAATAAGAGCTGTAGAGATCTGGGCAGCTCTTGAAGCATTTGGAGTTGTTTTGGTTGGATTTCCCACCATGAGGGAGAAGCCCTAAGAAGGAGGCACCTGGAACTAACCAGCTGTTTCCATCTTTTACAGAAATCTGTAAACCTTCCGTTTTTATGATTCCTCTCCCCCACTTTTCCTGGTGCTCTGAACCTGCTTTCAAACCCAGCCTTTTGAAAGACTGACAATATTTGTATTTCTCAATAATGTTGTACTTCAAATTTGGCACCTTCCTTTGGATATGTTTACTTGTTGAGCTCAATTCCCCACGTAGATGGTTTCCAGCTGCTTATCAGCAAGGTGACAGAGTTAGATATTTAAATTGGGTGAGTCTAAAGGTGAGACTAAACTAATTCTAGGGGAAAAAAAAAAAAAACCCAACAAACACATCACTCTAATTTCCTTTCAAATAATGTACAGTATTCAGATTACTGAAGTGTAAAATGGGACCAAGGTTTGGTGACCTGGTAACCAGAAGTTGTTAATGCTGCCTGTGTGTGTGGATAAGCTGGAGAACAAACAGGAGTTTAAAGTGCCACTGAGGAAGTTGATTTGAAACAATTTAATAACGTGTGGAATTTTCATACAAAAATACTGTGATCTGAAAAACAATTGACGCACTGAAATGATGTTTATTTCTTTGAATAGTTGACTTCAAAGATTGGGCTGTTGCTCCTATTCCTGTCTGTCCTGGAACTACAAACTTTGCATTTTAAATGGCACTTTACACTGGAGTTTGCTTGATATTTTAGTGCATTTAAGGCTTCCTTATTTTGACCTATAAATAACCTCAGTTTTGACCTGCAGGGAACATCCTTTGTGTGGCTGAGATGTAATTTAGACCCAATGCTCAATGTTTTTGGCCTGGGCCTGCCCTGAGCCAAGACCAGCACTTGTGTGGAAGGACCTGTGTGAGTTTTGTGTGCTCTTGGCTGTGGGATTAAATCAAGACAAGTACATTTTGAATGGGAAATCCAATGAAATTTAAGCCATTTGGAAAGTGTAATTTTGTGCTACCTAACCACTAAAATTATTTGTTTGAGCAACTTTCTTTGCCTTCTGTTGAATCTTTCTCCTGGTGATTTAGCACAGAGGGACCTTTTGAAAACAGCAGTGGTTTGTAGCTGGAGTTTGAGATCAGCATCTTGTTTGTGCTTGTACAGAATTACCCTTTTGCACAGGCAGATAAGCAGGTATCATCCCAGGGACTTACCAACTCTTAACCTCTCTTAGGGTATAAGGGAGAGATAGTGGAGGATTAGAGTCTCCCAGCCATGTCTTTGGGTATTTTCTTTGTTCAGGTCACCTGTGGGTGCTTGTGCATCCACAGAGCTGTTCCACACGTGTTCTGTGTGATGCTGGTACTCCTGAGGCTGTCACCTGTGTCTGGGTGTGGGTGTGTCTGACACCTTGGGCTTTGCAGACGAATTTTTGTCCTCTTTTAATGAAAAAGAGACATTATAATGTGTGAGTGTTGATACAGATCCTCATCAGCTGGATTGCAGAGGAGGTGGCTGAGGGGTGCCTCCACCTGCACTTTTTCTCTTTGCTGCTACACAAAATCTTAACGTGGATCTCATAGAAGAGAGAATTATGGCTGAACCCAAACAATGTTATCTGACCTTTGTCGTAGCCTAATGGATTTTTTCATCGGTGGACAATTTCTCCTGGTAATTCACACTGCCTTGTTCTCCCAATGATTGCTTGTAACATTTTCAATGGGAATGATAAATTACTTCTTAGCACAGGCTTGTTACCTGCAAAATTGATTGGAAATTGTTTGCTGCTGGAGGTTGAGGTGCAGCCTCATTTAGAAGTTTGCTGCTGGATAGGTGAAGGATTGTCCTGGAGGATGGGGAGAAGGGAGCAGTTTGTCCCTTGGTGCCTTTGGACAGGTATCTCCTGGGGAAGTGGCCCTTGAGAGAGCCCTGGTTAGAAATCTGCCAGAGCCACGTTAATAACTCTTGATTCTGGCTCCCTTTGGTATGAAATTCTGCCTGTTAAGGAGAGGTCAGTATTTTGACAGTTTCAGACTTTTTTGGTGATGTGTAGTTCCAGTGAACAATGGCTGTTCAGTGACTGGAACACATCTTGGTTATCAGCCCTGGGGGATTTGAAAAATGTCAGCCCTCCAGAACCCTTTTGTCCCCTTCCCAAGATCCCTTCAAAAGGGGATGTACAGTGTTGTGATGTACATCTATGCATATCAGATGGAAAAAATAAATGCTATCTCTCTGCTCAGCTGTACCTTCTAGAAGTTCACTCTCTGCCCTGGAGTCACGTTTGAATCCTGCTCATGGCTCTGTCGGAGTTCTCATTCCAAGCCTTGGCTAAGTGTCTTGTTGATGGTCAGGGATTGTTGTTGCCTGGGGGCATGTCAAAAGGAGACTTGTTCAGAGATGCTGATTGATCAGGAATATTGACTTCACTCAATCATTTATTTTTTTTCCCTTCCCTAGGAACCTACTTACTGTACATAGAGCCGAAAAAACAGAGGTCTATTTCTAACCCAACGTAGCTAGAGGCAGACAGAAGTTAGTGAAATGTTATTTTAGCCTCTAACAACCTCAAAGGTTATGTTTTTGTTCTGACAGTGAGGCTTGATTATAGTAATTCTTGCAACTCAAACCTTAAAGTAGGACATCTCTTCCAATTTCAGAAGGCAATGGTCTCTCACTGCTCTGATCAGCAGTTGTTTTATTAGAAAGGTTCTTTCTTATTTTCATGTGGCTACCTCTACACTTGGATTATTTTTTTTTTGAATTGGCTGTAGATGATTTTAAACCTGAGAACAGTCAGGTATGAATTATGTACAAGACATAGTCCCAAGGAAATGGTTACAATTTGATTAATGCTGGGATAGGGGAATGCTGCTATATGGCTTTGACCTTCAAATTGCATCTTTGAAACGGTGAGCTGCAAGATGCATCTTTTTCATTCTGGTGTCTATTAAATTTGGTTAATTTGCTTTAAAAATTAAAGAGTTGTCTGTCATATATCAAGATAATCAGTTTTTGTTTGCTGAACAGTCTTGCTGATGCTTCTGCGAGGGGGAATGTATAAAAATATTGCTGGTTGGAGGAGAGCTTGGAAGAATCCTGACGCTTGTTGGTGTGGTGAAAACAGTCATGGCAGCAAAGACTAATATGTGTTGTGTAGTTCTTGATGCATGTGCATTATAGATCAAATCCCTGTCCCCAAAAATCCGTGAGATTGTGCTGATGTCAGCACTGAGTGTCTCATTACTCCAGGACAATGGAAACCAGAGGATGAGCCAGTTATCATTCCAAGGGGCTGCAAACCCTGCCAGTTGCAAGGAGTTGGCAAAGGCAGCTTGGAAAAGAGTTCAGCCAGTGATGCTTTTTTAAAATAACAATTGCTCCCTAAGAACGTTTAACTCCTACAGAAAAAAAGAAAAAAGAAAAGGAAAGGATGCTTTTTACAACATTTTGCACCTGATGTGAGCACGGTGAGCTGCAGCCCCTTGTCTGGGAAGGATCTGTGTGTTCTGTGTCAGTCAGGAAAGGCATTCCAAGTGTTCTTGCTGCATTGATGCTTCAGCATTTCTTTAGTCCTCCATGTTAGAGATGTAGCCACTTAAGCAAAACTGCTGATAAGCATTATGCAAAAATTACTGAAGCAGTTTTATCAAACTTCTGTGACTTGCTGTGAGCTCAAAGGTGACAAAAATTTAACTTTTTCCCCCCCTTTTTCTTGACCAACATGCATGTGAAATCTCTGTGGAGTCAGGTGAAAAATGCTTTGTCACAGGCAGTGAGGATTTGGCATCATGTCATGTTGGTTGTGTGTGCAATGTCACACACATAATGACCTGGAGAAATCAGAACAATGAAATATATTACCTATACTGTTACATGTACCTGCAGATGGAATTACTCAGGGAAGGAGGAGGACACTGCATCTTTTAGCTGGGAAGTTCCTCAGCTTTTCTTGTGGCTGTGTAGCCCAGAGGAGCCAAACTTAGACCCAACAAAGAGTGAGGGAGAGCAGTTACCTTATTATCCTTTTAAGCAGCTGTGGCTTCACTCTTACAGAAAGGTTCTACTTTTAAATTGTCAGTATTTAGAAAATATTCTGCTGGGTAGAGAGCATAAAACCTCTGTGTATGATACTCGTAAAGGGCAAGCAGCACAACAACTAACCTGCAATGGTGCTGAGTATTTTCAGGGTGGTATTTTGGACAGTTTGGGTATCCAGAGTCTTGTATTTGTGTTCTGTTCAGTGACTGGAGATAACAGATACTACTCTATTAGAAACAAACTTCAGTTGTCTCTTACTCAGATTCTTAAATTGGTATTTTTAAATTGTATTGATCTCCATTTTTCCTGCAAAATCTGTTGCTTCTCACTTGTTTCATAAGGGATGTAGGCCCTCAAAACAGTATTTCAGTAGCTTTACTGTGTAATTCTCTCTGAGCAATTTAAAGTATTTTAATTCAAAAATCTGGGTTTTAAATAGAAAACTTTTACTCCAAGTGTTTCTGTCCTATTATTACAATATTGTGTACTGCAGCAATTTCACATTATTTCATTTGAGGAAAACTGTCTAATATGTGATGTAAGAAGAGGAGCAGTGTGGTATGGGTATAAATTGTTTATTGGATTGACATAAAGTTAAGTGTGCTGGGGAAGAGTTGAGTGCTTTGGACAGCTGAGAGAACTCATCAAAAATAAAGTACTTGTAACCTTCAGGTTGCCAGAGCACTTTTGTGGATAACACTTGTCCAAAGTGAAATTGTGGCTTAGCACCTTTTGAAAATGAGTCAGCAACTTATTTTGGTTTGTTGTCGTTATCAGATTGAACATTTGAATTTATTGTTTGAGGAAGATTAGAAGACAAAAGTGCTTCTTCCTCTCCCCCTCTTTTAATGAATGGTTTGCTGTGTACAGTTTTCTATTAAGTGGGAGGGGTTTTCTCATGTCAAGAAACAACAATTTGAATTAAGAAGAAAAATAGTTGGCAGATGTGAGCAGATGTCATGTTTGCTTCTCTCCACCACTAAAAATGGGGGAAGGGGAATGACTAAATAGATTTCAGAAAGTCAGAGAACACTTACTGCTGGGGGTTTTGCATGAATTTGAATAATGTTCTGAAATGAAGGTTTCTTGAACTGACAGCTTCTTTTACCTTCCCTTTATGTGGCAAGGTGCACTTCAGTCAGAACAGGTGGTCTGGGTTTGGGTCCTGGTGAGCAAACACTGGAGTTTTAATTGTGATTTCCATCTCATGCCTTACACTTTCCCCACATAACACATTCAGCTAAGGACTCCTCTAAGGGAGGAGAACTTTCAAGAATAACATCTTGAGGCAAGTTCTTGCCTGGAAACTTGCTCATAACTTGGTGGTCAGCACAGCTGATGGTAAATGAAGCACCTGACTACAGAGAATGGAAACCTCTCCTTTGTGTGCACAGTGTGACCATCAAAACCACAAGATTGGTGTTACATCAGTCTCTCTGCACTTTTGGCATCTTCCATGGCATTGCTACACTAATATGCCAAAACAAAATTAGGCATAAAACCAGAATAAGCTCCTTCCATTCCCTCTTCTGGAAGGTCATGGATGCAGGGGATTGTGCTTGGAACGATTCCTTGAAATGACAAGAGCCATGCACAAACCAAGTCTGTAACCTTTGAAATGGTGTGGAGTTTATTGTGCAGGTAAAGTCCAATATGACTGAGCTCTGGAGTTAATGTTTGCTCTGCTGAGCTGCTTTTTGGCCCCGCTCTGGAGCTGCCTGTGGGACAGGGCTGTGCCTGGGTATCCACCAGAGCTGGAGCTGGGGAACAACCTCTGTGCTTGGCACGGGCACTTTACACCCTTTGACTTTGGACTTTTGTTGCTTTTTGTTACAAGAGTGGTGTATGATGTTTCTTTAGTGAGTTACTGTGTTATCTTGTAGCTTTGCAGTTTTTGAAAACAAGTTTTTACTGAGCTCCAGGCTGGAGTAAGGTGGTAGGGTGGGAAAGTCGTGGTGAGGTGTCTGCTTTGGGAAGTGCTGCTCCTTGTTTTTCCTTGTCTTACCCAGAAAATTATTTCATGCAATGATTCATCTGTAATGATGCACACCTCCTCTTTTATAAATGATGGGGCAGGTCTGTTTACTCTCATTCTGTCCCTCAGATTTACTGGGAGTAACTTTCTTTTACTCACAATACTGCTCTTGTGTGGAAATGTACTTTTCCCTGTGTGGAATATAGCAAAACACAAACATGGTCACCATGTTCTGGTTGCAATGGTATTGAAATTCTCTTCTCTGTCATCCTTGTCTTAAATATTGTTTATTGTAATAATCTGTAAGTGTTTTTTCCTAAATAAAACTCTTAGGTGTCTGGTTTTCTAGATGCTCTTTAATTTAAGGATATCGAGACTTTAGTTAATAATATTGCAACCTTTTAAGCTTGTAAGTGGCTTCCAGAGAAAGGTGAAGGGACTTATTTCCAAGGGGGATTTAAAATGCAAGGACTTGGCTGTGTTGCTGAGGTTTTCTGATCATGGAGCAAAGCAGTGGAACCAAAATGCTCTGTGAAGGAGAGGTGAGCAGGCAGGGCACTGCTGTCAGACCCGTGGTGCTGAAGCAGAGCTGGACTCAAGCCCCAGTCCCTGGAGATGTGCAGGGACAGTGAATGTGACAGATGAGCAACCTGTTCTCACGTTGGGCTCTGCGTGGAGGTTGGAGCAACGACCTCCACAGGTCCCCTCTGACCTAAATTATTCCATGACTATCCAGAGACTGGAGTAAAAATATGTCTCCTTATCTATGTCAGACAAGCTTCTCGTCTCTGCTGCTACCTGGAGTGTAAAAGCAATGGCATTTGAAGAGTAACTCTGCTAGGTTAGTCCAAGGATACCAGGAGCAGATCCTTAGGGAGAGATGTAAAACACAAAATATGAGGAATTAGAGCCATAAAGGTAATATCTGATTGCCAGTGGTTTAAGGACAATATCTCAAGCTATATTATATTATTCTCCTTATTGGTGTTGCTGGGGATGAATGATATCAGATATATCTTGAGAGACACCCCAGGAGCTTTCAGGTGTCCCTTGTTTTACCTGGGTGAGGGAATTCCAATGCCAGTGCAGCTCTTGGGGCCAGGGCTTGTGCTTTGAGGGCCTCTAGACCCTGTTCAAGCACTGAGTAGGAGCCAGAGTGGTGGGAGAGTTTGCAGTCTCTTGTCATAAGTCTTACTTTTCCATTTGGCAAATCAATTTGGCTCGTGCAAGTTGCATTCCGTGCCTGTGTTTGATTGGTGGAGCACAGGAGATGTCAGTGTTTGACTTCAGCATCCCGTCGGTAGGAGCTGGGCTTTGTCCTGCTGATTTTTCTCTTCTGTGTGTACATCAGAAAGCAGGGCTAGACTGCTTAAACATCTTCATTTTTAATGTTGAATTAAAGAGAATAATGATGGGTTTGAGTCTTCTGGGGAGAATCAGGTTGCTCTTACCAATATTCTGAATCTGAGTATTTTTCTTCATCTCTAGCAAATTGTTGATTATTGAGGGTCAGTTGATTGCTGACTTTTGTTCCTGGCTTTCCTCAGTCGATGCTACTCAAAAGACACCAGGATATGTTAAAAGTCTAGCTTTGGGAAATTTATTTTTAAGCCTTATTGTCACCTAACTCTGCAGGATGAGTAATTCAGACAACCCAAAACACGAGCCACTTCACAGACAGATCACACAGTGCTCTTGCAGGCTGAAATATGTAACGTGCTGGTGCTACTTGTTTCCTTTTGTGTACAAATAACTGTTGAATCTTCTTTCCTTGTGGGGGATGAGATATTTTTATAGCTGATCACTTTTAGCAGCTCTATTATAAAGTAAGTAGAGTTATCTGAACATTACAGGCTGGTTTTGATTGCATGTTATGCCGTGAATATCTAGAAAGCTTGTGGGAGAGAAAAGGGCATTGTGATATGTCTGAAATAAGAGGCTGGAATTGAGTGCTGATTTCAGTTGTCCCTGTGCCTTGCAGAAGAGGAAGATGGGGTTTGGGAGAATGGGCTCTCCTACGAGTGCCGCACTCTGCTGTTCAAAGCCGTGCACAACCTGCTGGAGAGGTGTCTGATGAACAGGAACTTCGTGCGCATCGGCAAATGGTTCGTGAAGCCTTACGAGAAAGATGAGAAACCCATCAACAAAAGGTAGGAGGCTTTATTTTGCTTTATTAGACAAATTGGAGGGTCTATTCTTTGTGCTAGAAGAAAGGTTTAATTAAATATACACAGACTCCTGTGTATGATTTATTCTGGGTCTCTGCTCTTTCTTGTTTTTCTGCCTTTTTGGAGTTCTTCAAAACTTTCTTATGATGAAAGGAAGCAGTGCTATATGTGGTAAACAATCTCTTCTGTGCTGATACCCATGTCCTGACCATGGCTAATGGGGATGTTGGGAAAGAAGGTAGAGTCTTCTAGAAAGGAAGAAAAAGATACCTGAACGAAGAGATAGCTGCCCTGGACCTGCAGGTTACTGGGACTAATTCTGCTTGCAAACACCAAGAGAGGCTCATTGTAGAGAGCTCTATGCAGATCCCACCTGAGCTTTGGATAAATTGCATCCTATGGGAGATGCTGAGAGTTTGGAATGTCAGCTCCTGGTCAGAAAGAGGGTGGTGTCTGGGAATGCTGGTGTTAAAAGAATCCATGTGTCCTCCACACTGAGGGGGAGGAGGGTGAGGAGAGAATTTTTGATCTAAATTGGAAGGACTTCTTCTCATGGTTCTAACATGGTTTGACACGGTCTATGTTGCCTAGCAATAAATAATGAAATGAATAAAAACTAGGTTAGCTGGAACAAGTTTAATCGCTGTTCCCAAATCAGCTTTTAAAATCCAAAGTAATTTAAAGCTCAGATGATGGGGTTTTTTGTGTGGCTTTTTTTTTTGTGTGTGTGTGTATGTATGTGTTAAATCTTGCATGCAGGAAATTTTATGATCAGTGGCTTTGCATTTTGTGTGTGGAGTTGGCCATTGTTGGCATCTTCTGCAATAAATTTAAACTTGAAAGAAATTTAGAAGCTGTTTTGGAGCAAAAGAAGCAGAAGCACATGTTTGTGTGTGTTTCTATTAGTAGTTGTGAACTGCTGCTTTTAATTTATGTATAAACTTGTCCTTTAGTTCCAGGCATTTCTTTCTCCACCCTGGCCAGGGCAAATGTTTCCTCTCCAGGGTGTCCTTGCCCATCCATTTTTTAATGTGTTTTGTTGCTATAAATCAATAGTAAGAAGTTTACTTTTAACTATTTTGGCCAATATCGTGTTGGCACAGTCTGGGCTTTCCTCCTTTGAGGAACTGGTTTACCAAATTGCCATTTTAAACTAGCATTAGTTATGTCATGGATTCTCTTGGAGTAACTTTATAAAGCTCACTAGAGCAGCTGGAAAAGCTGATGAAAGATTTTAAAATAAAATAGCAGTGTTTGTTTAATTTGGAGGCTCCGCTTCTTGTTTAAAGAAGGTCAGAATATCAGCGTGCTTGATGAAAATAACTGGAGGAATTGTGTGCTTACTCACACAGTTTCATCATGTGTAGCTCAGAACTACTGGAAAAATATGTAAAAAGCTTTGGCAGATCTGTGTAAGATATTTTATTGTTGAGAAATTTCTGTATTTCCTACTAGATAGCTCGATACCATGTGATGCTCTGAGTGCTGGCTTTAATGGAATGAACTGGGGGGAATAGTTAACAGATGCGTGTTCTTGTGGCAAATTTGGCTCATCCCTTCTAGGAATATCTAGAATTGGGATAATCTCTGCTCTCAGGAAAGTTGGGCTCTTCAGACGTGTCACTTCAGGCCTGTGGGAGAAACCCAAACATTGCCACGGGTGCTTTGTGATGTCACCTCTGTAGCTCAAAAGTCTGGAACAGTCTTCTCCTAAAAGGAACATTTGTCTCATGGCAAAAGTTAAATGTGGCACTGCAGTAAACCCCACACAAAGGGACTTGAAGCCAGCCTGGAAAAAGCTCTGAATGTTGCACCTAGGGTGCTGATACATTTCCTACCAGACAGCTGGTCTAGAGCTAACAAAAACTTAACCTTAATACAACTTCTGCATATTTTTCATTCCTTAGGATCCATTTAATCAGCCAAACCTATACAAAGTTTATAATTTCTTTTGTAGATGTGGCTGACTTAATTAAAAACCAAACTAAACCCCCAACAGCCCCTCTTGTGTTTGTGGGTATTTATGCACATATCTTAAGAATCAGTTTTGAAGCTGGATTTTTGTCTTTTATCTCATATTACTCTGCTGTCTTTGGGACTGTTCTTTGCATTAAGGTTCAGAAACCCTGTGGAAGAATTCCTGTGCCTGTGTAATTTGAGGTAACTTGGGATCCCGGGGATGTGAAGTTTGCTACCAGTGTGCTTTGGATCCTAATTTATCTCACCCTGCACTTTGGGGCTTGGCCAGCCACTCTAGAGACTTGTTCCCTGTGTTTTACAGCTGCAGATTTCAATCAGATTGGTTGTTCTTGCTGGAAATCTTTAGTTCCAAGGAATTTGACTGGAAATGGAGCCATCAGTGCCCTTGGTGTGGAGGTGACTCCTTCCCCTGGGCTTTCGGGGGCTGTGGCTGAGCGACCTGCAGCACCTCAGCCCTGCTGTGCCCCTGTCTGTCCCTCTGAAGGATGTGCAAATAGAGCTGTTTCTTTCATTTGAAGCTGATCCTGTCTGGATTTTTCTGAGTTCTGTTTGAAAGCATGTGCTTCCAGAATGGGAGATTTTCTGTGCTCTGCTCTCCCAACAATAGCCTTCGCTGGTGGCGCAGCAGCCAGGAGGTTGTGATTTCCAATAGGTGTTGGGCTGTGATAACAGCAGCTCTGGCTTCCTGTCTGTTGCTGTGGTGGAGTTTTTTTTTCCATCCTTTTATAAGGTTATATTAAAAAAAAAAAGTCCAGGTAATAGTACATTTAAATTTTAAAAGGGCAGTCTGTAATGTTCATAATTGATGCCGGTGTGGCACGTGAGGAGATGACAGGGAAGTCAGAATGAAATAGTTTTGAGTGTTCACTGTTTAATGATGTGACTCCTAAACAAATAAACTTATTAAACTGACCTCTATTATATGATATCTCTTAAAAATTTTTGCTGTGGGAGCCTCAGCCGCTCGTGTTGTGCAGTCACGTGCTGCGAGGTAACAACCCTGACCTGCTCTTGCCTCCCTCCCCTGCTGCTTCCCAGTCTAAAACCAGCACTGAGGAAAGTGAGACACTCGTGGATGGGCTGAAATCTGATCTCTTACAACAAGTCACCATTACCCTGCCTGGGGAAACTCTCTGAGGTTTTCAAGTCCTCTCCTTCCACTCCTGTTTATAGATGGGACAGGGACAGAGCAGCTCCCTGAAGGGAGGGGAGGCTGTGTGTGCTGGAGGCTTCTTGCCCATTTTTAAGTAGGTGATTTCAGTTTTCCAGTTGAATAAAAGAGAAAAGAGAGTTTTTTGCTAATGGTCTTTGCAACTAAGCAAAAAAAAAAAAATCATTGTCTCTGTCACAACCTGTTTTGGTCACTTGGAGACTACAGATGCTCAATAATGTGGTTTAAAGGACTACACATTAAATTAAAATTTGACAAACAGGAATGTCATTCTCTTTTCTACTTTCCAACCAATTGTGTTGGTATTGCCACATTCAGGAATATGGCTGTGTATGGTTTATCCCCTCAAAAATGTGAGATGGAGACTGTGATCTGCTTCATCCCACTGTCTGTCTGCCTGTGCTGCTTGCACTGCATTTGGGTGAGACTGTTCCCCTTACTCATTAGTGCATTAGTGGGCTATGCCTGGAATAAATATGATCAGGAAACCCATCAGGTTAAATACTATTTTAGATACAATTTAAGTAGATCAAATATGACACTCCTAATGAAGCACAAGTACCAAGTGTTTACGTGAGGGGCATCTCTTGAAGTTTTTGGTAATAATTACAACTTGCTAAACTTTAACACAATTGAAATAGCAGTAAGCAAACAATTGAGTAATCCTGAATTTGTGGGTGGATCTGATAGACAACTGAAAGTCTAGAATGCTAAAAGCTGCTATATTACTTGTATGGTTGCTTTTTTTTCCCCCCCCTTGTCATTGGGAAATACTGCAGCCAATTGCAGTGGGTGGCAAAGCAGAACTTGAGTCTGACGAGTTCACTTAAAAATTGTGAAAAAGCACCAGAGAAAAACACCACACACCCAAAACAAAAAACACAAAAAACCACCCCACAAGCCACTTGGAAATTCATAAGTGATAAGGTTATCATAACTTGCTGCACAGGTTTCAGGGTAGTTCTGTTTGCCACAAGTCTAGATTCAGGATTTTAGAAGACCAGGCCACCATTCTATTATTTTTTTTTCCCATGGAAATACTATTTGAGCTATGTGATATAAATAATAAGTATATAACTTCATGAGAAATGACTGCTGAAAAATATTCTAGATGTCAGTTTGGTTTTATTTTACACCTTTGCACATGTAGTTATCTTGTTTTGAAGGTGTGCTTATCATGGTTCTGGAGAGAGGTTTTTTTTTCCTCTCTACCTCATCTTGCCATGAGGAAGAGGTGGAACTGTGGGTGTGATTCCTGAGTGTGGTGTGAGCCTGGTGGCAACCCTGCAGTCTGGAATTGGGATGGCTGTGGCTGCAGTGTGTGTTTTGGGGGGGATTTTTTAGTTTGGGCCCTGGGAAAGGTCCTGCTGTGCCATCAGAAATGTCTGTGTTGCCACTGAACAGCGTGGATGGGATCAGCTCTTGCCTGGCTGGTCTTCACTGCCTTTAAGACAAAGGGAATGCTGCTTTTGGTCTTTTTTAACCCATATTTCTGCCTCATCCCCCTGTTTGCATCCCTTTTTCCCAGTTCCCATGGTCATCTTTCCACAGGAACAGAGAATTTTACTTCTTGATCCCCTGGGGTGCTGCTGGGAATTATTATTATTAAGGAACAGAATAAGATTTCTGGGTGCTAAAGTTCAAAAATTCCTTCATACTTGAGAGAGTTAACTACCAAAACAAGGTTCATGCACAGGTTTGGGGTTTATTTCTGTCTATTTAGTCTGAAACCAAGTGGCTCTTCCCTGATAGTGCTGGAATATTTTCTTTTAAGGCTGCTCAACTCTTTGCAGTGTAAATTTCCTCCCTATGTTAATCTTTAAATCAAACAATGTCAACATTTTTTTACAGCAGCTCTAATGAGGCTGTTCTGGCATCATGTCCCGGCAGGAGAGCAGGTGATGTTTTTCCTTTTGCTGTAGACAGCTGGAATTGAGAGCTGCTGTAAGTAGGACAGTGCAGGATAAACAGCAGGAGCTGAGAGCATTGATCACATGATTGTCTCTTTGGAATATTGGGTTGCTACAGAGACTACAAGCAGACAAATTTAGCACTTTACATCACAAAGCAGTTTTTTCTTATTTAGCTTAAATTACACTGGTAGTTGGTTCATCAGGAAAAAGGAAAAAAATGATATGGCTCTTGGTTTTTAGCTTTCAACCATAAATCTGCTCTTTTTGTTCACTGAACAATAAAATAATACAGAAGCCATACAGATACTTCAGATTTTGTTAGATGACAATTTTATAATGCATTTCCATTTTGAACTTTGAAGAAATCTGGCTTAACAAGATGTTTGTAAATGTTTCAGGATGGGAAAGAGCAATAGAGGGAAAGCTGTTCCCCTGGCTTTGGAACACAGGGATGTTCAGCTATTATATCCTGTTCCCAAATATGTTCTGGCTCCTTATTCTTTATAGCACATGCATATTTCCCTGTGAAAGCTCAAGTTCAGATAATTGAGATTTGCAGCCTCAAATTAAAGGATGCTAAAATACAAGGTGACAGGTTTATTAGTCTCAGTTTAGTTCTGAAATACAGGAACATGAGCAAACTCTTTTTGTAGTATTGCTTATAGTTGGATCTGGAAAAATATATACCTTTGTGTTTATAGATAACCTTCTTGCTGCCTTCTGAAGAAAACCAGTTTGCTTCCTTTTAAAATATCATGCTGGAGTTTTAGTGTGTGTAAAAATAAAGTTGTTTTTATTGGGATGAAGCTAAGCCCACTAATAATGAAGTTAATTTAAAATTTAGAAGTCTAAGGGAGCTGTGGCTTATTCTGGAATACAGGTTGCTTGCTACATTTATGTTTGTTTTAATGCACATAACTCAGTTATGGAATAAATAAATATTTTTAACTCTCAGGTCCAAGTCAAATCAAAACATCCTCAGCCACGAAGAATGCTTTGGAGAGCATTTTGACAGGAGTCATTAAAGATGTGCTTTGAACTGGAAGGGTTCTTTCTGCTTTGCTATTAGCTATGTTTTTCTGCTTTGTGTTATCATCAAAATCAGCTTTCTGCTGTATTTCTCATCTTGGCCACGGGGAGTTACTGAGGGATGCTTGGAAGAACATCTCTGCTCCATGGCTTTGTCCAGAGTGAGAGAAGCAGCTGGAATCCAGCTCTGGATGCTTCATGTGTGATACAGAATGGGCACCTCTCTAGAAAATGGAGCTGTGCATTTGCTGAGGTTCTTTGCACTGGGTTTAGTGTTTCACTTATTTCCTATTTTGCTGATCACAGCACAAACACACGGGAGTTTCCTGCTCCTTTGTAGTCAGAATTAAGACTGGGGGCTTTGGCAATTCCAGATTGTGGATGGTGAGTGGGAATTGAAGGTGCCCTGTTTGAAATAGGAGGGGATTTTGGAGCAGCAGAGGTGGGAAGGAGGTGGAGAAGAAGCTTCTCCTCAATACCTGCAGTGTTCCAGCTGCACCTGGAAGTGTGGATAGCCCCAAAGAACTGTTCTGTTGTATCCCAGCTTGGTTAAAGGGAAAAGAAAATAAAAAACAAACAGGAGGGGTCTTAGGGCTTCATGGGGCAGGGGGTGTCATCTTAAACCTATTGAAATTTTTATTCCTGTTTAATTATAGGTCTGTGTTTTCCAGCCCAAGAATTTACTATAGAAGGGAACTGTCACATTTTCAAAAGGAGGTTTAATGCTTTGAATTTATTTAAATGGCACCCAGAACTCATCTGTGGTGAAGGGCAACTCTTGGGAGATGCTTCTCTTCGGCAGCTGAGAGTTGGGAACTCTCAGGTCCGTGGCTGCTGCTGGCAATTATTGTCAGCCAGTCCTGGTGTTGATTCTTGGGGAAAATGCCCCAAGGAAGGATTCTGGGCACTGGGCAAGTTGTACCAATTTTTGGCAATCATTTTATAATAGACTGAAAGAATGGTGCAAATTAATTCATTAATTAGAGCCTTGCCTCAGCTGATGTGTTTGTGCTCCTAAGCAAGGTGTGTGCTGCCCCACTGGAAGGGAAGTGGTGGGATCAGAGCTGGGATAAGCATTAGTCCTGGGACAGAAATTCCAGTCTGCAGTGGCTGTTTCCCTGGTGTAGGGAGTGGCAGTGAGAGTGTGTAGTTTATAAGGGTTCAGTAAATATTTTGGTTGGGTTAGCAGTGCTTTGGCAGTGTAAGGTGCTCCCACTTCAACTCAGAAGTAATTCACAAAGACAGTCTAGGAAAACAGGAGATAGTAATTACATAAAACAAACATTTTCTCTTTCAGTTGAAACATTTGGATTTTTTTTTTTTTTATTTACTATTAAAATATGCTTTTAGTTGGAGCCTTCCTTGTGCTGGTGCTGTCAGTGTTGAGGGGAGGTGATTTGAGTGTGGATTAGTGGGGTCCTAATGCAGCCAATGTTTGGGAAGCACTTTAAAAATCTAAAGCTCTACAGAAGTCCTAATGTGGAGACAAAACCAGACCTAATTACCTTTTTATCAAGAAGATATTTTCAGATTTGCTAATGGAAACCTCCTGTAGATGTGGATTTTAGTGTGGTTTCCCCTCCTACCCTTCAGTTATTCTTAAAAAGGTAGAAGGAGAAATTATATTGAATTTGTCCACAGCAGCTTCTGGTTTTTCCCCCCATTAAATCATAATCCTTTGTCTCTGAAACTAAAACATCTTTGTTTGGTATGATTAGAGTGAAGAGGGAGCATGGGGGAATCAAATGGTTTTACACAAATGTATTTTAATGGAGTGTAGGTGAGGACTGAAGGTTGCTTCAAATAGCATTATTCCCCAGCAGCCTCCTTCTTATTTTATCTTTTATTTGTTTTTAAGGTTGCTTTCAGGATTGGACCTCAATCTAACTGAATTCTGGTGTGTTCAGATCAAAAGTCATAAAGATGACTTCACTGATGGCACTTCATATCTGTATTCAGAGATCAGTTGGAAACTGGATTATTGATACTTAAATTTTGTGATGGGGACTTCAATGCAGTTAATTAGAAATGTTAACAGAGCAACTTGATGTTCAGGGTCAGACAAGAAAAAGGGGTTTTTTGGGAATTAGGATTTTTTTTTTCAGAATTTTCTGAATAAAAATATGTGCAACAGTACATGATGGTAGTGGTAAAAGGACTAAAAAGGGGGTTATCAGTGCTGACTTTACCATCAGCTATTTTTTTTTCTATATCTGACCTTAAGGACGTCACTGAATTTCAAAGTGTTGAGGTGTAGGGATTTTTTTTTTTTCATATTTCAGTCGTGAGATGCTCTGCACAAATTACCAGTGATCTTCTGAGCTACCTAAAATAGTCTGCAAATAAAAATAGGATGAACTCTCCGTTAGCAGGCAGGAAACCACCAGCCTGATTCTGTTACTGTGTCCTTGACTGAATTGTAAAGATAATTTGCCTATTTACCCCAAAGTGATATGAGGTAGATTTTTTGCATGATTAAGATTTTTGCCTCTGAGGTGAGTTATTAAGAAGATTAGAGGCAGTCATAGGGAAATGGTGAAAAAAAATATATTACACACACCTTTTTTTTTAATAGATTGTGGTAAGGTTTGGAATATTCCTTCTAAGCTGAGGTTGTACACTGGCAGACAGGCTCTAGAAACTTAAAGGATTGGAGGATGTTCAAATGTATTAATTTAAAAAAAAATAATAAAAAGCATGCATGTTTCTAGAGTATTTTGCTAACTCCATAAAATAATGTGTGTAGGGGCATCCAGTTCCATGGTTCTTCATGTTCCTTCTTCCTATTCTCCACTCCCTCCAAAGAGCTTCCCCGTGGTTTTGATTTTTAATTAAGATTCTTTATTTGTATTTCTTGTGATTATTTCCACACGCACTGATATTTCTCAAGTTCTGTAACCTAAAAGAAATTAAATGTGAAGAAGCAGTTTCTGAGCATGACTGCCTCAGAAGAAACAAACTGCATTTGAGTCCATGAAGTGTTAATTTTGCCTTTCAGGTTAACCTTTAGTTTAAAGCAAACTCCTGCTTCCAGGGGATACTTTGTGTTTCAGGTGTTTCTCAAGTTTCCCTGGATTTACCCTGTGTTTGTCCTGTGAAAAGCAACTTTGCTGCCCCTCTGCAAGAGAACCCCACGGTGCTGTGCTTCATTCTGCTGTCCAACACTTCCACTTATAAGCAGGATTAGTGGGAATGGGGTGATATTTGGGGTTTCCAGGATGAATTGGAGCAGTGGATCCTCTCTCCAGGCCATGGATCCAGAGCTGGGAACAAGGGAGGTGCCAGCACTGGGTGCTCTCTTACTGGATTATTTTGTTGGAAACCTCTCCCCTGCTGAGCTGGGGGAGAAAAGAGATCTGATTTGGGGTTTTTTTTGTTTGTATTTTTGGATTTGGCTTTTGCATGGTGACCTTGAGTTTTCCTTGCTCCTCCTTAGGACTGGTTTTGCAGTGTGATGAATTGAAATGCTTCTGTTATCATGCTGATGCCTCCCTTTGTCTTGGGTTATCTGAATTCCATCAGATTATGCTGTGATTGTCTGCCCTTTATCTGGCTAACAATGGGGTGTTTACAAGAGGTGAAGCTTAATTGCATTTAAAGTATATATAAGGAATATGTGCTTTTATTTTTAAATTTTATCTTGCTGGTACTGAGCTTCTGAATTGTATCTGTCACTGGGAACCAAGGCACTGCCAACTCCTTCACCTTAAAGCATCCAATATGGTTTGGAAAATAAAATTCAGTTTGGAAATCAGTCTTCCACTATTTGCATAAGGATTAAAGTTTAATCAGATTTCCTACAGGAATTTAGTGGTGTGTCCTGGCCACATGACTTCTCTTCAACTTGAAATCATCAATGAGATGTTCAGCTCCATCCTCACTGCGTTTTGGAAACTTAATTTTCCTGGGATTCCTGAGCAGTGTGGGATTTCAGCTGTTAGGAAGCAGTTGATAATTCACTCTCCTTGGTTTTGCCTTCCTTTTTTCCTGCCCTTGAATTAAAACTGGTGAAATGTATTTCACATAAACCATGGTGGATGCAACATAGAACATCCTGCTGGTTGTCCTTGCAGGGGCCAGCTGTACTTTTGTGACAACAGCAGGGAGCAGGGCCCCAAAAATTGGGAATTCTGTGCAGTGTAACCTTGGGGAGCAGAAGGTTTCCTGTGGGTGCTCACTACTAACTGTGCCCAGCACTGGGAGGCAGCATTTAAACCAGAGTTGTAGGAAGGAGAAATGTTTATTGGTGGGGAGTTTTGCTGTTGGAGCCTGTTGGGTTTTTTCCCCTAAAACTCTGAACCATGAGAGATGCTGTCAGTGAAGCATCTGCTATTAAACATTGACACTTACCTTAATGACTTTAATTAAGAATGTCTTGAGCCTTGGTTTTTTTAATTGATTGTATCATCCCTTTTGTGTGTAGGTATGGGATTTCATTTTTAGTTACTTGATTGGCTTCAAGAACATGGTGATAAGATTCAATTTAAATAACAAAACAAAAGCACTTCTCAGAGCTGCTGCCATTCTTCTTGCTCCTAAATAAGTGACTTGTTGGCTGATATTTAATTCTGCTTAGTGGAGCTGTTACAGGAGAACCTGGATATGACCTCATTAAAAGTAAAATACGTTCAGAAATATTTCTAGAGATTTTAAATAAATGCATAAGGTATAAACATACTAAGTTACAGGTTTTTGTCTTGTAAAAGATTGTGTTTTAAATTTCCTCAAGACAGCAAAATATAATGTGTCAGACTGAAGAAACTGAAAACTTAGTGCCTGTTGTTTTCTAACTGATTTTTCTTTGGCTTTGACTCTAATGCTGGAATGCCTTGTAAAGGGAACACATACTTAGCATTTTCTTGCTATTTAGGTAGAAGAGTGTTTCAGTTACTCCCATTAATGAATACATTGTGAGGAAATGCCTTCCAACTACTGCAAAAGGGACCAGCTTATTTGAAATTCTGTGCTTCAGGCTTATTTTCTGCCGTTGCCTTTGCAGTGAGCACCTGTCCTGCTCGTTCACCTTCTTCCTGCACGGGGACAGCAATGTGTGCACCAGTGTGGAGATCAGCCAGCACCAGCCCGTGTACCTGCTCAGTGAGGAGCACCTCACCCTGGCCCAGCAGTCCAACAGCCCCTTCCAAGGTGGGATTGCTGCCTGTGTTACACCTGGGTGCATCCTCTGGGTGCTCACTGAGGGCTTGGGGCAGGCTGGCAGCGGGGGCAGAGCATGTCCTGCTGTCCCCAGCTGTGGCCTGTCCTCACACAGTCAGCCTGCTGTGTCCTGCCCTTCTGCAGGTGGAGCATTTGCATATTCATCTCTTGGCATGTATTGAATTATTTGTCCTCATGACACAGTTTCCAAGGACTGTCCTATTGGTGACTTCAATATTTTGCTGTTTCAACCTTATAACCCCCCACACAGCTTCACCAACCCTGTCAGAAACCCTTTTCTGACTCAGTGTGTTTAACCTATTCACACCCCCTCCCCTTTTCACTTGGCTCTTCCTTGCCTGTAAATCCCTGTGGTTCCCCCAGCAGATGCAGGTTGTGCTCTGGAAGACACAGGAGTGCTGGGGCCTGAGTCTGGTCAGTGGGGCTGTGTGATCCCTCCCTGTGTCAGACCCTCGTGCTGCTGCAGAAATCCAAATCACCTCCCCTGCATGACCACACACCTTTAGTAATGCTCAATGTCCAAACTTGCTTTTTTTTCTGAATGCAATTTACCAGCAGCTGTGCTTTCCTACTATGGACAAGACTAAACATGAAACAGATGATTCCCTGTGTTTTCCCTGTTGTTGTAACAAGCTGAATGAAAGGATGAGGAAATACCTTAACTCTGCCAGGATTTGGAAGTGTTTCTTTATCCCACCTGTATCTGAGACTCCTTGCAAGCCAAGATGAAAACTTGCCTGTTGCTTGTTTGAATTGATTAATTTGTAGTTGTTATTGTGGTTCCTTGATTCTTACAGTACATAAGAATTTAACAATGTGAACCTATTGCCAAAAACTCATGCAGTGTAAATGATGATTTAGGCTGCATTTTGACTTACCCATGGTAAGTTGTTTATTTGGTGTGGCTGAAATAAGAGTGCTGCTATTGCAGGGGGGGAAGAGGGAATTTGGGGTGGATGTCATCTCCAATGGATTTTTATTTCTGTTTTAGTTATCCTGAGCCCCTTTGGGTTGAATGGCACACTCACAGGGCAGTCCTTCAAGCTTTCTGATTCATCCACAAAAAAGCTGATTGGGGAGTGGAAGCAATTCTACCCCGTCACGTCCAACTTGAAGGAGGGATCTGAGGAAAAACAAGAAGAAATGGATTGGGAGGATGATTCTTTAGCTGCTGTTGAAGTTCTTGTTGGTGAGCCTGATTACCTTTTAATTACTGAAATAAACTGGCTGATTAAAATTCTGAATGCAGAATTCTGCAAAATTCTGGATGCAGAAGTGACCTCATTTGTTTCCTTTCACAGCAATGGTTGTTGGGTTTTGTTTTCCTGTTTTTTGCTCAGGACTACCCTATGATGAGCTGCTGCTCAAAGTGGATTTTGCAGAGCCAGTAGTAGGAGGTCTTATTCTTATGTGCCCTGAGAGGCAAGATTTTAAAAAAAATAAATAATAAAGAGAATAAAAAAACCTCTGAATGATCACTGTTGACATCTGAGCTGCATCAAAATCAAGTTGTGCCGTTTCAGAGTCTGTGCAAATTCAAACAGAGCACTTGCCTTTTAGGGATGTCTTCAAAACCACAGTCCTGGAGAACCTGATGTACCCAGGCACTGCCTTTTCCCAAAATCCCAGCCCCTGGATGCAGTAGTTTGTTCTGCTGTGGGCTGGTGACCTTTGATTTGCCTGCTAATGCAATCCCTTCTCTGTGAGGAGCTCATAGTGCAGTGATGGCTGGAGACCCTCGTGCTGATGGGGATGTTGGCAGTGTTACATAATCCTAAAAAGGATTTTTTCAGCCTTTATAAAACATAATGATAGAAGCAGGTAGCAGCATGTGGATGTCTCTTGTATATAAAGCCCTTTTTATTCATTCACCCACATCTTCTGTGGAAAGCAAATCAAGCCATGATGAAGGTGACCACAGGTTTTTTGGCCAAGGAGATGCTTCAGGAGGTAGAAGAGGGTCTGTAAGCTTAGGAGTGAATGCTAAAATGACCCATTTGATGACTTTGATTGTCAGCCTTGGTCACTCACTGGGAAATGCCCTCTCTTGGCAGCTGGTGTGAGGATGGTGTACCCGGCGTGCTTCGTGCTGGTCCCTCAGACAGACATCCCTGCTCCCAGCTCCGTGGGGGCTCCCCACTGCTCCACTGCTTGCCTGGGGGTCCACCAAGTGCCTGCTTCCACCAGAGACCCTGCCATGTCCTCGGTCACGCTGACTCCACCCACGTCCCCGGAGGAAGTTCAAACAGGTGGGAAGGAATTGGCTCCTGTGGGAGGGAATCATTCCCACGGCTTCTCCTTGGGATTCAGGTGCTCTGTGTGCCAGCTTGTGGGAAAAATCACATTGCTTTGGTCCTAAGTTTGTTGTGGTAAAACCAATGTTGCCAGTTGTGAGCAAATTTAATTCAAAGCTCTTCTGTAAGCTGCTGGAATTAGAACTGCTGTTGTACCCGGGGTTGTTCCCAGTCCTTTAGACTGCTCTGGGGAAGTTTTTGGGGTTTTTTTTCCCTGTGTGTATATCTGTGTTCTGACCCAACTTCATAGCCCCCGTTGTGCCCTCAGTCATTAGTGAGAAGGTGATGCTTTCTCCCAGTCCAGGAAGACTGGCTGCAGTTAAGTTTGCAGTAAGGCTGTGTGCCCTCTGCCCTGGGTGTGAGCAGTGGTTATGGGGAGCTGATTTAGGTCACAGCAGGTGAGATTCACAGATAGTTTCAGCTGACTTACGTAAGTTTTATTGCACAGAAGAGGTTTTGTTTCTTTTCTGCTTCCATGATCTTCTGTTACCCAAGCTTGACCCTTTTTTTAATCATAACGTTGGCTTTGCTCAAGTTATTTTCTATTTCAGGTCACCTTCATCAAAGATAAAGAATAGTCAGTCCACTTACAACATATACATATATGGTGCTTTTTAAAATCTCCTGTGATAATCTGCTACTATTCCTACATTTTCTGTGTGTTTTATTTCCTAACCTTGAGTCAAGACGATACTTTTCTTCCTATCATGCCTGTGTGGTGATTGAATTGGAATAATGGACACTGCATTGTCTCACAGCCTAAACCTGTTTCCTCTGGTGCTGCTTTTCAGTTGATGCTCAATCTGCCCAGAAATGGGTGAAGTTTTCCTCGGTTTCAGACGGATTTATCTCAGACAGTACCAGCCATCACGGTGGCAAAATCCCCAGAAAACTGGCCAACCAAGTGGTGGACAGAGTCTGGCAAGAGTGCAACATGAACAGAGCACAGAACAAGTATGTACTCATCCTCTGAAGCCAAAAATACCAGTTTTTTGTGTGTTCCTTGCAGCAATTAGTTCTGTTAAAGGTGCTGCTGGTGGAATGTGCTTTACTCTTCTAATAAACCATTTTTTTAAAGAAGCCAATTTTTTTCCTAGCTATTTAGGAATGATTTACTTAGTTCTCAGTTTAATATGTCAGGAAAAGGCTACTTATCATTTCTTTGCTGAATCCCATGTCACCAAACTGCTCTTGAGCTTTGCCAGAAGATAAGAGAAGAACATATGTTGCTCCCAAATAACTCTCCTGGTATTGAATCCTAGGAGGAAGTATTCTGCTACATCAAATGGCTTGTGTGAGGAGGAGACAGCTGACAAGGTGGCATCCTGGGATTTTGTTGAAGCCACGCAGAGGACAAATTGCAATTGTTCAAGGTACAGCACTTGGCAGAGGCGCAGCCTCCGGTGTTCGCCGGGGCTGAAGTGCTCAGGAGAGGCTCCTGATGGCTCCTGCAGGAGTAATTAAGCAGTAGCTGCTTGTAGGAAAGCTGTAAGAAAATTTGTATCTCCTCTCCTAAAATGTCGTTGGAGGTCTTGAAAGTCTGCCCAAGAAGTTACAGCAGAGCTCAGAGTCAAGTGGATGAGCTGAGGGGACCTTGCTGCCAGTGCAGGGGCGATTCCCGAGTCCTGGGCTGGAATTTGTATGGATATGGGCAGTAACCATCTCGTGGGCAGCTTGCTCAGGGAATGGGAAGGTTTTAATTTTTATTTAGGTTTTAAGCACCTCTTCTAGAGGGCTTTGGCATTAACCTTGAAGGGAGAAAGCTGTTAATTGTGACGTGGGTGTTTAGGAATAAACCCCCCAAACCTGCTATCTGGGAAGGGTGGCATTCCATGGGTGGCTGTGTGGAAAACTGCTTCTCTGGGAATGGATGCCAGTGTGTGCTTTTTATATGAGCTGGGGAAAAAAGGGATCAAAACAAAGGGCAAAAGTCTGAGATTAAATAAATATATATAATACAGCCGTTTTTGAGGCTGCAGTGCCACAGACTGTTAATACAGGTATTTAAAATAAATGGAAACTTTAATTTCAGTGAATTCTCGATTTCTGTAGTTATGGTAGAATATTAATCTTTAGGTGACTGAAGTGTTGCAAAAGGTTTAAACACGTTCTCTGATTTAAATGTTACACTGATTACCTTGCAGTGAATATTGGTATCTTAGAAAAAAATTAATGTCTGGAGGATGTAGCATTTTGAGAGAAATGCATTATTTAAACTCCCTTATTGAAATGGTTGGTTAAAGTTCTGTGGAAACACTTGTGTCCTGAGAAGAGCTGGGATGTGGAGGAGGATTAAATGTTCTTTTCAAGGAGAATTTAGCTATGATAGCACTAGTTAAGAGAAAACCAATCAATTAACTATGTGAGGTGTGTATTAGAGATATGGAATTGCCTAAAGAGAAATTGCAACGACCTAAACCCCCCTATTATTCCATGTGTTTTGAATTCTAAGTGGAGAAAAACATGTGGATGTGTGAGAGAGTTTAAAGTAAAAATAGATTTTGATACCTCTTACCTTTTATCCCTGCCTAATCCTGTTTTTTCAATACAAGTGCTGCTTAACTTTGCTAATGGAAGAGTGGCAGAGAATTCCCAGGCACTGAGGATGTACGTGCAGTTCAATGGCTTAATCATAAACATTTCATTCTACACTTCAGCATTTCATGTGCCTCATTCTGGCAGATGATCCTTAAAGTTGGCATCTTGAACTTCCAGATGAAAGGTTTTAGCTCAAGCACATTTTCACTGAAAAAACCCAACTGTAGTAATGCAGTTGAGACACTGAGTTTTTCTTATTCCCACACTTGCTAAACTTGTAGGTGAGCAGCTACAAAAGCCTTGAAATAGCTTGGAAAGAGCTTTTGTAGGACTTAGTGTGGCTTCTTAGTTCTTGATGTGAATTTTCCAGTCAACCCTCTGTGGCTTGGGCAGCTCTCTTGGTTCATATCAGTGTTTGAATTCCAGAAGCCATTCACTGATTCTTACGTTGTTCTACTGATTCATCAGTGCTGGCACAAGTTAAAAGGGACGAGGTATTCATGTGATAATCTATTTCTGCTAAAGCAGGTATAAAATACTGTCTTAATTCTGAGGATAATTAGTGTGTTTGGCTCATAGGACAGATGTAACAATTTTTTAAAACCTTACAATGCTACTCAAGTCACTCAAATTGTGGTCAGAAAGAAGAGACAGCTTCACTTCGGAACGGTTGCAGTTCCAGACGTCTCTAATGGGCTGTTTAATGGCCTAGAAGCAGGTTCTTATCTAGTGAAAAAGAACACCACAGACATATTTGAAAGATTAATGTGGAGTCTTTTCCCCTGTATTAATTCTGCAGGCACAAAAATCTCAAACCAAGAAATTCAGGTCAACAGGGGCAGGCCCCACCTGTGGGCCCCCAGCAGCCGGCGGCTCCGAAGCACAAGACAAATGAGAAGCAAGACAAAGGGGATAAGCCACAGAAACGCCCTTTGACTCCTTTTCATCATCGTGTATCTATCAGTGATGATGTTGCCATGGAGGCAGATTCAGCGAGTCAGAGGCTTGTGATGACTGCACCAGACAGCCAAGTGAGGTTTGCCAATATCCGAACTAACGATGTAGCAAAGCCCCCCCAGCTGCACGGGGCCGAGCTGGCAAACTCGCCGCAGCCGCCGCCTCTCAGCCCCCACCCCTGCGATGGCGCCGACGAGGGGGTGCCCAAAGCTCCCTCCACGCCCCAGAGCCAACATTTCTACCAGATGCCAACGCCAGACCCCTTGGTTCCCACAAAAGGGATGGAAGACAGGCTCGACGGCTTGTCCCAGCCTTTTCCAGCTGCGTTCCCTGAAGTTATAGAGCCCACCGTGTACGTCGGCACTGCCGTGAATTTGGAGGAGGATGAAGCTGACACGACTTGGAAGTATTATAAAGTTCCAAAGAAAAAGGATGTGGAGTTCTTACCACCCCAGCTTCCAAATGACAAGTTGAGAGATGATCCAGTAATACCTGCTGGACAGGAAAATGTAACATCGGTCACAGAGTAAGTGGTGCTTGATACTGGAGTAACACGAGGAGGCAGGGAACAGGAAGGCCAAAGGCAGGAGTTTCTCAGTATAAGGAGTAGTAATGCTGTGAGGGTGTGAGCACAACTCTGGGTACAAGAAGTTAATCCTTGTGAAACGGGAGCACAAAGCACAGTCAGATCTGCAGCAAGACTTTCCAGCTTTTTCTCGTTTTAGCTCTGATTTAGCTGACAGCAATGATATTTATTTTTATGCTATACAATTAATCTGTAGCCAAATGATGCCTATTTGGGATTTAAGTCCCTTCCTTCGACCCCCCCCCCCAAAAAAAAAAAAATAGAAATAACTTTTTCACTTTAATATTTGCTTTCTTCATTATTTGGAGAAAATATGAATGGTTTGAGCTGCAGAGATCCTGGTAAAGTTTCTTCTCTCATTTCTGCTCTTCACTCAGAAGAGCTGCTGTTACAAGTGCCAGCTTGTAAAGCACTCTGCTGCTTGTTTCCATTGGGATAAAGGAATTGTCTACTCTGGGTATTGTTTTAAGTTTTAATAAATTCTGGAGCTTAGGGACAGTGGAGGGAAATAAAACTCTGGTGGTTTTAGTGTTAAAGCTTAGCTTTGAGCTCTCTTTTACTGCAGAATGACTTAAGATAAATTTGCTTTACCAGTTAGAGCAAAAACCAACTCCACAAAAAACATCACCCCCACCAAAAACCCCAAACCATAAGAATAAAAAACCCTGAAGCAGACCCCCTTTGGCCTGGTGGGCTGTGTCCCTGTGCTGCTGCATGAGGAGGAAATTGCTGCTGTCATCCCTGTTTCCCAACACTTCCCCGCGAGGACACGCCGCCGGCAAAGGACGGCGCTGGGAAGCAACAGGTGCTGACAGGGCTGTTAATAGCAGGCAGAGCTTAACAGGATTGGGATGTGGATGAAGAGGTGACAAACTTGGGCTCAGGGCTGCCATCGAGGAATCGAGATCCACACCCAGAGCTGCCTCTGGCCCTGCACTTCTGTTCGTTAGCTTTGGTGCAAATGTTTATATTCCTGTTCAGGTGAAAGGAGACTCTTACTGTGATCAGGATCAAATGATTGAGGGCTTTGGGTTTTATTTTAGGAGGTAGGGTGCTGAATTTGTGGTGGAAGAGCAGCTGCTCACAAGGCAGAAGCTTGGAGTTGGTTTTTGTCCTGTTGTTGGCAGTGGGAAGCCATTGGTGGCAGCACTGGGATGGCTGTGTAGGAAAGCTGGGGGAAGGAGTAAAAGTGTTGTAGCTGTTGGTCTGTGTCTTGTGGTCAGTGTTTAAGAGACTCTTTCAAGATGTGCATTTATAGGATTTTTTAGTGCTTTTTTTCCTCTGCCTTGAATTCACTTTCCTTATCAAGCAGATGAGGAATGATGTTTCCTTTTTTCTCTTAAAAACATGGTCTTTCCTAGTTTGATTTGACAACTTAGCAAAACCAGTTTTTTCCCCCTAGAATATCTGGCTGTTAACTTCTCTTCGTCTGTGCTTGTGAAAAATACAGCAAAGCCTTTGATTCCCCATTCCTAGAAAGTAGTTCCCATCTCTTTTTTTTTTTTTTTTTTTTTTTTTCTGATGGCAGTTTTTTTCAGGATTTAGAAAACTGGTTTATTGAGCATGGATGATCAGCATGGATGGATTTGGCATTGTTGTTGACTGTGAGGTGTTTTTTGGGACAGTTTGTTTTTAGGAAGTGTCTTTGACAAAGTCAAAGTGTTCCTATAGTTGAGAGGAATGTGCAGGAACTACTCATCTTGTTTCAGGGAGCACCTTCCTCTCCTGGTGCCTTTTGTATGTTGGGATACAGAAGATAAAGGTGGTTCAGGGGCAGATCTACAGCTCAGAATCAGAACAGTTTTTTCCTTGCCAATATCTCTTTTTCCTGGTGCAATGTTACATTTGTGAACATTTTTCTGTGTACTTACCAGCTCCAATTTTGGCTCAGAATGTTAACAAAAGAAAAATGCTGATAAAGGCAAATGTGGTTTGATTTTTCTCATTAGTAAATTAGTTACTGGTGTGCTGCAAGCTTCATTTGTATTGATCTAAGTGATATAAATGGCTCCTGAGCACAGTGGCATTTGTGTGCTTTACTTGTGATTAGTGCTTGGGCTTTTTTTGGGAATGCAGTGAGTAATTCTTTAGCCTGGTGAGTTTCTTTTAGTGGATGTGGAGAGTTGAATCCATTTGTGCCTTATAATAAATGACAGCCATGACCTGGAATAAATTACTAATCTTTATGTGAATTGACAGTGCTTGAGGAGAGAGGGGCAGGATGAATCACAGGGCTGGATCTGATGTGTGGAAGGAGGTGATATGAAATGAGTGATGATTTAATCTTCATCCCCAAAAGTTTTCTGAAGCTGAGGTGTGATGGAAGGAAGTGGGAAGATGAGCTTGTTCTTGTAAAGGCTGTGTGATAGCAGAAATAAGTCCACATAATAAATGCTAAATAAATGATTTTGTGATTTTTACTTTTCTTCTCTTCAGATTAATGGTGCAATGTAGGAAACCTTTGAAGGTTTCAGATGAACTGGTGCAACAGTATCAGAGTAAAAACCAATATTTAACAGCTGTAGCAACGGAAGCTGACCAGGAACCTGAAATTGATCCTTATGCCTTTGTGGATGGAGATGTGGAATTTCTATTTCCTGACAGCAAAAAGGACAGGCAGAACATTGAGAGGGAAATGGGGAAGAAACACAAGGTGAGTAAAGGAGTGAGGATACAAATCAGTGATGAGATTAAAACAAATTGCTTTAGGCACCGGATAGAATTTAAATCCTTCTTGATGTGTTTAGAAGCAAATTAAAAAACAAATTATGTTCTAGCAGAAATGATCAATGAAATTAAGCAGCATGTCTCTAACAGCACCTAAAATTTTTTTGACACGCTGGTGGTGCTGTTGCATCAGGGTCTGTGAGGAGAAAGCTGCTGGATCAGTCTGGCTCAGTGGCCTCCCTGTGGAAATAGGTGCTGGCAGGTGCCTGGGGAGAGAGGAGGAACAAGGCAAGTGCTTTGTTCATGAGTGGAAAGGTCTGGGGGTAGGTGAGGTGAGCCCTGACTCGTTCCCTGGCCAGTGAATTGCAATTTTTATTATTTTTTTGTGCTTTAGTGCAGCAACATGAGACTTGTACTTAAAGCAAAAGGGCACCTACAGAAAAGGAGAAAATATAGCAGCACTGGGGGCTGGCTTATGAAATAAATTTGCTTATTAGGATTAGTTGTGTGTAGATGCATTCCATGCAGTGACTGGTACAGCTAATAAAATGTGTAGCATTTGATAGCAAGGGTTTTTCCTGAAGGTGTTGTAGCAAGAATCCACAACTTGCTTTGTAAATTTATCCCCAACACAAGCCCTGTGTTTGCAGCCCAAGCTCTGCTCTCCCTGAGCCAGCAGCAGCCCCAGCCTGCCCCTGCTGAGCTCACAGGGTAATTGAGAACCTGATACTTCTCCAGGTACAGAATTCCCACAGGGACATCAAATACCTCCCACCCCACCCATTAATTTAAACAAACTTTTCTCTCCATTTTTAATAGGCTGAGGATGGGACATCCAGTGTTACAGTTCTATCCCATGAAGGAGAGGATGCAATGTCTCTGTTTAGTCCTTCTGTCAAGCAAGGTAAAGAGGCTTTTTTCCCCCTCTCCATCTTAATTGTGTTATATTAATGGTGTCTTGAATAGTCAATAGGTTCTAATAGGCTGCTAAGTTTGGTGTTTTATGGTTTGTATTTCCCTTCAGTCTGCTTGGAACATTTCTTTGTTGCACCTTGCAAACAAATGTTGGCTATAAAATCCAAATGCTCTAAAATCGAAGGGCCCTCACCTCTGTGTAAAATGGATGGGTGGAACCAAGGACATCTCACCCCCCTTGGTTTCCTTTCCCCCCAGCTGTGGAAAGAGCTCTTTAATGAAGTTTTTAATGAAGATGCATTGGCACTGTTGTGATGTTGGTCTCTCTCCACAGATGCCCAACGTTTGGCTGCCCACGCCCGCACTGCCTCGACCAGCCTGTTCCACGAGACAGACCTGGTGGTGTCCTACACTGACCTGGACAATCTCTTCAATTCTGATGAAGATGAACTCACAGTAAGTGATGTGTAAAAAAGTCCTGGCAGGTGCCAGCCAAAAAAACCAGCAAGGAGCAACTCTTGTCTTTTTGTGGTTTGGGGTTTGATTTTTTTTTTTTTTTTCCTGGCATTTGTAGGAGAGGTTGCAAAACAGACACACAAACAGGAGCTGTGGCCCCTCAGTGGCAAAGGGACTGTTCTGGTTGACTCATGCAGGCAGATTTTTGATGCAAACAACCTTTTGATCTTATTTCCTTACAATCCCCCCAGTCTGTGCTGCCTGAACATACCTTTAGTTAGAGTTGTACAGATTCAGCAGGTCCTGGTGTGCTCTTTTCCTGTGGTCTGGGCTCTGTTTAACTGGTTCACCAAGGTAATATTGAAACAAACCAGCAACTTCTGAAAGAGAAAAGGCATTTAAATACTGGACCTTCTGCCAAACAAGCTGCTTCTCTGCAGCAGCTATTATCTTGGAACAGTTTCTCTTGCAGTCTCTGATGGCTCTGAATCCATTATCTTTCTAGTTTCTATTTCAATACTGTTTGTAATCAGTTGTCTTTTTCTGAACTGTGCTTTGCTCCATGTTTAATCCTAAATCCCCTTACCCAGACAAAATGCCCATCAACTTTAATGGGAGCTGTAGCTGAGTAAGGGCTGAAAGATCTTAACAGCCATCAAAGGTCATCAGTATGTAAAGGAAATGTTTGTTCTTAAACATGAACACTTACATTCTGGAGACATCTGAACTGTTTAAATATGGTAAAATATCTCATATTCTTTTACTTTTGACAGTTTTTCTTCCCTGTATCTCTTGTTGCAGGATTTGTGTTTGTCTTTGCTGTTCCTGTGGTAACACCAGTGATGTTAATGTGGCTCTGGGAGTGTTATGGTTTGTTCTGGTAGACTGTGGGCAGGCCTAATGTAGCTTCTTTTACTGGCTGCTAACAGGCTGAGGGTTATTTTGTAGCTGCCCTTTATTGTGACCTCTTGGGAGAGGCCCTCTGGGTTCCAACAATTAAGAACAAGTGTAACCCCAACCTCAGGCTTCTGAGCTATTTTAATTTTTCTCAATATTATACAATGTCTCAGCTTTGTATGTGCAGGTGAGATTTCCTGTTAGCAGGAAACATGAGCATGTGTTTATGTCTGAAGTGATTTTATGACAATACTTCTTTCTTAGCCTGGATCTAAACGAACAGTGAACGGCACTGATGACAAATCCAACTGCAAAGAGGCAAAAACAGGAAATCTAGACCCACTGTCATGCATAAGTAAGATTTATTTGTGTTTTCTTTTTGCCTAAAGAGAATACTAGCCCTAAACATTTGACTCTAATATGTTGTGGCAATTTGGAAATGTACCCTTCATTTGCCTTTGTGAAATTTTGAGATTCAGGAAGCACTTCCGAAAGTTTTCATGCTCTAAAGTCTGCTTCTGATCTGAACTTAGGCACTGCAGATCTCCATAAAATGTATCCAACTCCCCCTTCACTGGAACAACATATTATGGGGTTTTCTCCAATGAACATGAACAATAAGGAGTATGGCAGCATGGACACTACACTTGGAGGAACAGTGCTGGAAGGGAATAGCTCTACTGTGGGAGCTCAGTTCAGAATTGAAGTAGATGAGGGCTTCTGCAGCCCCAAACCTGCTGAAATCAAGGTAGGTAGTGCTGATAGCCCTGATCAATGCTTGTGATGTTTATTGATCAGTTTCTCACTTAAATCTGAGTAGGAATGGGGGGACATAAAGTACAATTTGTAACTTGTTCTGCATTATTCTGGGGGAGGTAATACACTTTGTAGTCAGTATGTAGTGTTTTACTACCTAAGCTTTAAGAGAGAGTAATACCTGAGTAGCCATTAGTGAGCTGCAGAAATTAGTTTCAGTCACTGCAGTTCACTGTTGTTTGCTGTGTTGTGAATATTGTGTGTACACATCTCAGCTTTCTCTTGCAGCTGGGTCAGGATTTTGGGTTAAAGAGCTGCTGCTTGAACTTAGTCCTGGTTTTTGGAGAAGCATTTAATTGCTGCAGTGATCTAATTTACACACTAATGCTTTCCCGTGTCTGACTTCCAGGATTATTCTTATGTTTATAAACCTGAGAACTGTCAAGCTTTAGTGGGATGTTCCATGTTTGCACCACTGAAGACTCTTCCCAGCCAGTGTCTTCCTCCCATCAAACTGCCCGAGGAATGCATTTACCGCCAGAGCTGGACTGTGGGAAAGCTGGATTTGCTTCCTCCAGGCCCTGCCATGCCTTTCATCAAAGATGGGTACGACCACAGGGGGTTAAGCTTTGTGAGGTGCTCACTTTGCCACCCCTAAATATTTGTTTTGTCAATCAGTAATGGGAATATTTCTATATAATCTGTGTTTATACAACTGATGAGAGCCTTTAAAAACATCCTTCTGGTTAAACCTACTGCAGGAGACTCTCTTCTCAAAGAGCTTCTTAACTGTACATACATTTTATTTGTTGTCTCCTTTAAAGGTTTCTTGGGAAAGCTTAATGGTGCAAGTCCAGGTTTAATAAGTAATGAAGATGGTAACAGTCAAGATAAATGTAAACTTGGGACCTTGTTTTAGCAGTGGTGTAGTCGGTATTGGAAGGGCTTAGTAGGTGGTGCTGCTGTTTCTTAAATTACTTTCTTAAGTAGCAGTAAACTCAATTATGCTGGGGCTAGGAGAACATTTCCTGTGCCCTGTGTGACTGGGCCTGGTCACAGCAGAACTGCAGGGGACATTTCTGTACCCTGCATTTGGTAGGGATGGTCTTGCTGCCAGCTCTTCTTGAGGAAAAGATTTCTTCCTTTTTTTCTTCTGCATTAGTAGCTAGTATAAATGGATTAGGCAGCAAGGAGGTTGTGTATTTCTTGGTAAAATTATATGAATATTAAATCTTGGATTAAACCCTGATGTTGCTTCTGTTAAGGCTGCTCATAAGCAACATGTTTCCAGGTCTCATTACCCTTACAAGTCTTTGGAGATACTCAGGTGCTTAGGAAAGAAAATGTTAAACATTTCCAGGGGATACTTTCCTTGTGGATTCAGCGGAATCTGCTGTCAATAGACCTGGTCTATTTTCTTAGTGTGTGTCAACACAACGTGTAAATAAAACATGAATGAAAAAGGTGTCCTTTAGACTCCATATAACCACAGAATTTATAATTTATTCTGACCACACTTGTTTCCTGGGAGCTTTATGCAAAGGAAAAGACGAAAGGAGGCAGGGAGAGATTCTTTAACAGTGCTGTCAGTGGGAGTCCTGCAAAGTCATTTAGAACAAATGCTCTTGAAGTTCCTTAGGGAATGAAAATCTTGCTGTGGATTATGAAAGGCTAGCTTAAAAAAGCAAATATTAATTAGGAAGGTCCTTCTTTAGAAATCTGAGTCTTAAACTTCAAACCCAGTATGCTGTGTACTTAAAGCCTTTCCTTCTCTCGTGGCTGCTGTCAGCGATGGGAGCACCATGGATCAGGAGTACGGCCCTGCCTACACCCCACAGACCCATACTCCATTTGGAATGCCCCCGAGCAGTGCCCCTCCCAGCAACAGCGGGGCCGGAATTCTCCCTTCTCCTTCCACCCCTCGTTTCCCAACTCCCAGAACACCAAGGACTCCCCGGACGCCCCGCGGAGCCGGCGGGCCTGCCAGTGCCCAGGGCTCAGTGAAATACGAGAACTCGGATTTGTACTCCCCGGCTTCCACCCCCTCCACATGTCGGCCGCTGAATTCCGTGGAGCCTGCCACGGTGCCTTCCATCCCCGAGGCACACAGCCTGTACGTGAATCTCATCCTCTCCGAGTCCGTCATGAATCTCTTCAAAGACTGCAACTTCGACAGCTGCTGCATTTGCGTTTGCAATATGAACATCAAAGGTGCTGATGTTGGAGTTTACATTCCTGATCCAACACAAGAGGCTCAGTATAGGTGTACCTGTGGTTTCAGTGCTGTTATGAATAGAAAATTTGGCAACAGTTCCGGGCTGTTTCTTGAAGATGAGTTGGATATTCTGGGGCGAAACACGGAGTGTGGCAAAGAAGCAGAAAAACGCTTTGAAGCTCTCAGAGCTACTTCCATTGAACATGGCAGTGGAGGGCTGAAAGAACCCGAGAAGCTGCCCGATGACTTGATACTGTTGCTGCAGGATCAATGCACCAACCTGTTCTCACCCTTTGGAGCAGCAGACCAAGACTCCATCCCCAAAGTTGGTGCTGTTAGCAACCTGGTACGTGTAGAAGAAAGGGATTGTTGCAATGACTGCTACTTAGCCTTGGAACATGGACGGCAATTCATGGACAATATGTCAGGAGGGAAAGTTGATGAAGCACTTGTGAAAACTACTTGCTTGCACCACTGGTCAAAAAGAAATGGTAAATATTGAAAACAGCTTATTTTCTACTTGTCCCCCTGTTTGAGTGTTTGTTTTTAAAGGGTCAGTTGTTTTTTGTGGTTTTCCTTTGTGGATTTTGAATGCCTCAGGGTGTTTTTGCCACCTGTGTGCTCTTACAAACTTCTCTTTGATGGTGCTCAGAATAAGCAGCCCTTCTATGTCCTATGCTGATCAGCAAGCAGAGTAAGGCCTTGGCTACCCTCAGTTGTAAATTCCCAATCTATATCTGAAGTGTAACATGAGACCTCTGTCAGTGTCCACAACACTTCACCGGGTTTATCCTTTAAAGAGCTTTTGGTGACTGGCTCTACAGAGGTTCTGGAATGATTGATGCCTGTAGGAAGTGCAGGGGGTTAAAGTGGTGACCGTATTGTCAAGGCCACTGTGGCAGAATTAAACAACAGCTCTGATTCAGTTGGCCTCCCCCCTTCTTTTAGGAGGAGAGGGGGGCAGTAGGTTAATGGCACATGTGGCAAAAAAAGCATTATTGTAGCCTTCACTGTATGTTGGGTCTGCCAGAAATCCTTGGATTTTCCCTTTGAGGGCCTGACTAATGATGCAGTGTCTCCTGGAATACCCTTTATTCTGTGTATTTGCTTACCATTCTATAATAGAATTTTCAAGTGGCAACACTTAACAGGGTTAGGGTGAAAGATAAAGTTATGAATCACAGGTAGCTGCAATTCAGAGTTGTAAGTGAAGATAAGGAGAACTCATGGGAGAACACGAGCCAGATTCCTGTGCCTTGCTGGGGGATTAACTTGGAAAGCCCAGGCTGTAGATAAATTGATGTTTTCAGGCAATCAGGAGAAGATTCCGTGTTACTGTGACTTTGGAATTTGGGATAAAAAGCTGTAAAGATACTTTAAAACAGAAGACTTGGCAATTTTAGCCATGCCAGATTTTGTGTCAGCTTTTCATTCTAAAGCCTTGTACCTGAAATGGCCCAGTGGTGGCTCTGGGTGAAATGGGCTGAGTCTACTCGAGGCTTCCCTCGACTTCTCTGAAATGAGCACTGGGTGGCAGCCTGCAAATCTGCCTTTGTTGGGAGGGACAATCCGGGAGTTTCAGGCTTCTACAACTTGTTTGGGGGTTGTTTTGATTTGGTTGGGTTTTTTTTATTTTAGGGTGTTTTCCCTTAGTTTAACTCATCAGATGGGAGCACTTTCCATGGGAAAAATTCTAGGAAAATAATCCATCCGTGTATTTTATCAGGGGAAGAGGGAGAACCGTAAAATCCGTGTGTGCTCAACTTTATATATCCCAACACCTTTGGGTGTCCTGCGTGTGTTCTTTTAGAAGAGAGTGTTTCAAATGGAGGTGGTTGGGACTGTGGGCTGTTGTGCAGCTGTGCCCTGAGCACGTTTGTGTCCCCGCAGTGGTGGATGTGAGCATGCAGTGTTCCCAGGACATCCTCCGCATGCTGCTCTCGCTCCAGCCTGTGCTGCAGGACGCCATCCAGAAGAAGCGAACGGTCCGGTCCTGGGGGGTGCAGGGACCCCTGACGTGGCAGCAGTTCCACAAAATGGCTGGGAGAGGCTCCTACGGTAAGGGCTCCATGGAATTTGGCTCCATGGAATCTCCTTCCTCTGCTCCATCCGCCCCAGCTCGGTGGCTGCTGCTGCTCAGCCGGTTGGAATTCTGAACAGCACTTGACCTTTCTTTAAACTAACGAGAGCTGTTAGACAGAGGAGAATTCTTCTCTTTAGAAAAACAGAAAATATTTATATTCCTTAAAACAGGCAATGAATTAAAGATGTGCATTTAAAATTTACAGCTTCGGTTGCACTCTTTGTATACACCTGACACTTGAGGGACTGAAATTGCAAAAATGGGTTTAATGTTAAGAACAGAGTAACTGCTCAGGTTTTTATACTCAAAATTCACCCCATTTTTATTACTCTAAAAATAGGGAGTTAAAAACACTGATTTTGAAATGCTTGACACAGTGTGCTTTATTGCTCAGTAGTCAGTACTGTGTTCAGGAGCTGGGGTTGTTCAGTGTCTTGTCTCTGATAAATGTTTGGAGTGGCCAACACGTGATGCATTTACAGATAGAAGGTGAATTTTGTGCACTCACGATTTAATGACTTCATTAGCATATGAGATTGATTTACCACTGTGTTACAAGAGTGACCTTTCACCAGCAGATCTCTTGGAGCTATATTTAGAACATGGCAATTATACATTTACAGTACATGTAAATGGATGTTCTTAAGTTTGTTTCCTTCTCTGGCCCTTTACCCATCTGCTTAGAATATTTACATTTTTTCCCTGTCTTTGGTCCCTGATTGCTTTGGCTCTGTGGCAAAAGGCTTCCTGAACAGAGCAGATCTGTTCCAGATTGTCTGTGTACTGACAGAAATAAAAAACACTGTGGAACTTCTTCTTGAGGCCCTGAGCTATTTCAAATAAAAACAATCAGCTGATGGGCTTTTTGCAGAGGGTTGGATCTGCACTTTGGATCTGTAAAATGAGAACTACTCCATTGATAGCCAGTGCTCCTTCCTGTGAGATGCTGGGAACACCAGAGGCTGTTCTAGTCATGTTTCCTTGAAGTTCATTTTAAGCTTTCCGCTTAAAAACGTGTCTTCTTTTTCCAGGAACTGATGAGTCCCCGGAACCACTGCCAATCCCAACATTTTTGTTGGGGTATGATTACGATTTCCTGGTGCTGTCTCCATTTGCATTGCCCTACTGGGAGAGGTTGATGCTGGAACCGTACGGATCACAGCGAGACGTTGCTTATGTTGTGGTGTGCCCGGAGAACGAGGCTCTGCTCAACGGAGCCAAAAGCTTCTTTAGGGATCTGACTGCAATATACGAGGTACAGGATTTGTGGCAGTTTGCAGTGAAATGGATTTGGGAAAGGCTGTTTCTAATACGTGCTCATAAGGACTTATCAGGCTTGTCGGAGCTGATAGCGACGCCTGCTCAGAATGCTATCTGGGAAAGCTGCTCGGAGGGATTTTCGGAATGGGCACTTGGAAGATAAGGGCTGTTCTTGCTGCTCCCCGTTCCTTTCAGTATTCGCCGTTTCCATCCGATAAACGCCACCCGGTGGCAAAGCTCTACATTGCCACGCTAATTGTGTTCCCTACATTTAATTAATTAATTAATTACATGCTTGTACTGCTTGGATTGGGATGAAGATTAGAGTAGCTGATTATCAACCTGGTTTTTCTTGCATTTAGGAAAATGCTGAAAATAAGCCATAAAATCACTATTCAACATTTCCTACTGGTGGAATTCTGGAATTAAAATGTTACTTTGGAATATTGTAAATAAACTGGGAGTCTATATATATATATNATATTTAACAGTTTTTAAGGCTTTTTAAAATCTTCTTTGCAGTCCTGCAGGCTTGGTCAGCACAGACCTATCTGTAAGTTACTGCCTGATGGGATCATGAGGGTTGGACCTACAGCCTCCAAGAAGCTCTCAGAGAAGTTGGTCACAGAGTGGTTCTCACAGACAGCCAATGCCAACAATGAGGCATTCTCCAAACTCAAACTCTATGCTCAAGTTTGCAGATACGAGCTGGGTATGACCTTTTCTGGATGTTTCTTATTTCATACAATTGCCACTTACTCCTTTGCAGGAGAGAAGAAGGAATTATGGCTTGTTGTCTTATTGATTGAGGCAGTTTTCTGCTTTTAAGCTATATTTGAATATGTGCTAAAATGGCCTCTTGCCATCCAGCAGTGCCCTTAGGGAATGGCAGTGTGGCTGTCCCTGACAGGGACTTTGGTTGTCTTCTTGTATTGGTGACTTGGATTCTGAAGCAGTGATTTCCAGCAATTCTACACATCTGGAAAAAAATTATGTTAAAAATAGATTTCTTGATATTTCTGAAAGGCTCTTACGAAAATATTAGAATTTGAAAATTTAATTACAGGTATTTTAATTTAAGAGCTAAAATGTATGCTCAAGGTTTGCTCTGTTTGTTAGAACCTCCATAGATGACAGAAGCACGAAAACAGCTGCAATATAAAATTTATGCTTTTTTTCCCCTGGTTTTAGGTCCTTATCTTGCTTCTCAGCCTTTGGACAATTCTTTACTTTCCCAAACAAACCTGGTCCCTTCCTCCAGCCAGGCAGCCTCTGCTCTGCCCCCAGTGACAGCCCCTGCTGCGAATCCCAACACTCCGTCGTCGGCTCCTGCAGCTCCCACCAGCAGCACCATCACAGTGACCTCCACCAGTGCCATGTCCTCTGCAGCCACTACAGCCAACTCCACCCTGACCACCACTGCCCCATCCTCCTCCTCTGCCAGTCTGGGCAGTGGCATTCCAACGAGCAAGCCTTCCTCATTCCCACCTTTCAGCAATATGAACAATACCACTCCTGCCTCCCTGCCCGCCCAGGCTGCACCAGTCCCAAATGGGCAAACTGGGGGGCAGCAGCAACAGCCAACACTGCAAACAGCAGGGATGTCTGGAGACACGGCTGCAGCACCTGCACAGCCCCATCCAGAGGTTTCTGAAAGGTAGGGAACTGCAGTCACACCTTCAGCTGGAAAGTCAGCTCAACTAACGTGAACTTATGAATGCACTTTCACCCCTTCAATAAAAATCCTGTAATTATTTTCACCAAGCTGCTTTTTAGGGAGAATGAGACTTCAGTTGTGGTGGAGCTGAACCTTTTGGTTCCACTTGTAGCTGCAGTTCTAATTGCAGCTCACTGTCTGCTCTAGTACAAAAATAAACTTCCTTTTTTTTGTGTCTCGCTAAAGAGAGAAAATTCACCAAACTACTCACTTTAGTATTTTAAAGGGCTGGGGAAGGAGGGGGAGATGGATAATTGGCACCATCTTAGAGTTCTATTTTCTATAATCAAAGTTAGAGTGGTGAAGACAGCTCTTACTGTAGATATTCTTGTTCCCCAGTTAAGCAATAGTCGAGCTGTTAAGCTGCTGTAATAAAAAAGGCTAAAGGAAAGAAAAGGGATTCAGAGTTACTGATAAGCTCCCATACAAAAATGACATAAAAAGACTGTTTCTTACACCACAGTTGACTCGAAGGTCTTTCAGATTAATAATTGACAATTTGATCTAGTTTTGAAGTGAAACCAAATCTTTATAAAACTCAGCTGTTTGTAACTGGTCTCAAAATTTCATTTCCAGCACTATGGATCGTGATAAAGTCGGAGTCCCCACAGATGGAGATTCACATGCTATCACCTATCCACCTGCAATTGTAGTTTACATAATTGATCCTTTCACATATGAAAAAAAGGATGAGAACAGCAGCTCATCTAGTTTGTGGACACTTGGACTTCTGCGCTGCTTTCTAGAGATGGTTCAGGTTCTTCCTCCCAACATCAAGAACATCATTTCTGTGCAGGTGAGCCAACAGAAACAAACAGAGTATCCTTGGCTTTGGCTGTGTTCTGGGGGCAGTAATGCCCTCAAGGTGGAAGTTTCATTTCCTTTGCAAACATTGCTTACAGTTCTCCAGCTGTTAAATCAGTAGGTTATAGCTTTTAGAGCAGTTTGGGTGCTATTAACCAAAGCTGAATCCTGCTGTACATTCTAAACTCATCAGTGTTATCTCAGAGGAAAAGTACTGCCCACTCCAGTGATGAGTGAAGCACAGGAAAGCTGCTGGTCCTGTACTGGAATCTGCTGCAATTCTAACCCTGCTGGGCTGTAGGCAGAGCTCCTTCCAGCAGGAGCTGCAGGACCAGTTAACAGAGGGCAGCTTTTTGGAGGGATCATTAAGATTCTCTTCTAAACAAATTATTTTTTCCTCTGAAGACAATTTCAATGAGAATAATTTCTTGAAATCCCACAGGGCTTTAGAAGAATTGGAAGAAATTTGACTGCAAAGTAAAATTCAAAAAGCAATGTACCAAATACTATATGAAAAGCCATTTAATCTATTGATGAAACAATGATTTATTTTTTTTCCCCTCTCTTCTGTTCTAGATTGTCCCATGTCAGTACCTTCTCCAGCCTGTGAAACACGAGGACCGGCAGATTTACACTCAGCATTTAAAATCTTTGGCATTTTCAGCTTTCACTCAGTGTCGGAGACCTCTCCCAACTTCCACCAACGTGAAAACCTTAACTGGCTTTGGCCCAGGTTTAGCCATGGAAACTGCTCTTAGGAGCCCTGATGTGAGTATTGTTAATGGGATTGTGGAATTACCCAGATCAGAGAAAGGTCCCTGCTTATCAATGAACCATCTTTCATGTTAGGAATAACCAAACTCCATTATCTGTTCTGTCATCTTTCTAGAGACCTGAGTGTATTCGACTCTACACCCCTCCTTTTATACTGGCTCCAGTAAAGGACAAGCAAACAGAGCTGGGAGAAACCTTTGGAGAAGCTGGCCAGAAGTATAACGTGCTTTTTGTGGGCTACTGTTTGTCTCATGATCAGAGGTGGCTGCTTGCATCCTGTACAGACCTCTATGGAGAGCAGTTAGAAACTTGCATAATTAATATTGATGTACCAAACAGGTAAGAACTGTTTAATTCATTATTAGCAAGTATATTTTCTTTCACTCCCCTGGAAGAATTAGATTGGGTTTGGTGCTGTAAGAGTAACTGACTTTTGTAGACTTGCTGTGTTGCAAAACTGGCTAAAGCAGATTAAAATTTTCCCTATTATGTGTAAATTGTTTTGAGTTAAATTTCTAGAAGAGCATTGTTTGGTTTCGTGTGATTCTTGAGTGTTACTCTGTGTGTGTGTGTTCATCCTTCCCCTCCTCACTTACTGGCTTTTCAGGTGATTAATTTTGAATATGATTAATTTAAAATACCCAAAAACCCTGAAGTTGCAGCTGGTGGACTGCAATACCAATGCTCTTGGGTCCCGTGAATGTTCAGGTTAATACAAAGAAATTTTAAATGTGGCATTAAAAAACTTGTTGCACAGGTGGGTTTTAGCTTTGTTTTCCCTTCTGTCTTAACTCTAGAGCTCGCAGGAAAAAGGGTTCTGCCCGCAGACTTGGTCTCCAGAAACTCTGGGAATGGTGCCTGGGACTTGTGCAGATGAGCTCTTTGCCCTGGAGAGTTGTAATTGGCCGCTTAGGTAGAATAGGACATGGGGAATTAAAAGGTAAGAGTAGCACTTTTTGGAGTCTGAAGCTTTAATTTTTTAGTAATATCAAGTGTACATCCCCGTTTCTGGAAGAAAACCTAAACAATGCCATTTCCACCCTCAGACTGGAGCTGTTTGCTGAGCCGCCGGAACCTGCAGTCGCTCAGCAAGAGGCTGAAGGACATGTGCAGGATGTGTGGGATCTCTGCCGCAGACTCCCCCAGCATTCTCAGTGCTTGCTTGGTGGCCATGGAACCCCAGGGATCCTTCATTATTATGCCAGGTATTTGGGAAACTCTTTCTCTTTTTGGCATGAGAAATAACAGTTCAGGCTTTGCAGAACTAAGGAGATGTTTGATTTCTCTCCTAAAGATTCCGTATCCACCGGCTCCGTGTTTGGGCGCAGCACCACCCTGAACATGCAAACGTCTCAGCTGAACACGCCCCAGGACACATCCTGCACTCACATCCTGGTGTTCCCCACCTCTGCATCTGTGCAGGTGGCATCATCCACTTACACCACTGAGAACCTGGATCTGGCCTTTAACACAAACAATGGTTTGTACTTTGGATTTGTTCTTGCCTTCTAAAAACCCCTCGTCGCTCCCCCTGTAATAAGACTAAACTGTTCATTCTAAGAAACCATTTCCTTAGAACAATTTCCTAAGAACCATTCCCATTTCTATGGAAAATCACTTTTTTTTCCTGAATGTATTGTCATATTCTGTACATAGTAAAACTGTGGGAATTCACTGGTCTTGTTCTTTTTCAAGATGGAGCAGATGGAATGGGAATCTTTGACTTGTTAGACACTGGAGATGATCTTGATCCCGATATTATAAATATTCTTCCTGCATCTCCTGGTGGATCCCCTGTGCATTCTCCAGGGTCCCACTACCCCCACGGAGGTGATATGGGCAAGGTAAGTATTGGAGTAAATACCATTTTGTGTGTGTGTTTTGTCTGTTTTTTCTCCATCTGTAATTTCCTTTCGTGGAATGAAAGCTGTTGAGTCACTTGGATATTGGATTGTCATGTCATGCTTGGATATTTCAAAATGTTTTGTGTTTCAAAAGCTACAGATAATTTCTATTAAATTTGTGCCCTCCTAATCCAAAACCATTTCCTATTGTGTTCCAGGGTCAAGGCACAGATCGATTGCTTTCCACAGAATCGCATGATGAAGTAACAAATATACTGCAGCAGCCACTGGCCCTCGGTTATTTTGTGTCAACTGCCAAAGCAGGTCCATTGCCTGACTGGTTTTGGTCAGCGTGTCCTCAAGCACAAAATCAGTGTCCCTTGTTTCTTAAGGTACTGTACTGGCACAGAGACTTGTGTAGCCTGAGGGATCTAGGGGTGAAAACTGCTCTGGTGAAACCAAAGTCAGCGCCTGTCTCTGGGAATAGTCCTGCTTTTGCTTCAGGAGAGGCCGAGTGTTAAGATTTTTGAGATTTGGCTGTTTGGAAGGTTCTGCCTTGCTCGTGGTTTCTTCCTGGTAGTCTGGACTCTTTTCTTGCTGGCTTTGTGCTCCAGGATTTTGTAAGAACAGGCTGAGTTCCTGGACAGAGCTCTGGTTAAGGCTGGACTCATGTGGGGACTGGTGGTAGAGAAGGAGGCACACAGTGCAGTGTAATATCTCAGTGCACTGGATAAAATAAGGAATACATTAATCTCTTTCTGTATTGCACAAAGCATAAAAGCTGTTTTTTCAATGTTGGTTTTGCCAAGTTTATAGCCCTTGTATCATCTGTCTGGGTATTGTCTGAGCCCCTTATCTCCTTATGGCACAATCAAGACACACTTGGCACATCTAAGGGCATACACTGGTATACAGAGAAACTTTCTGTATTAACAAATCAGCATCTCTAATATTGTGCTTGGTTTTCCAATTGTACAGATATATCTTCTGCAGCCTTGTTTGTGTCTGGATTAGCAGTTCCTCTAGGCCTAAGATCAGCTGTGGCTTTGGTTTAGGTTATTATTTTGAAGAGAGGATTTATTATTTAAGCTAAGCAGCTCTATATATGAAATATAAATAGACCAGGCCTATGGAAAAGAACTGAACTTCCAAGTCTGTGTGTTATTAGACATCTTGGGCCACATGAGTTGCTTTTTTAATAAACATTTAATGTGGAAAAGGGATTAAAAAACTCACTAAAATATATTGCACTACTAGCACTGTGCTTTTAGGAGAGATCTGTGTGAGAGAATATAAAGGAAGACCTTGTATCCTGATAATTCCTGAACTTGTTGATGGCTTAAAGATAAGATTTGCTTTGGCTTGCGTGTCAGAGAAGGAGACCGCAAGCTGCAACAATATGGGGGAAGGAAATATGGTGTAGTTGATCAGGCAGTAACTTCTGGCTTCTTTCTTCCTTCCTCAGGCCTCTTTGCACCTCCACGTGCCTTCAGTGCAATCAGACGAGCTACTCCACAGTAAACACTCCCATCCACTTGATTCTAATCAAACTTCTGATGTGCTCAGGTATTTATCATTGATCACTTGCAAAAATATTGTGCATTTAATTTTAAATGCTGCTGCAGGGAAGCTGCCTGTTTGTTTTTCCTGCTGTGAGTTTTTTTCTCTGCACAGCTGATACCCTTAGTGCAGATAAATTGCTGTGCTTTAAGTGATTAAGTGTCACAGAACAGTGGAATTAAAACCAAACAGTTCTAAGCCCTTCTTTAACTAATCAGTGTTTGAAAATGTTTGAAAAACAATGAGTTCCTCAAACTAGAAGAGAGTTTGAGGTTTAACACAGAAGACAGTAATAGTTAAGCAAGAACATTGCATGGCAATCTTGTGGAACATCTGAAATGCTGAAGGACAGGAGCCCAGACCTATGTAAACATTGGATAGTAATTGAGAAAACATCAGATTCTTTTTTCTATTTTTTTTCCATGTGAACCCCTTGATATGAATTAAACATAGACTATTAGAATGATAGTTTTCCACTGAAAGCAAGTTTAGCTCTGAACTGCTTGTACTAATTCAGAAGACAGGTTCTTTCTGAATGTTAGCAAACCCATTTTCTGTTTTGATGCCAAAGAAAGTGGATTATAGTAAATGAGGGCTGTAAAGTGCTGAGAAAATGTGTTGACCTGACAGAAGGCTGTTTGTTTTCAGGTTTGTTCTGGAACAGTACAATGCACTCTCCTGGCTAACCTGTGATCCTGCAACCCAGGACAGACGGTCATGTCTCCCAATTCATTTTGTGGTGCTGAATCAGTTGTATAACTTTATCATGAATATGCTGTGATCTTCATCTGAATTTTGCAAGACAAAAATGAGGAAAAGGGATATTTCACTGCAGGACTAAGTTATAATTCTTCTCAGTGCAAGCTGTTTGTGATGGGGTATGAATCTTGTTACTTCCAGCAAATATTGTTTTGACTTGTGAGAGGGGCACCCATTGCCCTGCTGTCTTTGAGTCACTGACTATGGGGGACGCTTCAGAATGATGATCAGAAAGTGTATTATAACATTTTTAGTAGCAAAATTAACCATTTTTCCCCAGCCACAGTATTTGTGAAGAGTAATGAGCCATAGTACCCAGTCATGGTTAATGAATTTTAAAAGCATGGAGATGAGAAGAAACATGAGGAACAATTAAGTTTCAACCTATGGCTTCAGAACATCAAGATGTTCTTGTATTGGATTATAGTACTTAGTATTCAAAAATGCCTGCATCTCTTATTTATTGTAAGTTTTTAAATGTATAAATTGTCTTATATTTCTTAACCTCTTTTATAAAAATTTTCCTAGAAGGTTTATACTGCCTTCTTGCTTTAAAGCAATTGGTCTAAAATATATGTAATCGTCTTAATTAAAAGTTGCAGTAGGTTGCTTTTAGAGTATTATTTTTTTGTAAGGGGTGGGTGGGGACAGTAAATTTGTATTGTCTTGATGTACAGTTTAATGGGGATAGAGGGGTTAATGTCCATACCATTGTGTGTGGGGGATTTACAGCTAAGCTGTAGTTGCAGAGTACATGTACAGTAATGAAGTTCACTGTGTTTATATAAATTGAAAAGGTACCGGGTCTTACAGCATTTTATATCACACCTTTACAGAATAACAATGGCAATATATAAGTGATATTGTAGGTGGTTTAACTTGTAGTGAGAATAAAACGAATAAAACTCTTCAGTTGAAGTTTGTGTTATGGTTCAGGGCTGTGGCTAGATTCTCAGATCCAGGACAGAAGTTTTAATATCACAAGAATATCTCTTGTGCATTGTTGCTCCCTGGATATTCTTGGCACTGTGCTCATTGCATTGTTTGCTTCCACATTTGTGATAAAATGCGAATCTGAGGCGGAACACACAGAAAACTCTGACCTTATCCAAAGTCTCCTGCCAGGCTGAAATTTAGCCCAGCTCTAGCCATTTTACAAATGCAAAAATAGTCAATCTTGACTTTAAGATTGGTGTGTGTTTAACTAAAATGTGGTGTATATAGATCCTCAGTGAATTCTGGTATTCAGATTTTATTCCACTAGTAAAAAAAAAACAGCACGAAACCCTGAACATTTTCCTTTTCCATGTATCTTTGGCACTGTGGTGAAGGTCTCAAGTATCAGTGTATGGCCTTCCCCATATCCCATTTTCAGGCTCTGGCTGGGGCATGTGCCAAGGAGGCTTTGCCCTCCCCAAGGAAGGGACTGATAAACCACAAGGCTTTCCTAAACCTCTCCCTCTATCTCCAGTCACCATTTTTTCTCAGTAGTTTCCTTCCTTTTTCCTAGCACATGCCAAATGTCTGGTGCTGTTCTAAAATAGCCCCTACGGGTGCTGAAGAGCAGCTGCAGATGCTTTTCCTGGGTTCCTTATCTGACTGCCAGATGAAAAACTGAACTCCTGCAGCGCTCCTGGGAGCCTGTCACAATAACCCAAGTCCTGGGTCTTAATACTGTCTGTCTCGCTGGTTTAAACCTGTAAAGGAGCAAGTTTTAAGATCCATTTGTGCACCTGCTGTTAACCCTCTACAAGGAAGAATTTGCTTGCATTTACCAAACTTACTGTGTTCACGAAAATCTCGTTTCGTAAATGCAAAAGACCTGCCTGAGGTGATTTTTTTCGTATGAACAGTCTCACTGAATCGTGTACATACAATATTAGCAACTTTTTTGGTTTTGTATAAAGAAGTTGTACAATTGGTGATGAGAATTTTCAGTCATTTCTTCAGAACAACATGAGTGCAATCAGAAGTTAGCATATTTTGATAAATAGAGTTAAAAACTGGGTCTGTCCATGACTTTATCTCGGTAATGCACCGCAGATTAAACGGCACGTTATTGTCTTACAGAAGGTTTTTTCTCATTTGGTTGACATTTTTGAAGTGGAAAAGTGCTCCTAAAACTGGAATTTTCAAAGTGTATGTCCTTTTTTATTTTGAGCTTTGTTGCTAAGTGGTTATTTCTAACCCTGGCTCAGTTAACCAAGTTCCAAGGGCTGGGTTTTGGTGTGGCTTTGTTTGTGTTCAATCTGACTTGTATTCCTAAAGGTAAGTGAATCAGCTGCCTGAATGTTGGTGTAACTGTATTCTGTTACCTGGACCAGCCTTCCCTGTGAAACTCCTACTGTGAAAGCTGCCAGTTTCCCACTCCTCCCCCCTATCAAATGCAATTAAAGTAAATTATAATATTATAACCACTATAAAAGATTAGAAGGGCCATTTTTGGAGCGATAGTCACAGCCGGCAATGTACATATCGAACCTGCCAGCACCACGGAGCCAACTACTATATTGGGCATACTTTTTTTTGTTAGCTACTTTTATTTAACTATTTTAAGTGCACATAATAGCTGGTTCATAAATAAAATTGTCACAATCCAATAAGTCGAGGTTGTTTAGCAAGTACAAGCAAAATAGTTGAAAATTTTAGCTACAGCTTTTCAAAATGGCCTTGCAAGAAAATGTTCCTGTCAGGGCTTTAAGTAGCTGTGGAGGTTTGTCTCTTCCAATGAAAGAAGCAGCAGAGAATCTTCCATTCCGATTAAAAATACGTATTTTAACCCAGATGCCACTGCATTTAAGCCTTTTAGTCACCTTTGATTCACTACTATTTGAATTAGGTTTCTGAAAACCCTGTTGCTAGACCAGCAAGGCCACCAGCCGTACTTCTAACAACCTTCACATTTTAAAAGTAGCTGTAACATTTAGATCTTTCTAACATTCTCTGAAATAATTAAATACAAATGGATTTATATTTAAATCCTCAGCTATGTTCTTACTTAGCTGTCAGTTATGGCGCAGATTATTGTATTTCTGTATTTACCTCCGATGGTAATTTTAACTTTGTGTGTTGCTATGAAGACTTGCCGATGTCTTTAATCAAGCACTATTTGTTAATACTGTAATATCAAAATATTATGTTGCATTATTTTAAAGCTTTCAAAAATAAGAGTAAAACGTTTTAAAAAAATGCTATTGCACCATATAATTTGCTGCACAACAGTATGGCACCGCATATCAGTCTGTTGGGATGGTAACATTGCTTCAACCTTGTTTTGATCTGGGTTTCTTTGGAGAATTCATTAATGGGGTGACATTGTACAGCGTTACTGTCTCGCAACCTCCAGCTGGGAAGGTGGTTTTGTTTTATTATTCTTTTTTAATTTTTTTTTTTTTTTTTAAGGAAAGGGCCCAGGACTATGCTTCGTACTTAAAGGGTTTTTTTATTATTATTTGTGGGTGTACTTTTTATTTTCAGTGGAGTAAAGCTTAATTTACAGTAAAACTGGATTTGGGACCTACCACAATCCTCAGGGTCACTTTTTCAGAATGCTACTCATCGAGCTTTAGGTTTTTCCGAGTCAACTGGACATGAGGGCCTTGCCGAGCGCTGCCTTGGGACGCCGCAGCCCTGCGGCCTCGTGACCGGACACGTCCCCCCTCTGGCCCAGCTGGACACACCGGGGAGCCGCTCCCAACACCCCGAAGGCACAGCTGGACACAGCCCGGAGCTGCTCGGACACGCCACCGGCATGGCTGGACACACTGGGAAGCCATTCCAACACCCACCCCGGCTGGACTCACCGAGGAGCTGCTGCACCGCCGCCTCACTGGCAGCGCCGGCCAGGCCCGGGAGCTGCTTCAGCGTCACTCTGGCCCAGGAGCTGCTTCAGTGTCACTCTGGCATGGCTGGCCAGGCCCAGGAGCTGCTTCAGTGTCACTCTGGTGTGGCTGGACAGACCCAGGAGCTGCTTCAGCGTCACTCTGGCATGGCTGGCCAGGCCCAGGAGCTGCTTCAGTGTCACTCTGGCCCAGGAGCTGCTTCAGTGTCACTCTGGCATGGCTGGACAGGCCCAGGAGCTGCTTCAGTGTCACTCTGGCCCAGGAGCTGCTTCAGTGTCACTCTGGCATGGCTGGACAGGCCCGGGAGCTGCTCCCACACCCCTCTGGCACAGCTGCGTTTGCCGGGGAGCCTCGGCCAAGCCGCCGTCGTATTTATCGTGACANAAATTATTCATGAAGCCTTGATTGTGATGTGGGTTTATTGAGGGGGCGGGGAGGGCGGTGCCCCTCAGCCTTTCCCGCCCCTCAGCATTTCCCGCCTCCATTTCCTCCCCTCAGCCTTCCCCGCCCCTGGGCCCCTCCCGCCGTGACGTCACTTCCCGCTTCCCCCGGCAGTGGCGGCGGCGGTGGCGGGGGGGCGCGGGAGCCGCCGTGAGGGAGCCGCTGCCGCCGCCATGTCCGAGTGCTCGGCGCTGCAGTTCGTCAGCCCCTACGCCTTCGAGGCCATGCAGAAGGTGGACGTGGTGCGCCTGGCCGCGCTGAGCGATCCCGAGCTGCGGCTGCTGCTGCCTTGCCTCGTGCGCATGGCGCTGTGCGCGCCCGCCGACCAGAGCCAGAGCTGGGCGCAGGATAAGAAGCTGATCCTGCGGCTTCTCTCGGGGGTCGAGGCGGTCAACTCCATCGTGGCGCTGCTGTCCGTGGACTTCCACGCGCTGGAGCAGGACGCCAGCAAGGAGCAGCAGCTCCGGTAATGCAGAGAACGGAGATGTGTGGCGGAAGCGCTGGGTGGCTGCTCCAGTTGTTGCAGCTGTTGAAGTGCCGGACGGACTCGGCCATTCGTGTCCCTTGATAATCTCCTAGGAAAGCCCTGGGGTTTAATTGTGTGTCCTGGGGATCTGTTCCTCCGCCGTGCTCAGCGGAGGGTGCGGGATGCAGAGGGGGAGCTGCCCCGGCAGGGAAGGGCTGGGACGGCTCCGTGGGATGAAGGCACAGGTCAGGTGGATGCTTTCCTGACTTTTGTGCTGCTGGGGAATAGAAGCACTTGAAATTTTGATGATCGACTGATTAAACTTTCTTGTCCTGCAATTACAACAGTCTTCACAGATCTTTGGCGGGATAGAAGAGATCCCCGGAGAACTGCTGCCTTCCTTTAATGGAAAGCATTTCTGTCTTTGCAGAAACGTTTAATTGTTGTTGTTTTGATTTGTGTGCCAGGCACAAGCTGGGAGGTGGCAGTGGAGAAAGCATCTTGGTGTCCCAGCTGCAGCACGGGCTGACGCTGGAGTTTGAGCACAGTGACTCTCCTCGGCGGCTCCGGCTGGTGCTGAGCGAGTTACTGGCCATTATGAACAAGGTGAACTTTTCCACAGTTAATTATTTGTGCGTTTTAGATTGCACTGAGTTTTAGATTGCACACTGGACTGGCTGACACACTGGTTCTGTTTCTGGTGCTGCTGGTGGTGTGAGCACTCTCTAGTCCTTACCTGCTTTATCAAGATTCAAAGTCTCAGTCTGATTGAACGGTGGCTTTGTGACTTCCTAAAGGAAGCCTTTGCTGATGTTACAGAGACTCTATAATAGGCTGTACCCAAGCATAATGGGATTTGGTGATCTATCAGTGCAGAAATAATTTGGAAATGAAGTCATGGCTTTTCTCCATCCCATTCTTTGCTCCTGTTGCAGTGTGCTATTAGCCATCATATTTCTCTTTCCCCAGTTCCTTGCTCGCCAAACATTTTATTTTCCATGTGTGAACTTAGAATGTCAGTGGGCTATTTTTCTGTCTTCTGAAAAGAAGCAATGATACCATCTGTGTTGAAGTATTTCCAGTACTAAATATTTCTTAATCTACAAACTTCCTGCTTATTCTGTTTTGATAGCTCTATGTTTTTGGCAGTTTTTTAATCTATTAAACATGCTGAATTTAAAGCAGATTTAGATAAATTGCTTCCTGAAACCTGTTCAGTGATGATAAATATTGACTTGCAGGTGTCAGAATCAAATGGTGAGTTTTTCCTCAAATCTTCTGAGCTCTTCGAGAGTCCTGTTTACCTGGAGGAGGCAGCAGATGTTCTCTGCATTTTACAAGCAGGTGTGGTGTTCTGTATTTATGGTATTCTCTGACTTCTCACAAATGCAACAAAACAACTTTGGGAGCTGTTGTGACAGATTTAAGGTTAATCTAAGCTTTGCATTATTTTCAGTGAAACAATGTGACTTTTAACACCCTTTTTCCATCCAGAGCTGCCCTCACTGTTGCCAATCGTGGATGTGGCCGAAGCTCTGTTGCACGTTAAGAACGGAGCTTGGTTCCTTTGCCTTCTGGTGGCCAATGTCCCTGACAGCTTCAATGAGGGTGAGTTACATCTGCTTCTTCTCCAGCTTTTGAGATTATTTCTAGCAGTGTGGTTAATGCTGGGCTAACCCACGAGTTACACAGATTTGAACTGCTGAATGCTGCCATCTGATCATGTCCATTCCCATTTTTTGCAGCCTGCTTGTAGGTCAGGCTCGTTGTGTGTCACAGCTTTTCATCTGCAGATCACTGTTACAAAGGCTGGTTGGGCAGGGAACAGCTGGAGCTAAGAACCTGTTCTGTCCTTGCTAACAGTTCTTGTCCCTTCTGCTGAGACATGAGGTAAAAATTTCTATTGGGAAGGGTGGATTTCCTCACAGCTGCTGTTGGATCTTCAGTCTGCAGAGGTTTGATTAAGAACGGTGAGCGGCAGGACGAGGAGAGCGTCGGAGGCCGGCGCAGAACAGAAGCTCTTCGGCACCTGTGCAAGATGAACCCTTCCCAAGCCCTGAGGGTCCGGGGCATGGTGGTGAGTCTGGCATGAGAATCATCGTTAAGAACCTTCCTGAAGCTTCAAACCTGACAAAGGTGACTGAGCCCGAGCGTTTTATCTAGGTGGAAGAGTGTCACCTACCAGGTCTTGGTGTGGCTTTGACCTTGGATCACACCAAGAATGAATCCTCAGATGATGGAGTGAGTGACCTGGTGTGTTTTGTGAGTGGTTTGCTGCTTGGAACAAATGCAAAGGTTCGAACGTGGTTTGGAACTTTTATCCGAAACGGCCAACAGGTAGGAAAAAAATCTTTGAGTATTCTGCTTTTAAAGAAGTATTCATGTATCTTGCTGTAACTCTTCTGGATGTGAGCTGCATATTTGTCTGAATGCACATAAATCCTGTTGCATGTCTTGAAGGAACTTTCACAAGGCAGCCTCTTATGGGGCCCTCAGGTCTATAAATAATGTCCCTGAATGCAGCAGCTATTTGGTTGCTCCCCTGAGAGGTTTTTAGGCATGAAAACCAGGGAATTGTGTGTTTGTAATATTTACCTGATAAATACGTTCATCCTTGGTGTTCACAGTAGGAAGATGCATCTTGACTTGCTTTGTTGACTTACTTAAAGCTTGGATTTTGGTGTAAGAAGCTGTTCTAATATGGTCACATGCTGCCTGTTGCCCTGGTACCGAAAACTGTATTTAAAAAACCAACCCTCTTCCCTTGACTATGGAAACTCGTATGTAATACATTGTTCAATGGGCTGAATTTGACATTGTTCTCATCTTGTAACCCCTTACACAGAGAAAAAGAGATAACATCAGCTCTGTGCTGTGGCAGATGAGGAGGCAGCTGCTGCTGGAGCTCATGGGGATCCTGCCCACGGTGCACAGCACCCACATCGTGGAGGAGGCCGACGCTGACACGGAGCCCAACGTGTCTGTGTACTCAGGGCTGAAGGAGGAGCACGTGGTGAAGGCCAGCGCCTTGCTGCGCCTCTACTGTGCTCTCATGGGCATTGCTGGCCTCAAGTAAGGAACCTTCTGGTGCTCTGGGCTTCTGTTCATGGCTGTCCATTTTAGCAGAGGGTGAGGGCTTTGGGAACTTCTGCTTTAATTCCACTGTGTCCTCAAAGCTTGCAGCAGGACTCACCGGTTTCAGTACTAGGGGAGGCTCTGTTGTTGGAAAATCACTTCTGCAGACTTGTTAGAGGAAGTCTAAACCCACATGGTTGGAGCAGTGTGTAACTGTATAGATTTTGAATTTCTGTTCCTTTGCTTTCACTTTTTTGAGAGTACTAATGTAGCATCTTTATGCATTGTTAGTTTCAATTTAAGTAGTTTGTACTAAAAGGCAAGATTATATCCTGGGGAAGCTTTCTCACTGTTGTCTCTTTACAGAGATTTTTATGTCTTTAAGTTCAGAGAGAATTACCAACTTGATAGATTGAGTAACAGGGAAAATTCAATCTTTAACCACTGAGAGAGGCTGGAAATCTCTTCCCTGTTAAATCATCAGCTTTGTTTTGTTCTCTGTCCTGCCCAGGCCCACTGATGAGGAAGCTGAGCAGCTCCTGCAGCTGATGACGAGCCGCCCTCCCGCAACCCCGGCCGGTGTCCGCTTCGTGTCCCTGTCCTTCTGCATGCTGCTGGCCTTCTCCACTCTGGTCAGGTACTCTCAGTACAGGAGGAGCTTTGGAAGATCTGACTGTTTCAGCACCATTAAGGCAGTGCCCTTCCCAGAGCTGCACAGTTTTTTTTCCCCTCATTCTTTATAAAATCTCCATACGTTTATGAAAGGGATTTGTCTCACTCCGTGGTGTGTGAATGGATATTTCACTCTTGTTTTATAGCAAGTCTTTTGAGAAGGAGCATTAGCATGACCTTAGTTTGAGTGGTTTTTTGAAGACTGAAGTAGGCCTGACTAGGTCACTTTTCCATGCAGCAAGTTCATGGCTAAATTCTTTAGAGTCCCTGTTCAAAAGAGAAGCAGTGCAGATAATTCAGGGTGTAGCTTTTTGTTGGGTGCAGTCCAACAAGGAAGTTGCCTGACAGTTGGACTGACCTTTGTGCCAAGCATCACTGCTTATCAGCAGCTGGATGCTAAAGTGAAAGTGACAAAAGTCTCCTGCTGTAAGATTCCTTAAATACTGGCTTTCCTGCAAGTGATAGTGAAACTAGCACTGGTTTTCTGGGAAAAGTATTTATTATGGATTTTCTTTGTGCAGCACCCCAGAACAGGAGCAACTCATGGTGATGTGGCTCAGTTGGATGATAAAGGAAGAAGCCTACTTTGAAAGGTGAGAGCAGGCTGGATTTCTTTTAGTGATTCCAGTAATCTCACATTTATTTATGTCCTGTTTACCTATGTCCTGTATTTCTTGCTCTTGGTTATCATCAGCATTTCTGGTGTGTCTGCTTCCTTTGGAGAGATGCTCCTCTTGGTAGCCATGTATTTCCACAGCAACCAGCTCAGTGCCATCATTGATTTGGTCTGTTCCACTTTGGGAATGAAGGTAAGTCCTAAACTATTTCTAGCCTGTACATTTGTCTGTTAAAATCAACTTTTTGCTGTGTTTTGATACTTTGGTATTTACTTTTGATATAAAGAACTTTGATTTTGCTAATATACCTAAAATAAACATAACCTGAAAAATGAATTCCTCCAAAAGAACACTGAAATGTGTGTAGATCTTGATACAGAGGAATGTTATGATAAAAGTACCTTCAAAAAGTACTGCTCTGTTGAAATCATCATTTCCAAGAAATGAAGTTTTTAGAGGACTGATAGAAGTAGTTTCCAAATGGAGCTGCAAAGCTTTTATTTTAAATAGTTGAAAGAAATATCTGTGTATGTAAAACTTTATTTCAGTAAATTACCAAAGGAGATTTGCCAACAATTCACTGTTGTGAAACAGTGTCTCACCAGATGTAAAAGCTGGGTAGGGAGTTTTTAGCACAAGGAAGACATGGGGTGATGAACTTGTGACATTTGAAAATATTTCTGTTCAACATTTCATATAAATGTGAATATTTTCCTGGTATCCCAGTCAAGACAAGTTTTAAAGGGCTAAAAGTTAACAGTTTATAAAATAAATTTTTAGTCCTTAGTTATAAGGATAGGATTTTCAATTCTAAGTACTTTCTCCTGAATTTCAGATTGTTATTAAGCCCAGCTCGCTCAGCAGAATGAAGACAATCTTCACACAGGAGATTTTCACTGAACAGGTATTGTCACCCTAGGGTTTTTTTTTCCTCCCCTTTGCCTTTCCTTTCTCTTTGGGGTATTCCCCAAAAATAAGGAGATGCCAGTCAGGTCTGTGCCTGTGTGACTTTTACACCTTGTGCTAAGTGGTGTTTTTCTGTTAATTGTATCTTTCCTTTAGGTGGTTACAGCCCATGCTGTCCGTGTGCCTGTTACAGGCAACCTCAGTGCCAACATCACTGGCTTTTTACCTATTCACTGCATTTACCAGCTTTTAAAGAGTCGTTCCTTCACCAAGCACAAAGTATCCATTAAGGTATGACCTTTGTTTTATTTCTGTTCGTAATTCTGAATGCTGATGAGGTTTTGCAGGCTGGTTGAATTATCGGAGCAGAATTCTTGATGAATTTTGTACCTTATTACCATGTAATTTAAGAAGGAACTGCCTTTTAAGTTAGGTTGCCCATTTTTAGCTCTGTAATCCAGAGACCACAGCTTAATGAAGTTAAAAATAATAAGTCTCTCTCCCCCATTTGTGCTTAATTGTAGTCAGAATGGTTTTCCAGGCAGGACAAGTTCTGTTTGTGAATCAGGGTCCAGGATACAGAGTTTAGGACCAATTCAGAGCTGATGTTGCACTTTCCAAAGTCGAAGCCTCATTTATTAAAAGGGTTTGTACTTGCAGACAAAGCAAACTGGCAGCTGCTCATGTCATGGGATGTTCTCTTCCAGGACTGGATCTACCGGCAGCTCTGCGAAACCACCACCCCACTCCACCCTCAGCTGCTTCCCCTTATTGATGTCTACATTAACTCCATCCTTACTCCTGCATCTAAATCCAACCCAGAGGCCACCAACCAGCCTGTCACAGAACAGGAGATCCTTAATGTTTTCCAAGGACTCTCTGGGGTAATGGACTTGTTTGGATCTTGTACTTCACGTGAATGTGGTTCAGGATTTTGTACTTGTGTTAAGTTGCCTCACTTTTAGTCTTTACTGCCTGTAAACTGTTTCCTGCTATAGTCATGTGTGTTTAAGTGAATCTTCTTACTCAGGCATTCATCATATTTGTAGGTAAACCCAATTTTTTTTTTTCCCCAAGAATCAGGAATGCAACCTGACCTTTGTGTATGATTTTATTTGCAGGGAGAAAATACTCGTTCCACCCAGCGCTTCAGCATCACCACACAACTGCTCGTCCTCTACTATGTCCTGTCCTATGAAGAGGCACTGCTGGCCAACACAAAGATTCTAGGTAAATGTGAGAACATCAGGGGGAAACAGATTAACTGAAAATTAGGTGCAAAGAGAGGAAAAAGTCATGCTGCTGTCAGATTCAAGCACGGCATAAAACCTTTAGAAGTTTGTATTAAATAAAATGTTACTGTAGAGATTTAGGACATAAAGTTTCTGCTAAAACTCTGTAGTTGAGTAATTTGTTTTGCAGATTAACAGAGGTCCAAGCTGGCCAAAGAGGTATAAGAAATGTTTATGAGCATCTAATGAATGTAACAACAATTAACAAAGACTTCATAATTATTTGAGATCTTCATTTATTCACGTGCCATCAAACTTGCACACACTTTCCTTTGAGTTGGCAATTTTATAGTTGGTAATACTTAATGATCCCATTTTTGCCTTTGAAATGGAGACTTTAAATCAGTACTGAAAGACTGCTGTGTATTTTATTGATGAAATTAAACTTCACTGAAAATTGAGTGTTTATATCTGGTGTGTGTTTTTACCAGCCCTTTTAAAGGTGCAAAACTTCCCAGCATCCTTCAGTCTTTTTTCTTCCTGCTAACCAAGGAAGCCTGAAACACTATAAAATCAATTACAGATATTTTCTTGATTTTACCTGGATAGGGACAGGTGCTTTACGTTTTCTTTATTGATCCAGTTGGGGAAATAGTTGTTTTTAGCTGTAACTGTTATGTTTGGTTTCTTGTCCTGTTTCCCTGTAGCTGCAATGCAGAGAAAACCCAAGTCCTACTCTTCAGCATTGATGGATCAGATTCCAATCAAGTACCTCATCCGGCAGGCACAGGGGCTGCAGCAGGAACTGGGAGGTAAAAATGTGTCTGAAGGTCTAAAGTGCATGAAAAGGAAGGCTGAGTGTTTTCAGCTCAGTGGCTGTTGCTTTGTTCATAGCTGGCTTTCATTTTTCTTGCTTTTAAAATCTCTTAGGAGCAGCTATTGAGATTGCAGAGATGTTTGAAGAGTAACGGTGAAAGTGTGAGGAAAGCATTTCCTTTTAGAGTGGGTCTTACCTCTCTAGGGCAGGTTTTAGGGTAGGAATTACGTGAGAAGTTGAATATTCCAGGCTGAGTTTAAGAGTTTATACTGTAGAGTCCTCCCACCTTTCCAAAGGGTAACTTTTCCTCTCTGTTGGAGTTAGACTCTGAAGTTATGAATGTGCACCTCACCTGCTGCTTGGCAGTGACTCAGTACAGGTCAGTGGTTGAAGTCAAAGGCCCAGATGTGTTGAGGTGAGAGATGCAGCTGCTCCAGTCTGAGCTGTGAATGTCCCTGATGTCCCCAAGGGTTGCACTCTGCCCTGCTGAGGCTCCTGGCCACCAACTACCCCCACCTGTGCATCGTGGACGACTGGATCTGCGAGGAGCAGATCACCGGCACTGATGCCCTGCTCAGGAGGATGCTCCTCACCAACATGGCCAAGAACCACTCTCCCAAACAGCTCCAAGAAGGTAAACAACTTCATTCCAAGTAAATTCTTTCCAAATGGATTGGAATATAGTGGATTTGGAAAGATGATTATGCTGCACTGGTACAACAGAAATGCTTCAATGCTTCAAATGTCAGAAGTTCAGTTTTACCAAGGTCCTGCTGTTTTTGTTTTACAGCCTTTTCCATGCTGCCTGGAAATCACACCCAGCTGATGCAGATCCTGGAACATTTGACCCTTCTCTCAGCTGGAGAATTGATCCCCTATGCAGAAGTGTTGACCTCAAACATGAATCTCTTGCTGGAAGCTGGAGTCCCACGGGGGATTCTGCAGGCTGTCAATAAACTCTGGATGGTTCTGAACACTGTCATGCCCAGAAGGTATCAAGCCTCAAAATAGTGTTTGACTTCTTGGTGTGCATAGGTGGGAGGCCACTTTCTCTTTTAAAAATAATGCCTTTATCTGAAAGATTGGAAGCTGTGACTGAACAGAATGTGTTGGAGCTGCATTTCTTTCTGGTTTGTGGGCATTTTCAACCTTTGCATTTTAAAGGAAGGTGGTTCTTCTTCTCAGGGGAAAGGACGTCACCAGTTCAGTTTAAAATACAGGAGTGTAGTTTTATAGTGTCTATTGTTTATGATGAATTACTGATGAAACAGAACTCATTTTGGTAAAAAAAAAAGGCTTTTTTTAAGAAGTAGATGTTCTACTGCAGTGAAAACTGCTGTAAGTGCATGGAGTGTAAATTAACTGTGCCTTGGTTAACTTCAAGGGTTGAAAATGGGGGCTTTGTATTTGATAGGCCTAGAAAAATATGGCTGAGTGACAAAATGCTTAGGGAACCCCTTTTCTTACACAAATTTTCTACAAAAATGCATTAAAATATTCTCATTGTAGGTTGTGGGTGATGACTGTTAATGCCCTACAGCCTTCAGCAAAAATAGTCCGACAGCAGAAATACACCCAGAATGATCTGATGATTGATCCCCTGATTGTACTGAGGTGTGATCAGAGAGTTCACAGGTGAGTGAACACAGTGAATGCTAAACATAAAGGTGTCCAAGAGGAAACTTCTGAAAGCTTTCAGCTCTTCAAAACATCTTTTCAAACTAATCACAGGAGCTTGGCAGTTGATCTGTGTTAAGTTTGACATGAGGACTGAGGAGCTGGGCCTGCTGTTCAGCATTTTGTCCTGTCCAGCTGAGTGTGCAGCTGTGTTTTGGAGACTTTGGGATTTGCACGTGGCTCCTCCAGTTTGGATTTGGGTGTGGGAATTTGTGGTAAATGGACTTTGCAGCGTGTTTGAAATGGCTGCTCCACGTGGTGGTGGGTAAGGTTGTAGCTGTGACATCCTTCCAGCTCTTGTGCCATCCCTCTTGGGCCTGTAGGTTTTCCATCCTTTTGAGCAAGTTTCTGCCAGTGGGTGCTTGAAGGATGTGTCAGGCAGATTTGCTTCATTTGCCAGGGAAGTCTTTGCAGTACTTAGAAACTGGTTCCTCCAGATGCCAGAGGAGGAGCTGTGGTGCTGCAGCCTTTGGGAGTGCTTTTAGTTTGGTCATGTTACTGAAATGTCTTTATTTTACTGTGTTCCCCTATCAGGAGTCCTCCTCTGATGGATATCATTTTGCACATGTTGAATGGATATCTTCTTGCTTCAAAAGCTTACCTTAATGCTCACCTGAAAGAAACAGCAGAGCAGGACATTAGGCCATCTCAAAACAATGCAATGGGTCCAGAGACCCCAGAAGTTACAAGAGAAGAATTAAAAAATGCTTTGCTTGCTGCTCAGGTAAGAGGGAAGAAATGGATATTACACATTGTGAGGAAAAACAGAGATAAAAGAGAAATGCAGAAACAGGAAATTAAAAAAGGGGGCCTTTTAAATTCGGGGTTTTTTTTTACCAACTTCTGTTACCATGGTAAAGAAAATTGCCTCTGTATTCAGATAGTTAAATATTTTCTTTTTTCTGGTCCAAAGCATTGTGCTGATTTACTGCTTTAATAGTGGTTGTTCCCTGAGAACAGAAGAGTTCTGCTTACCAGCCCTTTGGCCTTGGTGCTTGTGTGATCCAGAGGCTGTTTCTGTGCTTGGATTTGGAGCAGTAAAACATCAATAAATGTGTCAGAGCTATGTCTGATCATCTGAAAGATGTTTCAGAGAAGCAGCCAGCACTGCAAAGTGGGAGGCCGAAGGAAGGTTCACTTCCTTAGCTTGACATTATGGAAATTCTTGAGTAATCCTGTTTCACAGACATCTCTTCATCCCTCTGTCTGGAAAAATGTCACAATGGGAGTTCCCATTATAACAGGATTTTTGAGTTAATAGGAAGTTTTATACTTAAATGAGCAGGGTGATCTCCCATGAATACTTTGAATTACATGGCCTTGTGCATGTTTTATCTGCTCTGGATGCTTTAAGGGACCACTGGATATTTATTTTGAAGCAATATGAGATTCCATTGAATTGACTCTTTTTATCTGTGATTATGGTAATCTGTTGGATTTGAGTCTTGATTGAGATTAAGTGTTGAAGTTTTTAAAACAGTCTACAGGATTTGTGATTCTTGAGCTGAGTCATTTTCATTCTGTACTTAAAAAAAAAAACCTATAGGTAGAAATACTGATCACATGGCAGTCTTCCATTTCTTAAATTCTCCTTATTTTGTATTTGATTTGTTTTATTTCACTAGGAGTTTTTTAAGCATCTTCTGTGGCTTTTCTCCACAGGACAGTGCTGCTGTGCAGATCCTCTTGGAAATCTGCTTGCCTACAGAAGAAGAGAAGGGCCAGAGCAGCACTGCTCACCATTTACTGAGGGATGTGCAGAGCCCCCCGAGCCCGCAGGGTGCCGAGGCAGAGGAGGAGGAGGAGGAGAGTTTGCTGTGCAACCTGCGGGAGGTGCAGTGCCTCATCTGCTGCCTGCTGCACCAGATGTACATTGCTGACCCCAACATCGTCAAACTCGTGCACTTCCAGGTCTGCTTTGCTCTGCTTTCAGCTCTGGTTTGGTTTGGGAGTCAGGATGGGTGGTTGGGGGCTGCTGAATGTTGCTCAGAAATTACAACAATCCACTTTCCTCCTTCCTGTCTCCCCCAGTTTGTAGAGCTCACGCTTCCTCCCTGTTTCAGGGCTTGGTGTCTTGGTAGTGGCAAGAAGGCAGCACCTAAACCCTGCCAGTTCCTCATCATTCAACACCTGCTCTGTGCCTCTGCCCTTTTTTAATTTGTCCATCAAGGCCAAGGAAAACTGCCCCAATCATCTTATAATTACTTGTTCCACATCTTTTGTGGGTTAGTTTTTTCTGGCCATGTTTTTAAATTAGTATTCCCATTATTCAAACCTAATTTGGCTTCAAATGTAAACATCTCCTTATCTTTCCTTTTTTTTAGGGCACAGTTTATCTCTTTAGAGTGGAAGGATTGGCCCTGCCAAAGCAGCTGAGCACCTTCAAAAAAATAAAGAGGGGAAAGATTAGCAATTTTTAAACTATAAATGTGTTTTTAATGCATATTAAATTACTGGCCAGATGGCAGACTCTTTACAAGGAGTTAATTTGCCTTGACCTGGAACTGATTAAGTGATAAAAAAGTCGTTTTTGGGGCAGTTGTGAAATGAGCAAGTTGGGGCTAATGGTGAAATTTGGAACACGGGAAAGACACGGAAGGAAAGTGTCACTGCAGTCTGGTTTTGTTTGGGGGGTGGAGGAAGAGTTTCCATGCAAATAATTCATTGGATATTGGGGTAAACAACTGATTCAGACCCTGGCTTTGTACCCAGCCTGCCTCTTGTTGCCTTGGCATTACAGGCCTGCTACAAACTCTGAACAAAAGGAAGTTACAAATATGTTCATTTGGAAAAAAAAGCATTAACACCGCATAATTTAAAATCTTAGGTGAAGCAGGATTTCTGAAAAAAAAACCTGTGACACATTGGTCTGTTTTCTTAATCCCACAGGGTTATCCATGTGAGCTTCTGGCACTGACAGTGGCTGGGATCCCATCCATGCACATCTGTCTGGATTTCATTCCCGAGCTCATTGCCCAGCCTGAACTTGAAAAACAGGTACTGTGCAGTCACCTGGCTGCAGAATCACTGTGGGTATTGGTCCTGATGAAATACTGGCTGAGGGGAGGGAATAACACAGTAACTAAAAATGTCCTGTTCTTACTTGCCTGGGGTATTAAGGTGGTATTTGTAGCACTTTTACCTTAAATTAAAGGCCTGGCATTGCAGGCAACTGGAATTTGTTGGGCTAAAGATTCCCTGTTTCCCTATCAAACCAACTTTGTAGTTGCTCTTATTTAATCCTTCCTGGTATTGAGTTACTGCTGCTCAGCTAAGATTAAAACTGGAACATATCAGGCCTAAATATCTTTTATGAGGGTTGTACTGTAAACTGTGTGGTGCTTTGTTGCTCATCTCTTGCTTCTGTGTCTCTCCTGTCCCCCACCTGCCAGATCTTTGCCATCCAGTTGCTCTCCTATCTGTGTATCCAGTATGCCCTGCCCAAATCCCTCAGCGTGGCTCGCTTGGCCATCAACGTGATGGGGACCCTGCTCACAGGTACCAGCCCAGCGCCCCCAGGACTCACTGCTGGGGCAGCCACACTGCTTTCTCCTGGCTGAATGCAATTTTATCTAATTGCTGTTGTAAATGCAACAACAGTTCTTGATTGGGTTTTATAATCACTGATTTTGGTTTTATAATCACTGATTTTGGTTTTATAATCACTGATTTTGGTTTTATAATCACTGATTTTGGTTTTATAAGCACTGATTTTGGTTTTATAATCACTGATTTTTCCTTCTCCGTTTTCTTCTGGCTGGCAGTTCTGACCCAGTCCAAGCGTTACACGTTCTTCATGCCCACCCTGCCTTGCCTGGTGTCCTTCTGCCAAGCCTTTCCTCCTCTCTATGAGGACATCATGTCCCTGCTGATCCAAATAGGACAAGTTTGTGCCTCTGATGTTGCTACACAGACACGGGACTTCGATCCCATCATCACCCGTAAGTCAGGAACCTTAAAAATCACCCCAGAGGGCTCAGAGCCAGGGAACTGAACCAGAAGTGTTGTGGTGTCTCTGGAAATGACCTGTGGGGTGAGTGCTGGTGCCTAGAATGGTGCTGCCTCACCTTTGCCATCTCAGTACATCCATATTTGTGTTCCAGCTGTAAAATAACAACTTTCAGTACTTACTTAGGTGTAATTTGCTTCTTCTGCTTCATTTTCTAGGTCTCCAGCAACTGAAGGAGAAGCCTCATGATTTCTCAGGGCTCTGTAAGGATTCCTCCAGCAAAAGCTGCTCCAGGGACAGTGCAAGCCTGGACCCAGATGTTCGGCTGTGCCAGTGTGTGGAGAGCACCATCATCGAGATAATTAACATGAGTGTCAGTGGAGTTTAGGGAAAACTCCAGGGAAGTTCTACTGTAGCTTTTCCCTCTGTTTATGGTGCCTAAGTTTGGAAAAAGCTGGGAAAGTGGACTGAGGAGCTGCAGCAAAAGTCCCAAGTTTTTCATGAATTCGGTTCAGTCACGGCTGAGGAGAAAATCCTTTCAAGAGGATTTTGTTACTTTCAGTGAAAACTTGTGAGGCTGGTGGGATCAGTAAATAATTTCCAGGGAAGCCACGATTTTCAGGCTTGCTCAGTTCCTGAAGTGATACAGCAACACTCCAGGAAGGGTTTTATAACACTGAAAAGTGAATATTTCATTTGTTGGGCAAACAGCAAAATAATGGGTAAGAAAAATTTGAGATTGAGATGCTTTGAGTTAAATGAGCTGCTGTTGCAGAGGCCTGCAGAGCAGGTTGGGATAAAATACTCCAAGGAATGCTTGGAAAAGAGGTGTCAGTAACTTGCACCATCACACTGAGATCTAAGAAAATGTTTTGACTTCTGTTTGTGTGTCAAACCATTGGTCAAAGCTTAAGTTCATCAGATCAGGAACTTAATTTATCAGCCAGCCTTCACTGAGAGTTTGAAACTGGTCTGAAAGTTTCTTTACAAACAAAAAAAAAGTACTGAGAGTAAAAATGAGCTGTAGAAATGTGACTTTTAAGGAATGCACCTCAGATGGTTTTACATTTTGTAACTTAAAAAAGATGGAAAAGACTTGAAGAAATGAGTGTGGAGGTGTCTGGAGTTGTCATCAGGATAAGATTAAGAAAAGAAATGGATGCTGAGGGTGACTGTGCAGAGGATTAAGGAGAGGAATTACAGCTTTCAGCCATGCCAAAGCACTTCCAAGGCCAAATCCTTTGTGCTCCATCATGGAGTTGGTTGTTCCTTTGCATATCAAGATGGAATTACCCCGTGGAAATGTGGGGGAGCCCGAGTGGGTTTGTGTTCCAGGATTCCTGGCTCCAACACCCCACATCACCATCTGCCTCCCGAGTGGGTTTTTGTCATCTTCGTGTAAATTCTGTAAATAAGCTAAATGTATGGATTTTGTTTTCTCTCTTTGGTTCCAAGTGTAATTTTATATGCTGTAGTGGTATTTAAATAAAAAAAAACCCAAAAACCCACCAGCAGTACGAGTGAACTTCTGAGGGGTTCTGCCTCTATTGATCTGAAGTTTTCCAGATTCATCCCAAATTTCACCTGAGGAAAACCCCTGGGGGCACAGACAGGAAGAGAAGGACTTGGGGCTTCTGTGTGTGGCAGTAGTGAGAGGACACTGACCTTACAAAAACTCTTAATTGTTTCATTGTGTTTTCTGTGCACTCAAAACAAGGACGATAATAATTATAGTAATAATAATGGTACTGATACCTAATAATAGTATGCAATAATTATAAAATTAATTTATAATAAATGTAAACCCAAATAATAGAATGATATTATTAATCATAACGATAAAGGCCAAGTAGTGGAGTGTATCGCAAACCGCGTGGTTGCCTAGCAACGCGCACAACCCGGAAGCCAACAAGGCGCCCTCTGATTGGCTCCCGCCGCGCGGGGATGAGGGCGGGAACGTCCCAGTGTGCGCTTTGCTGATTGGCGGCGCGCGGCCCTTTCCTGTCAGCTGATTGGCTGGGGCGGAGGCGGGAAGGACGGAGGGCGCTGAGGGGCCGCGGTGCCAGGTGCGGGGCCTTGAGGGGCGCGGGGGAAGCGGCTGCCGGCGCTGCCGCCCGGCCGGGCACGCAGAGGAAGCGAACGCCCAGGTGCCGCTCTGTGGGTTGGGCTTCACTGCTTCCTGAGCGCCGCCTGCCCTCGAGAGGCAAAGCGGCGCTGCCCGAGTCGAGATGTCGCTGTGGGGGGCGCCCGGTGCGCTCCTGATGGATCTGATCACAGCACGGAGGGTCTCCGCAGTGTCCCGGGGCCTCCATCCTCCTCAGGGACAAACGTAATTCGGATTAGTGCTCGTTTAAGCGAGTCAGCCTCCCAGAATGCGTTGGGGAAAAGCCTTTTAATGTGGTGGCCTTTGCTTTAGGGAGGAGAGGTTGGATGTGAACTCATATCAGCGACCTCCTTTTGCTATAATTGCTTTTTCCTGTTGAGAAAGTCGGTGATGAAGCCGAATCATGCCATACATTGGTGGCCTTTTGATGTATATGTTTAATTATTACAAATAAGATAAGGACACATGTCAGTGAGTTAATTTATCCCAGGCAATCTGCCAGTTTAAAGCTGCTCTCTTACTTTGTCAGTGCTGAAAAATTATCTCCAGTCTGACTAATGGAATGTGAACTGGTGTGTGCAGTTCTTCGTGGTTTTATTTCAAGTGCTGATGTGACTCTTTAGCTGGTGTCAACTTGCTTGTAATGTGGACTGAAATGATGATGCGTGGTGTAAATTCCTGTATTTCAGTTCCCTTAATATCCTGAGCTGTTAGGAGGTTACCAGCTTCTCTTTGTTTTTACTTGGTGCTGCATATGTTTCAGGTTTTGCTTGTTTGTTAAGTTCCTAATTCTGTATTTTCATTGCAGTTTTAAGCCTGAAGTAAACGGGAGAAAAACTTGCAATGCCTTCTGATGGGGCAGAATATACGATTGGGGGGGTGAAGATCCTCTTCCCCTGCAAGGCTTACCCCTCCCAGCTCGCTATGATGAATGCTGTGAGTAGAATTTGCACTGGCATTTGCCAGACTAAGAGCTTGTGTCTTCCAGTATTTGAAATTGAAAAATCTGTGTCAGCATTTAGAAAACTGACACACATTAGATTCAGAGCCTTCAGTGTCTTGAGAATTTCAGTGGTAGCAACTCAGTGTTCTCTGTGCTGTGCAGTATTTGGACCATGATTAGGGAATGCAGAAGTACATTTTGGGTTTGGGAGCATTTATGCCAAGGATAAGTTCCATGTGGTGTAAATATATGGTTATTTATCTAGGTGTACTGTAATAACAGTTGTATGTAAATACTCAAGTTTTCAAGGGGGGAATGATTTAGTAAAACACGCTGTTTAAGCAGAATAATTATATATTCTATGATATTATAATATTTCAATAAGTTTTAATTCTTGAGAACTTTTTCAAAATGAATTATTGCATTTATAGTTAAACATTTTAAAAGAGTTTTAACCAGAGACAGGATAGGAGGGCACAGAATTAAGATGTGCCAGGAAAAGTTTAGGCTGGACATTAGGACATCATTGCTAAGATTAGCTTTGATCTGCTTTGTTTTCTGTTAATTCTGTTTCTTTTATTCTCCTTAAAGATTGTTAAAGGCTTGAATAACAGGCAGCACTGTTTGCTGGAGAGCCCTACAGGAAGTGGCAAAAGCTTGGCATTACTTTGTTCTGCATTATCATGGCAGCAGTCTTTGTATGGTAAGTGTCTTATTGTCTGCACAATTTTTATTACTGAATAAACAATAATTAATTATTATTCATTAGCCTTTAAACATTTGGTTTCAGGTCTTTGTCCATCATTGGACACTTTGCCTTAATGGCAGCATAAAGCAGTGATGCTAAGCTGGGTTTAGATCCATGAGGGAATGTGGCTGTTGGAACTTTGGAAGAAAACCCATGTGGGTTGTAGTTGTGTGGATTGGATGGAAAGAGGGAGGTGTTTTCCTTCCTTTGCACTGCAGTTCTCCAGAGGGTGACCACAGCTTGTTCAGCACTGTAGAGATACCAGGCTCCTAACTGGTACCTGAGCTTTCACCTTCACTGTGCTGCACCTCTGGCTCTCATGTAATGTCTGGAGTGGTTTTTAATGACAGACAAATGACTTTGTCCCTCAGAGAAATCAGTGCCAACCTCATCATGTGAGAAGAAGGAGAGGAAGGCAGAGCCATCCCCACCGTGTCACTGCAAGTGTCACTCCCAGTCTAAGAGCAACGAGGCTGCAGTGAGCGGGACTCACAGTGCTCCTTGTTCTGCCAATAATCCTGACACAGGCGCTTTCAGGAAACCTGGAAGCCCACTGACAAATGCAGGTAACTTCATACAGAGGCAACTAAAATTCCATTCTGGAAGTAACTGCTGTGTTCAAGCCAGGAATGTTTTCTTACCATCATAATAACAGATGTGGTTCTGCCCTGCATGAAATCTCTCTGGTGGTTAATTTGTTTAAAAATGTCTTAACACTGTTTCCTACACCATTATACATTTATAGTAATTCTAGCAATTTCTATTCTGTAGTAATTATATTTTAAAATGTTTCCCTTATTTATTACATCCCTGGTAATGGACATCCATTTTATTTTGTTAATTACAGAATGTAAGGAAAATGAAACACTAGCTTCAAAACTATCTGCCAAAAAAAAGTTATCTCTTCGTGACAGTGAGAACGATGACTTTCAAGTAGACAGGAAAAGGATTCGTCCTTTAGAAACAGAGCAGCAGGTGAGCAGGATTTATTGGCAGTGAAATCATCTGGGTGTTACTCAACCAAACTCAAATCCCAATTAATGTTACAGAGGAGGGTGTAGGGAATAACTGAGTCATGTCACAGTTTGGAGTGACAGGGTTTTTTTTATTTTGTTACCTGTTACAAAGGAGCCCATTGTTGCACTAAATTGTTTGTTATACCCTGTCCTAAAATCTTTTCTATTTTAACAAGTAATATCCCCAAAATATATTTATTCCCAGTAGAACTCTAATATTAAGCCAAAGTATGAGATTCTAGAGTTGAAAGTGCTGGTGTAAATATGTATTAGGAATACAAATACTGTAGAGTTCTGGTTTCTATCCTGTCAGATGTAGGTATCTCTGGCTGATTTGTGGAGTGCAGTGTTTCTTCTTTGTTTTCATCTGTGTCACTGTTGGTGTCATGTGGCTGAGGACTTGTGTTCAGCTGTGACCTTAAATAGCTTTTACATTGCTGCACAGCATTGCTCAGCTTCTGGTTAAGTTTTTACATCAATTTATTTCTTGTTTTTGTTATGGGAGTGTTCAGATTATGGTATTATAATTTCTGTAAGTTTTGTAACCGTGGGAAAGCAAAGCAGAAAAACTCATAATAACTCCAGATTTTTTTAATAATTAAAACTTTATAACTTTTTCCCATGTTACTTTTGTGTGTCTTAGATTTGGTTAAATTGTTAACAAACAGTGATGTCCAGGTACTATAACAGACTCAGCTGAAACAAAACCAGGACTGCCAGTGTGAGCACATCCCTCTGCCCAGTGCATTTTTACACTGTTTCTTTCCCCAGCAGGTGAGAAAACGTCACTGCTTTGCAAAAGGAGTGCAGTTGGTTGATGCTTTAGAGGTTTATCACCAGAGAAAAAATGGAGAGTTGACTGTTCACTCTGAAAAAAGCATGAAAACCACTACTTTTTCTCCCCAAACAGTAAGTAGTACAGTAATATCTTTTACATCAGGAATGTTAGTTCAAGAGTAAGTTTAAACAATATTTTATGTGAAGGGATGAAAGGGATGAACTTAATGAAGTTTCAGCAAGCATTGCACCATTACAGCTAATGCAAAGGCTCCCCAGTGCTTTGGTTTTTATTACCACTTTCTGTAGCAGAAATATCACATCAGAAGTTGAAATACAAATTTGCATCTCTTTCTGAAGCTTTCTTAGGCATTTTCTGCAGTTCTTACTGTTTGAAAATGATCGATTTTACATAAATGTTTGTTGGAGCAGAAGCTGTAGGAGAAGAAATGTGGGGCAGTAGAGAGCTGAGTGTGAGATGCCAAGTTCTGTTAGTGATGTAGTGACCACAAAGGAAACCAAAAGCTATAGGATTACTCTAAGATACTGGGAACTAAATATTTTCTTAACAAAATTGAATGTGTGTTGTAGGCCATTTGATGTGAGGTAGTTTTTATTAATTTTGGAAAGCTCTGTAGATTTTTGAGTAAGATATGAAATGCTTTTTGCCACTGAGCTTCAGTTGGTAGTTTGAAATCTAAACGCCACCAGAGTGTGCTATTGATTTTCAAATAAAAGACCTTTCATCCTTCCTGATTGTAAAATTTCCTTTGGTACTTTGGTGTGGGTACATGAAAAATTTGATTTAAACCTTCTAGAAATTTCTTGTATAGAAGAAAACTGAAGACTAAACAATATACTGTTTGTTACATCTTTAGAAAGACGTAACCTAAGAAGAAAGGTGATTATTTCTGTTAAGTTTCTCTATAAGAATGAAAGAATAAGGTATTACTTTGCTATGATGAACTTTTTCTTTAGCAGAGTGAGAACTTGTCTGGTATCAAGAAATAATTGCGGCAAGTAAAGCCTTCTTTCTCATTAGTAGTTCTGAGCCTTAACTGCATGCAGTTTAGAAGAGGAAGAGCATCACAGCATAGGCTGTTAGGTGTAAAAATGCTTTTCTAGTGCAGCTTAGGAGATAAAGTTGACAGAGCTTATGTTCAACACTTTCCATAATGGACTGTGTATTTAGGGTGAGGCAATAATGTGGTAACAGCATGGTCTTGTTCACTGAGGTAACCCTGCGTTTGAATCACCTGTGTTTTACAGTGGTCAGTTCTCTGCTTAAAGCAAATTTAGTTTCTTGTCAAGTCCTGTTTGTACTCCAAGAGGGAGAATTGAGGTGGTTGTTCCAAGAGCATGAGAGGTGCTGCCCAACAGTGCTGCATCACAACAGATGTGTGGGTGAAGATCCAAGCCTGGTCTCAGCTGCTTTCAGACAGAGCCAGGGAATCCATCTCTGGCCCTCTGCTATTAACTCCTGCAGGAGAGGGCAGTTCCAGTGTGGGTTTAAAGGGGAAATTGGACCCTCAGGGTACTCTCTTGATTACTTCTGTCAAAGCATATGGCCTGAGAAACTGGGGCGGATGCGTTAAGGATTCCCCATTTCTACCAGGGAAAGAAAGTAAACAGTAAATGGAGAGTAGTGTAACAAACACTTGGGGTATCAAAAAACAACTGTGAAAAGAATCTGTCTTAATGTGCTAGCCCATTGCAGTTTAACATATTGCTTACAACCTGCACAATGGAGTTTGAGTGACTTCTGTTACACATTCCAGGGGACTGGCAGCCTGTTACAATCAGGGTCTGGACTCCAGAATGGGCTAATTTACCACGATGGGATGAAGAAAGTTGTGGATTTGTATTACATGCTCTCACCTGACACCGTATCTGATCCTTTTCCTGCTGATTGACGTTTTGAATGAGCTCTTTGAAGCGAGTTCCAGCTTAATTAAAACGTTTGCTTGGTTAGCAGTGATCTGTGAAAGCCTGTGATAAATATTGAACCGGGTTCACCTGCTGGTGACTGGGGGAGGATAAACAGCTGCTTTGTGTGCTTTAATCAAGAGGCTGCAGCAGCAGCAGAATACTGGGCTTTCTGAGAGCTTCCAAAGGAGCAGTTGAAAAGCTCTGGTAATGTCACTGCTGATATCTCCCTAGATTGTGCTTGTGTGATATTTCACACAAGAGGCATTCACTGCTGCAGCATTCAGGTGGCTTTGTAACTGGGAAATGTAGATGGAGATATGAAGAACTCCTCTTACCTCTTTGTGTTTCAAAGATCACAGCCCCAGTGTTTGTTTAGCTCTATTTTACACACAGGACAGGGTGGTGGACTTGATTATTCCTTTTTTAATCGGACTTGCACGTTTTTGTCATATAAATATTGATGTGATAGGCTGTTTTATCTACCCCTGACAGAAGTACAAACAAGCTGCATTAGCCTAAGGTCCATATAGGCTGATATCTGATCTCCAATGGCATCTGTTACTGGGTGTTTCTGATTAAATACTGCAGAAAGTACAGGAGGATCTTTTTTTGCCCTCTTCCAAATGAAAATCCCTCTTTCAGATTCCAACAGCTGAAAACAGATTTAGTTCTGAAGCCAGAGGGTATTATGAAATGCAATTCTGTTGTCTTAATATGAATTATTTCTAATCAGCTTCCCCACCAATTCCTTCATAGATAAATTTAAAAAATTCCCAATTTTTTTACGTTTTAACCAGTATCTCTGTGGTATGAGTGTAAAAATTTGTGCTTTGAGGCAACACTGCCAAGGAAACCCCTTGTTAAATGGAGAGTTTGCTTGCTTTCTCCTGCAGGAATGGGAAAGGAACACCACATTAGGTGTTGCAATGTGATGTCCACAGTCAGTTCTTCTCAGAGAAATACAGGATTCAAATAGTTTGTTGTTAATAAAATTTAAAGATGTATTTTAAGAATACAAGTGCAAATCGACACAGCTCAGTAATGTGCAAAGAACACGAAGAACTCCACTTTTAAACTGTGTTTTAACCAATTTTCTGAAGTTATTTTTAATTATAAAGGACTTTCTAAGAAGGTTTTATTTTGTTAATGTATTTGGGGCTGATGGTGTCTGTGGCTTTCAGATATGCTGTGACTATTGCAGGCAGTTTTACACTCTTAACTACTTACTATAAAATCAGCCTGAGTTTACAACTTTCTCAGTATTGTGGGTTTGAGTGTTTTTTGAACATAAAACTTTTTTCAAAGTTAAAGGTAACATTTTAGTACTGGAATAATGGCTAAAGTGCTTCTTAATGCCAGTATTATACCAATTCCAAACCTCTTAAACCAGACTTTTAAGCCCCCCTGTAAAATACTGTAATTTATAAGCCTCACACATAAGAACATTTTATTTCTTTTTTATGAAAAGAATAATATCTGGTATTTTAAGCCCATCATAGGACAACCTTCTGTTCATGGTTTTATATATTAATTTGAGCTGTATTTTCCTGTTCTAAGAAGTCTTGCAAAACAGCTGCATGATTGGTCTTAATATTTTTCTATTATTTTTATTTGGCTTAGCATAGCAGTGAAATATTAGTGGTAATGGATCCTCTTGGTGTGCTGTGTATTGTTTTTCCCTCTGAAAACACAAACTGACTGTGATTAGAATTAAAAGATAGATGTGTTCTTAAAGGCCTTACACAGTCACTACCTCAGTTATATTAACTTTTGGCTTGGTAATGTGGTTCTCATTATTTCCAGGAGCAAAGCAGAATATAACTGATAGAAATATCAAGGTACCATTTGCATTGGAGCTTTCTGTGTGAGCACAGAGCTGGGCCTTGCACATATGTAACATATACCATATGTCAGCTGTTTCCTGCTCGCCTGTTGACAAGAGCCCCATTCATAACTCTTCTTTTTATCCTTTCAGTGAATAAGTAATTATTCAATATAAAAGGCAGGATATTTGGAACTGGCTATTTAATGTGGCAGCACAAGGTAATGAAATCTGCTGTTACTGGCAACCTGAGAGGGGAATGTAACAATTCCAGCATGGGTGTAACTTTATCTGCTTTGAGGCCTGTTTATTTGGCACATCAGTGAACCTTTTATCCCAGTGAGTGGCAGCTCCAGAGGGTTACATTTACATGCTTTCTATCATGTATTGTAATATTTAATGGCAGACAAGGCTGAGTGGGGCTGAGGGTAACACGAACTTGCTTTTCCTTGGAGTGGAAGCTAAAGACAGCTTGATCCCCAGAGTTGTGGTGTAACACACAGCATGACTTAGCATTTGTTTATAATGGATAATCTTACTGATACAATTAAAAGGGAGGGAGCAGTGGGCAGCTACATGTTGTTACCTGCACTACCACCTGGAGCCCAAATACAAACTCTTTGACATTGGAAGAACTCTTTATTTTTCATGGGAGGTGTGTTTGGACGTGGTTATGCTCGAGTTCCTTGTTTCCTATGTGTCTTTTCAAATTCATTGTGACAATTTCATGTCAGTTGTTCCAGTATTTAATGTTCTGAAAGATGGTGCTTCTCAGGAAGAAAAATATTGGCTTTTAACAAATATTTTACAGGATTAGGTTCTGTTTAGACTTATTCCCTGTGTTTCTTTTATTCTCCTGGTTCCTTGATGGCCTTTGGCAGAATGGCACAGCAAACATGTTTCTAATGGAGAGTATGTGATGTAGTCTGTTTTATCTGCACACAGAGTTCCTGAACTGTCTACATTTCTTCTGCTTGCTTTAAGGAAAAAAAAATTACGTTAATTTGAGTGTCTGTTCCAAGTTTTCTTCATTGAAGATGCTGGATTCTTGCTCTGTAACAGGAGTGTCCTGAGCTGAACCTTTAATGTGAGAAGCTTTATTTGCATTATTCATGTGTAAATATTCCACTGGATTAATAATTCTTTCTGATTGGGCTATGATACAATTGTGATTGCTGGAAGGTTTTTTAGGGATTTTCAGGCACAAGAATGTGGTAGACTAACATTTTAGAACTTTTTGCAGCTTGATGGGCTGCCCTGGAGACTGAACCAGCTATACCAGAGAGCACTTTCTTACCAGACCATAAGCAGATTTAGCACATTCATCTCTCAGTGGCATTTTGTTAATCATTTTTTTGTCTTGGTTTGCAGCCTCCTGGCCCTTGCACTGAGTGTTCCTGTTCCTCTGGAAAAGAACCTGATAAAGGTCCCAGTCACACAAAGAAGAAAGAAGATGGAGATCGGTTGTGTGTTCCCAAAATTTTTTTTGGGACACGAACACACAAGCAAATAACCCAGATCAGCAGGGAGCTGAAGAGGACGGTATATTCCTGTGTCCCCATGACAATCCTTTCCAGCAGGGATTATACCTGCATTCATCCAGTGGTATCCAACAGTAGTAACAGGAATGAAATGTGTGTTGAGTTGCTGGAAGGAAAGCAAGTGAGTAATTTTGTTTGAGAAAATGAGCATTCATTAAACAAAGTCAAATTTAACAGCTGGAATGAGTAACATTTTCTACTTCTTTATATTATGTTGGTTAAATGCCACCTGGTGATTTGGTTAAAATTAAATATTAATTGTTAGAAAACGTTGATACCCAGTAGCAATAAGGCAAAACCTTAGGGTGACAGGAGTGAGATTTATGCCAGGTTAATGCTGTAGTAAGACTTGAATTATCTTTGGGTTTATAGATGAAGAAGAAAGAAGTGTCCTTTACTGATGTACATTTTAGAAACATGGGTTTACCTGACATAATGTGTTATTGTCTGGTACAAAAAACAGCTGTTAGAAAAGTTTCCAAGAACTAGCGAAATGCATGGAACATTTGGAGATTAAAGCCTACTTGGTTTTCATTATTTCTTGTACCCACTAAGTCTCTGCACTTCTTTGCTTTCAGGGCAGGTCCTGTTCTTATTACCACGGTGTTCATAAGCTCTGTGAGCACCATGCCCTGCAGTCTGCACCTGGGGTGTACCAGGCTTGGGACATTGAAGACCTGGTGAGCCTGGGCAGGAAGCTTCGTGCCTGTCCCTATTTTGCAGCCAGAGAACTCATGGTGGAGGCAGACATCGTGTTTTGTCCTTACAATTATCTCCTGGACCCACAGATCCGGGAGAGTGTAAGTGTATTTGTGAGAAACATGGCAAGAGCTGGAGTTAAAAAGAAATTATCCACTGAATATTATGTTTCTATGGTCAGCTGAGATCCCATTCATGTCCAAAATACTATCTACAAAATAACTTCTGGTGTTTTTTCACCCTTGGATATTTTCTAGAATATGGGAATTGGCTCAAAATCTGAAAAGCTTCATTTGCACCGTGATGCAGAATATGCATTTTTTAACAGGATCCTGTTAGTTGCTGTTTCTCATGTCTTTCACTCTATTTTACTAGACAATAATTTTGGTTTTTTAGATGGACATTAAGCTAAAAGACCAAGTAGTCATTTTGGATGAAGCCCATAACATTGAGGACTGTGCTCGGGAGTCCGTGAGCTACGGGGTTACCGAGAGCCAGCTCAGAGCTGCCCGAGAGGAGCTCGATTTCATGGTCAACAACAACATCAGGCAGAAGCATCATGAGCCCCTCCGAGCTGTCTGCTGCTCCTTGATAAAGTAAGGCAACTTCTTTATTGCTTTATATCAATGAATATTTTTTTAAATTATCTTTAGATTCCCTTTGATGGCAGAAGTGACTCTGTCGCATCAGATAAAATGCAACCAAGGTACACTTGAAACTATGCAGTTGTTTGATTTATGTTCATTTGAGGAATCCACAGGGGTTTGATCTATTAAAAAACCTACTGGTCTCACATGGAAACATTGAAATTCTGTTTTGAAAAGTGTCATGCTCTTGAATGATGTGCTGCTCTTTATGAGGCTTTTTTGGATTCCTAGTTTATAAAGCTTGGTATGAAAAGTTTCATCAGATAAATTTTTCTATTTCACACATTTCTGTTTGCTTATTTGACAAGTAATAATATCGTTATTTTCTTAAAGAATTAATAAGCTCGTGTTTATAGAACGCTTTTAGAGCCTTGGACAGGAAATATTTGGTATGGGTTGGAATCTGTTGTTGGAATCAGATTAGAACCTACCAAATTCTTCATAGTTGCAAGTGAATTTGTCAGTCATGCCCTTTGTTTTCCCTGGGAAACAACTTCTTGGAAAGAGAAGAGCTGAACATAATTTGCAAATCATGAGAGGAGATGGAACAAAAGAAGATGAACAGAAGTCCAGGAAGAAACAAGAGGTCTGGGGCAAAGTCTTTTGGGTGAAGTGGAAGTATCAAAGTCAGCAGAAAGAAGTGAATAATGCTACAAGTGGCTTTGCAGTTAACTGAGTTCTGATTCAGTGTGTGTAATAGCTTCATTTTGCTGTGATAGACTGTGGAGCACAGCACAGGAACAGTTCATTCTCCCATCCTCACTCTCTTCTCAGAGTTAATGTTTGTGTCACTCAGAGACAAGGGATTTTTCTGCTTGGCAGAAGCCAGTTCTCCTACCTCGGACATTTCAAATGTTAAACTTTAGTAAAAGATAAGAACAGCATGGCTGGCGATTTGATTGCCTCAAGCTTTTTAACCTTTTCAGGAAAACTAAGGTTGATTGTCTTGGCAAATCTGCCAGCAGCATGAAAAGCAGTTGCTGGAAAGCAGAAGACTGGGTGTAAATAGCCAGTAATAGGTAAAATGCTCCTGCACTGGGACATGGCTTTGCCAAATGCATGGGCAGCTAGAAAAAAATCTTATTTTACTTCTAAAGATCCTGGGCCCTCATTCCAGAAAGCACTTAAGGATGGGCTTAGTGCCACAGAGGTGCTGCAGTCACCTTTGTGAGGAATTTGAAGATAGCCCAATGGAAGTGTGCTGGCAGGCCCTGCTGATGAGATGCACATTTAGCAGGACTAATCACTTTGTTCCATGGCATGTGCTGTGTCAACAGTGGAACTCTCTGGTAGTGAGGGGAGCAGCAAATCCGCTTCCTGCAACTGAAGGCATGTGTGCAACATCCATTCATTCTTTTCCTGGAAATACTGCATACAGCAATTTTCACTTCAAAACCAGAGATACCTTTCTGGGAATCAAGCTAATTTTATTTATGCTTCTGCTTAGCTCTAAAAATAATTTAACAGGCATTTCAAGTGAATGCTTTAATGTTAGATGGAATTTATTTGAGAATTTAGGGTGGTTTTGGGTGATATTTGGTCATTGTGTTAAGTTTGTATTTGCATTTATTATTTCAAAAGTATGTGAGGGTGTTTGAAGTTCATAATAGGGAAATATTTTGCATTTCCTGAAGTGTTTTATCCATTGTAAATCTGTTTCATTTCTGTCAAAGGGGTCTTGTCCTAACTTTGGTTCCAGGTTTTTTTGATGTTACATCTGAGGAATTGGGGCCAAATTCTGCCTGTGTTAGTGATCACCATTCCTCAATGAGATATAGCAAATTATAGCCAAAGAAGTGATTGTTGTGGCAATATTGATGGAGGTTTGTTTGCATTTAACGTGGCAGAAGGGAAGTTATATTTTAATTGTTCCATGGATCAGATTATTTGCCGTGACAGGGCAGGAAATCTAGAACTGAAACAGTCTCAGAGCCTTGCTCTTGAGTTGATAATGATGAACTGATTTTGCAGGTAAATATTTTGAGCTGTTGCAGCACTGACAGCTGTCTTTTTGATGCCTCCTGCCTTTTGCTGGAGCAGACAGCTCTGGCCTTTCCTGGCAGGGAGGGAAGGAGGGAGGGAGCTGCCTGCTTTTGTAGCCAGAGACAAGTTCTTGTGCTACTGCAGGGATGAGGGAGGACGTGCTCACTTAGAGAAAATTTCAGCTCTGCCACAAATTAGATGGATCTCCACGTTTAGCTCGTGTTTTTAGCAGTCAATCACGTTTTGCATTGTGTTACAATTATAATTCTGCTTCAGCCTCAAGTTGCAGCAGTTGCCAATACCTGTAGGTAGGTTTAAATGTGCACTCTTCATTGCCCCACTTTCCCTTGCATGTGTAAATATTAAAAGTATTCACTTCATGCCTCAGGGTTTGTTCTTAATTGGAAAGTCAGCAGTTGACAGGGATGATAAACCAACCTGCATCAGCTGGAGCAGTGATGAGTGGCTTTAGATATGCAGCAGAAGTCTTGCTTGAATGAGCCTCACATATAAGAGAAAATTATATTTTGATTCCTTTTCTTTATCATAAAGATATTATATAAAGTATAAACACATGGGGAGACATTTTATTCTCACTTCAATGAGCTGCATTCAGAGCAGTTCCATAGGAGTTCAACAGTGAAAAACAGGCATAAAGGAAAAGCAGAATCTCTCTACTTCCATGTAGTAAAACATTTATCATCATCTTAGAAGTCTGGTGTGATTTTTGAGGTTTGGTTTGTACATGCAAAGTATCTCAAAGTCTCTGAAATCAATGCTGAAATGATTTCTGCTTTTTCTCTTTTTCAGCTGGCTGCAGGACAGCTCTGGGCAGCTGGTAGAGAGGGCCTATGAAACTGCCTGTAAGGTGTGGAGTGGCAAAGAAATGCTCAACTTTTTGCACCAAATGGGGATAACTGGGATTACTTTTCCCATTTTACAGGTAATGTTGTGTGCTGTATAAATGAGCACCGCAGTGCATAATATTGGTGGTGTTAAACATCTTCAAATGCACATAAGTTAAATGCAAACAGATCTTTTAGTTTACTGCAATACTGCAAAGTTGTCTGAAAATGATTCCTGATGAAAACCAGGAGTAATGCACTCAAGCTACTGGAATTTGTGGAGAATCAATGTTTTGAAGGATACAATTGATCACATACAATTAGTTAAATTGAATCATTGAGCAAGTGGCAGTTTTGCCTGTTCCATCCAGCTGCATTTTTATTGAGTGTTGAAATGTTTTTACCCTATTTTCAAGTTTACCCCTCCTTTCTGTGTAAGCCAGATATGTTAAAGCATTGTTGAGAATTCAGAGCATTTTTCCTTTTCCCTTGGCCCTTCTTTGCCCCTTTCCCTCTGACTTTATAGGTATTTAAAATAAACTTTTAAAGCAGTGAGCTTGACAGTCTTGTATCCCTATTAACTTTGGTTTGGAGGAGACACTTAAAATGTTGTTAATATGGAATTTGCCTCTTACAGAAACACCTTGCTGCTGTCCTGGAAAAAGAAGAAAAAGTATCTATGCATGGGAGAGAGGAACTTATTGAGGTGCCAGTTGTGAGCCCTGCAACACAGATGGTGCTCAAAGGCTTGTTCATGGTCCTTTCCTGTCTCTTCAAAGATAACAGCAGGTCAGGTCTAACATTTATGAGCTGAATGCTCACAATTTGATTGCTCAATTGTAGTTTTACTGGTATTTCTCTATCTCTTTATAGGTTTGCAGATGATTACAGGGTTGCTCTACAACAAACTTACACCTGGATGAGTGAAAACCAACATGATGATTCAGATAAAAGTTCCTTCTTCACAAGGCCCAAGCACAAAAGGGGTTCAAGGCAGAAAACGCTTGTCCACATGCTGAATTTTTGGTGCTTGAACCCTGCTGTGGTGAGCTGAGTGTGAAGAAAGCTTAAAATAATCTGAGTGATACCAAATACGTATCAGATCTGAAAGTGATTGTGTTGATTTTCTAAATTCCTGCTTTTCTTTCTCCCACCTAGGCTTTTTCTGACTTAAATGAAGTCAGAACAATTGTTCTGACATCAGGCACACTCTCTCCCATGGATTCCTTTTCCTCTGAGCTTGGTGTGAAGTTTTCCATTCAGCTGGAGGCGAATCACGTTATCCGGAATTCCCAGGTAAGCTGGCTGTGCTTTTCCCTCTCCTGAGTTCTACTGCTGCCCATGGTACAAAAACCAAGTGAAAGTGATGACAAACCCCTTTTGCCAGTTAAAAGAATTGTCCAGATTGTTGCTTGGCTTAATGCCATGGAAAAGGACACTTTCAAATGAACAAAGAGGCAATTTTTAGACATATTTCCCAGGAAAAGTTAAAGTTATGCCATATTGGTAACAGCCTTCTCATCAATTACTGCACTTCAAGTACTGAAATGAATTTAAGAAATATCTCAATATTTGTTTCACTCTTAAAATGTCGTTTTTGAACCTGATGTAATTTATCCAGCCTGGTTTAGAATTAACTTCTTCCCTGTGGAACACCCCAGGTTTGGGTTGGCACCGTCGGAGCGGGCCCCAACGGGCGGAAGTTGTGTGCAACATTCCAGCACACAGAGACCTTTGATTTCCAGGATGAGGTGGGAGCACTGCTGCTTTCAGTCTGTCAGACAGTTGGCCAAGGGATTTTGTGCTTTTTGCCATCCTATAAGGTAAGGAAATCTGAATTGCCATTCTTCCCCTGAAACCACACACCTTTGAAAATGCTCTGTGTGATCTTTAGCTTCATTCATCAACATATAGAAATGGTTATCAAATAAATGCATTGTAATAAAACAGTGGGATTGTGTTGGTATTCCTTGGCATTCAGGTTTGTTCTCATGAGCAAATATATTTCTCTACAGATGTTCCTATTAATGCAGGCAAGTGTTTCAATTAGCATTAACAAAAACCCAGCCAGATCCATAATTTTTCCTTATGTTGTTTCCCTGAAGGTTTAGAAATTATTTATTAAGAAAAAAATTAAAAATCACATCATGAAACGATACTTTCTGTGTAACTCAGCGGCAAGAATGCCTTTGCATGTTCTTTCTGTGCTATCAGAATGCAGAATTCATCCAGTTAATTTCTCCTTCCCTTGTTTCTTGTTACATTTCACTGCATTGGAGATTGGAGTGTATTTTTCTTTAGTCAGGGGAATTGCTCACTGACATTGGCTGAAAGGAATCAAATTTCTCCATTTCAAACTATGTAATATCTAATTTCACTGACAACAGATATCTAATTATGGTTAATCTGGATCCTCCCAGCAGTTCTGCTTTCTTCTCTATTTGTTGTTACTGTTGTTTATGGTCAGGAACAGGAATATAAACCTTCAATATCAGTCTGTAACTCACACTCATTTTTCTTCTAGTGCCTGCAAGGGTGTGATTTTGTAAGTTTTAAGTAATTATTTCTGATTTTAAAAAATCATCCGAACAAACAAAACACAAAAACCTCTCAAAAAAATCCTACCAAATGATTAAAAACCCTAGCATGATGGAAATAGAATTTCAGACCTTTCCTCTCATCTCTAAGGTTCCTAAACAGAAAATATTTTACCAAATGAAATAAAAATGATTTGTTCTTTTTTTACAAACCCGTCATGTTTGATTATTTAACTGGCAGTCTTGAAAGGGAGGGTTGTTGCTTGCCTGGGTGTCTTTAGGAATTGGAACCACAGTGCAATTCCTGACAGTAACCATTAGGTGACCACATCAGACCACTTAATGGAAGCCACTGAAAAAAGTAGATTACTGACCATAAATTTATTTAACCCCACAAAACAGTGCATTTCCATGCAAAGGAAATGATCTGACAAGAAGTCTCCAATTTATTTAAGAATTTAACTGGAGCATCTTTCAGTTTCCAGCGTTATCTTTCCAAGTGTGTCATGTTGAACAGTTGCTCTTCCATATCCAGACCTGACAAATGTTTATGAAGGTTTTTATGAGAATAGTAATGTGAATTGCAAGTAGAGAGAGACTTTGTAATGACATTTAATAAAGGAATTGCTGGCCAGCTCTGGGAGCCTTCCCCCTCCCCTGCCCTTCTGCTTCACTGAAAGGTCACCCCGTGCACGCTGAGTGTGTTCTGTTCTTTGTGGGAACACTTCCCTGAGCCCAGAAAAGTATTGATAAATAGAAATTGCAGACAATTGAAGGATGATATTTTAAAATCACATTGCCAATAGTTTTCTATGGATGCCCTTTTTCTTTCTACTACTTTTATTCGGGATTGGGTTGCCTTTAAGTCTGAGATTAATACGTTGAAAATACAGAATAATGTAAGCATATTAGTACAGGGAAAACAAGGTATTTTTCTTTCATCTTCATACAGAATATTTGCATTGCAGAAGTGATTTTCACAGGAGATTGCTGCTTCTCTTTAAAAAGTTGCAGCCTTCAAAGGAATTTTTCAAGGCTGTCAAGATCTGATTAATACACATGGTCATGGACCTCACTGTTATGAGTTGAGCAGATTTTTTGATGGCTCAATCTGTTTTATGAATTGAAGTTTCCATTTTGGAATAAGTGAAAAATAAAGGGTTAATTCCTTATCTGGAAGGCTGAGGACAATGCTCTGTATTTTAAGTACTTTCTTAAAGTAATTTGATGGAGCTGGAATTTAGTTAGGTACGTACATTGGATTTCAGTTTGGCATTGCTAGATGCAATATGAATGGGGAAAAAAGCAATAGTAGAGAAATTTCCCTTTATCTTAATCAGGTATTTGAGTAAATATATTTTTAATTGAAGAGTGACTGTTTAAAATGGCAAATATCTGGAGTTAATAGTGCCATAGAGAAAAATGGATGGATGGGAAAACAACTCATCAGCTGTACATCCCCACATTTGATAGGTGTCTATTATGAACAGCTGTGATGGTTCACATGGCTAAATCACAAACAACATGGAAATTTTTAGTGTTGTTGTTGGAGTTGGGGCACGCTGACTTTTTAAAAAATTAACTTGATCTTAACATTCACTAAATTCCGAACTTTGATCACTTTTAAGTGATACTATGCAACAAAAATGCATTTATGTGAAAATCAGTAGCAACTCCAGCAAAAACACTCCATAAAAGAGAATATCAGGAGGTGAAAAGATTGCTCAGAAATCTAAGATGCTTTTAAACAAGATTAAGATAAGGCCCATTAGGGCTCATGTTGCCGACCTGTCTGCATTAAGATATATCTTGCCTGGTGCCTGCATCTTAGATGATTCATTCAATATGTGTCATATCAAAGTCAGGGGATCCAGCAAGGAGAAAAATGCTAATGCTTATAAATTTTAGTGATAATCTATCATGATGAATTAACTGACCTTTCTTAGTAGTTTGTTGTTTTTTGTTTTTTTTTTTTTTTTTTTACAAAAGAAGCTTTGGACAATGATGTTAATGTGGGTGGGTTTGGTTTGTTGTGTTCTCCTTTGAGGCTCTGTTGGTTAATTTGGATCTGCTAATTGAGGAGTCATCACTTGGAAGTAAAAATTTTGCAGTTGTTGCTGGAAAGGGTTTGAATGAGTGTGTTCAATAGGAAAGCTTATGAACTGAGAATTCTTTGCTTGAAAACCCAAGCTCTTTGCAGGGAGGTTGGACTGGATCACATTTAAAGATTCCTTGCAGCCCAGATGTGCCATGTGAGTTAGGAGGGTGGCATAATTAGCATGAATTAGCAGTAAGCAATTAATGCTGCATTGCACTGGCTGTTTCCCTTGAGAATTGTGGGGTGAGGATGTAGTGATGACATACAGCAACTTTTGCCACTTGCAAAAATAAATGCTAAATTCCACATTTGAGTTTTTATTTGTCTCATAATTTTCAGAGCTGCTGGTTCAGAGTTCAAGCTCTGTCAGTCTCATCCCATTTTCCTGCTCTCTAGGCTGATCATGTTTTCCTGAGTGGGACCAGCCAGGGTTGGGTGACAGCAAAAATCCCTTTGGACTGGAACTCCTCTCTCTGTTGCTTGGCTCCCTTGCCCTGTGTAAGGGATCCACCAACCCTGCAGAGGAGTCTCAGGCAGGTGTTGTTTGCCCTTGTGCTGACAAACCATTCTTGGCACCCTCCCACAGCTCCAGACAGGCAGGAATTAACAATATTAATTAACTCTGTGAGCAGTGTGGAGCTGGTTTCAACAGATTGAGAATCTTCAGGTTCAGGGAAATGATTTGGAATAAACAGGAGGGACCTCAGTGTAACCTCTGGCTGTATCCACATGGATTTAAACCCTGGCCTGATGTAAATGTGGTACCCTCAGATATGACAGGCTGAGGGAGGGATATCATTTCATGATTAATTCTCAATGTCTGGCTCGTCTTCATTTCAGACAGAGCCTTTTCTTATTGAGATACATGAGATTGGTAGAAATTCTTTTTTTCAAGGAGTGTTTCAGTGACAGACAATGAATAGAATTCTGAAAGAAGAATACTTTCATTTCTAAACTTTCCTAAAGCATGGGTTTGTAAATAAATTATAAGAAACCCATTTTTCTGCCATCAATAAAACAAAGCAATGCTGTCTTCAGACAACTTTTACTTATTTAATAAATTACTTCAATAAATTTCCAAAGGATGGTAGTCTGTTTAGCCCAGCCTATTAAAAGCATTAAGACTTGAGCACTGGCTGTTAAAATGAGTAAATGGCAATATCACAAAGTTAAACAAATGCCAAAAAACATTTTCCAGAGTACTGGGATTGTAACAATACCATTAATGAGGGCAAAGAGGTTTTAATGCAATTTGCACATTCTAAAGTTTCAAAAAGAGGTTTTGAGTTAGTGCATTATTAATGTTCTGAACATCTGGAACTATGTAAGAGCCACAGACATTGAGCAAGTGCAGGGTTTCCCCACTAGGTCTGATGCTGACTGATTTCCTCCCTAGCCAAAAGCTTGTTTTTAGAAGTTTGAGACAGTAAAATGACAATATCCAGATAAGAGAGAAACATTCCACAGTGTCTTTCTGCTTGTAATGTGTGTGGAGGAAAAATTGGAAACCATTAGGTTCCTGCAGTTAAAAGGTGAATTTGAAATTAAATAGGAAAACAGTTCTTTGCACCCCAGATGGGGACTCTGTGCTGCAGGGCTTATGTGAGGAATTATCTGCTAAGTTCCACAGAAATGCTGAACACTTTCTGTTGGGTGTATTTCTGTTTTATATGCAGAGATAAATGCTTCATCAAGAGTAATATTCTCCCTGATGTTCCTGTTGACAGCTGTAGGAGTGCTTTGAAGAAGAGATTTACTCCTGTGTGTAAATATTGGCAGGGTGTGGGGATCTGTTCATATGGTTTGTGACAGAAATTTCTTCTCTCAAGTTACATCAGCATTAAGTTTCTGCATAATTTTAATCTTGGGGAATCTAATTTACACAGTTACAGCCTTAAAATTCTACAGGAAACAAGAACATTTCAGTGTGTCATCCAGTTTTAGATGTTTTGACTACAGCTGATGGCCAACATCACTGGGATGGAAAGGAAGGAGGCCTTTAAACAGGTCTGGCATTTCAGGAGTAAGTTACAAAATAATTGTAAATTAATAATGATGCTCACTTTCTGCTCAGCATTTGCTTTCTGCTCCCAAGGGAGAGGTTTTCTCTTACTCCTGAAGCCTCTTTGGTTTGAGCCAAACAGCTGCAGTGATGCTGTGCCAGTGGGTGAGAGACCCCAAAACCAGGAGAGGGCTTTAGGGACAGAATCCTGGCCTCCTTCTGCCCCCAGCTCTGTGTGGAGCCTAAAAGGAGAGCAAAGTGAGGAAGCAATAATTAATCAGCCCCTGAGCAGCTTGGGGGCTTGTCCTGGCACTCTGGACTGTGCAGTGCCCTGGCAGTGCCAGGAGTTGTTGTGGTGGCTGCCCCTGAGGAGGGCTCTGACACCACAGTGACCCCTTGGGGGTTTGATTTCTCTTTGGAAGGAAAGGCTCCTTGCCAGGTTCTAAAGCTGGGCCTTTGGCCTCCCTCTGATGGAAATCTTAGGGAAGTGATTTCTGTCTGATGGGACATGATTTGGGGAAAATGTGCTCTAGAAAAGCTGAATTTTAATGGCTCCCAAATTATTCATTCAACATTTGCACCTAATAAATGTAGATAGAATTTCGTTTTACTTGTCCATTATTATTTCTTCACTGCTTGTTTTTTGCTCTTCCTCTGCACTGGTAGTTTTCTTTTTGAACTTTATCTCAGCTTCTTTATGTTTTATGAGGGGTTTTTTTTCTCCCATTAATCATATACAGTATCTAATTTCAGTTTAATTCTCTATTTTCCATCATTTCAGTATCAGCCATATAAACTGTCTAGCTATTGAGGCTCTCGCAGTCATCCAAAAATAGAATTATCTGAGGTGCCTTCTGAGAGCTCCAAAAGCTCCTGTAAATCTTAATGTGACTCCTGAAGTCTACAGTTTGTTTTTCCCATTGACTTGGGCATAGAAATGTCTGTAAAAATCCCTGTGTGAGAGGGAAGATTTTAACCATTCCCTCACAACACTTTGCTCTGCCTTGGGCACTGTTGTGAAATTGCTTCAATGGAATAAAACAGTAGCAGAAGAAATAATAAAGTCCATACAAAAATAATTGGAATGAGAGTTTTTATATAACCAGGTATATAATATTTATCTTTAATATCATCAGTTCAATCAAACTCTGCCAAACTAAATTTGCAGATGGAGCTGGCAGTTCACACCCTGGCAGGATTATTTCTTGTGGAATTACAGAGGCTACAGCAAACTCACAGCCAGAATGGAGCTGGATTATGCAAAGGAATAACTGAAGTGTTGGGTAGTTGAAGTTCTCCTAAACTTTTATAGTGATTTATTACAAGGTTTTCACTTAGAATTTTTTGACCTTGAGTTGTCTGGGTTTTGTCATTTCTGGTGGTTGTTTATTCCCCACTGCTTGGTTACCAACAGCAGGCCAAGGTAAACTTTAGCCTTTGGGGATGATAACTGACAATCTGAATAATTGCAAAATGTGTTTTCCTTCCTAAATAGCATGACAGGATCATAGATGTACACAGCAGTTATGGAGTGATTTTCCTGATTTCTGGGAAATTAGAAGAGAATCCAAATGTTAGAGATGCTTTGAGACCTTAGAGGAGATGATCCAGGAGCCTGTGGCTGAATGCCCAGGTTCTTCCCCCTCTCCCCGTGACCATTCTTGTGCTATTCTGTGGATCTCCTGAACAAAGGAAAAGTTTGTATCCTTTATATTCATTTTTTTTCCTGGTTAGTTTCCAGGTGGCCTTGTGAACTGAGGTGGCTCATCAGGAGGTCAGAGAAGTGTCAGAGACAGCTCAAGGGAAGAGATGATATTGCACATTCCAAGGTTTTTTTGGTTTTTTTCAGTCTCAGGGATGAAACATTTTCATGTTTCTGTTTTCTTTTAAATATGTTTTCCAGTGCCTTTTTTTTTTTTTAATTTCCCTAAAGATTCTCCTTTGGAAATTCTGATTGTTTTCACTGTGGCTGATGTTCTGAGGCTGTTGGTGTGAGTTTGCAGCATCCTAAATGGGTCTGTCTGACTGTGAATTAACCAAATAACCAGAGAGGCACTCAGGTGAATGTTCTGGGTGACTGGAAATGTGGGTGAGGTGACATGAAAGGAATGACCTGGTGGGAGTGCTGGTGCTGTGCAGAGCCTCAGCAGCAGTGGCACTGGAGCTGTTTGCTGTCCATGTGCCCCTGTCCCTGCCCTGAGACCCTTCCCTTCCTCCTTGGGCTGCCATGTGCTCCTCCAGGGGAAACTGCCACGCTGCTCTGGCTCCCACGTTCTCTCTGTGAATTACAGGCTGCAAAGAATGAACAACCAGGCTGCTCATGACTTGCTGAACTGCTCTGCTGACCAGCAAGGGCTGTGCAATTATTCAGGTGCCCTGTGGCACTTGCTTTTTACACAGAGCAGATCCTTGCTGCTGGTGCTGCTCGTCAGATAAAGCCCGATCCGGAGCGACAGTCGTGGCAGATTATTGGATATTATGTCTAAAAAAATTATCTGCCATGCTGGCAGATGAGTGTTTGGCCTGTGGATTTCACACCCTGAGAGCTGGGCAGTTTAATATTTTATTACACTGTTAATTTAAATACCCTGAGCAGACAGCATCAGGAAAATAAACGAAAAATCTATTATTGTTTCTCACTTCTGAGCTCTGACTTGTCAAAGTGCTGCAAGCTGAATTGTTGTAGCTCGTTAACACATACTCCAATTTCCCTTGTAATTAACACTTTCTACTTGCATATTTTTCCTCCCATTTAGGTAGGAACTGCATTAAAAATGAGTTTTCACAGTCCAGAAGTTTGCACTCCGTGAATGATGGAGTCCTAATAGTAAATAACAGAGTGAACATGTCTTTTTCCTCAGGAGCTTTTAATTAGAGGCAAAGAAGGCAGTTGTGAACAGGGAATAATATCCATAATCAATTTTATTTTTGAGAAGAAGGTGATGTTGCCCTGGTTATTTCAACAGTAATGTTGTTCTGAACCTTTCCAACCTGCAGAATTCTTGGTCCCTTTGCTGTGTCTGTGAAAGATTCACTGCCTCATGTGGGAGAGATGTGACTTCTTCATGTGTGAAAAACACCAGATATGAGAGAAAATAACTGGAAAGGATATATTTAGGGAGCATGTTCTGCATCAGCAGTGTAACAGCTTATACAAGAATCTGAATATGAAATGTATTAAAAGGAATACTTGGGCCATTTTTAATGCAGAGAAATGCTACATCATTGGGAGGTCTGGGAGCCATCAACTTGTCTCTTAGAAAATTAGAAAAACCATGCCTCAGTTTTAATTCCTGATGGGGTAAGCAAGCTTCTTGGTGAGAACAGTTAATTAATGAGTGATGTATTCTAAAGAGTATTCACTGCATTTTGATTCATTTTACAGCTCATTAAGGGGTTGATTTTTAGCAAAAATATTTTGAAACAAATAACTTGCGGTGTGTAATATTAAAAACTTTGTCTTCAACTTTTACGATCATGAGGTGAGAAATTATTTTCCTAAGAATTAGAAAAGTCTGTTATTTCTTTCTAAGTTTTTTTTTAGGGTGAAAGAAGGGAAGGAGGGAGAAGGCACCTAATTTATTTAGAATTGTTTAATATGTGTGGAGGAGGGAAATTAAGCATTTCCTGTTGGGACAGGGGATTGGGGAAGAGAGGGAGGCAGCTCAGAGCTGTCACTCTGCCAGGCTGAGGCAGGTTCCCAGTGACAGGAGCTCCTGTGCTTGGCCTGGTGCCCGGGGTGAGGCTGCTCCTCCCTTTGGATCAGCTGTCCCAGGGGTTCTGTGCTTCACTGCTCATGTGCCACTAAGACAACCTTGTATTACTTTTTTTTCCTTTATTCTGAAAAAAACAAAGAGGTCAGAGATGACTGAGCTTGGCTTTTGGCTGGGGAAGGGCAGCAGTGGAGATGTTGACTTCATTCATGGCCAGTTAATCCTTTTTATTCCAGACCAGGACCTAAACCATCCTTTTGAAAGACATTTTTTTTTCTGGAGAGCTCTCTTTGCATGAAGGATTTTCACTCCTGGAATGGGAAGGTGTAATGATAGCCTAGGGTGGATGTACAAGCAGTTCCTGGAACACAGAATTGGTTGTCTTGGTTAGTTTTAAAACCACAAAAGAAACCCTGCTTTGAACCTGGTTGTTCTTAAACAGCTGCCACCAAGCTCAAAGACTGGACAAAGACTCCAGGTTCTTTGGGGGGCAAACATGTTGGGTTTTTTTGGGAGAAGATTTCTATAAAAAAGCTTCTTTAGCAGTGGAAGCAACATATTAAGTGTGTTATTCTAAAGTCTTTGGCGTGCAAAACATTTCATTTTTCATTACTGTTGTCACCGTTCACGTTTTCCATTATTTAAGGGGCTTATTGAAAAATTGATGGTATGTTGGTACCAGAGAGACATCCTGTGGCTGCACTGTTGATTTATGGCACATGGAACACACTTCAGTGCTTCAGTTTCCTGCTGGTGAATGGCACTTTGTCATTGTCCCCAAAGAAAAATCCTACCAGTGAAATCCCCCGTGCTGCCCCCAAGCTGAGTGATGCATACTTTGCCTTTGAAAATGATGATGAATTATTCACCTTTTATTGTGCTGGAGTGTGCACATGGTGATCAGAATCTTGTTCATAATACAGAGTTTTTCACCATGGGCAGGGTTTAGTTGAATTATGGAGTTGAGTTGCACAGGAGCTTTATCTCCTTTTTTTTTTTTCCTCCTCCTTTTTTTTTTTTTAATTTCCCCTGCAGTGCCTGTGTAGATGAGCACAGATTTTATCCCCCCACCATATGTGGGGATCTCAACACCATTCTTGGTCCTAAATATTTGGCTTTATTTCATGCTTGTTTAAAATTCTCTCTGAACAAATAAGTATGGTCCTTCTCAATTTAAAAAGATATCTTTTCCATGGAAGTTTTTGAAAATCACAATTTTCCATGGTTTTAAAGTTCTGTCCTTCAAACTCATTTTCTGCTGTGAGGAAATAGTGAGAGATTAAGTGAAAAATCTCCTGAAATAGCACAGTGCTACAGATTTCCAATCCAGGGCAGCTTTTTCCCAGGAGATGTGGTGAGGGCAGTGATTAACAGTGGGAATTTAAGGCTCTATTTTGAAAGTAAATTTTAGTTCAAAAATGAAATGTTTTGGCACAGATATTTTCACTTTCTCTTGAAATGAAACCTGTTAGAATTGGAAATTGGAAAAATGAAATTTGAAGTTTGAAATACCTTTTTTTGTGAAAAAATGTTTACATTTTGTATTGACTCAGTCATTCAAATGAATGAACTTTAAATACCTTGTCCTGTGTTAGAACCCTCCCATAAACATCAGGAGGGGCTGTGAATCAGTCTTTTGCTTCACCTTTCATGAAAATCTAATTGAGTGCAAACAACTGCTTAAATAATTCAATGGCCTCAGTTATTCTTGGCTGGTGGAGTCCCAACCCAGAGCAGTGCAAATGTCTGGGTGTTGAGCAAAATCGAGGCTTTTCTCTTTTTTTTTTTTTTTTTTGGTGAAGAATATGATGAAAATGACCTTCTGAAAAAGTGTGATAAAGAAGGAAAAAATATTAAATGTAAATTATTTCTGCCAATTGGCTAAATGATTTGTGGCCTAGAGGTGAATATTCTTTTACTACTTCCAAAAGTGTGTCATGCTTTTGGTGATTTTGAGAAATGTGATTGGGTTGTTTTGCTTGCTTTCCAGCCCTTTTGCTCTTGTTAAGGGACACTGTGCTTTTTATGGGGTTATTTTTAATAGTTCGAGGGTGCTGTTCCAAATTGATTTGAAAGCTTGGGATAATGGACATTAGATTTTATTGGTTAGTTAGCCCAAATATTTTCCCTCCTATTTTTGGAAGGAAATCCGGTTTTCCTTTCACACCAATCCTTCCAGGCAGTTTATTCTTGTTGCTTCAATCTTTTATTCCCATTCCATCCCTCTCTTCCTTCTGTTGTTCCCTTTCTGATCACTTTTTACCTCAAAGGAATTTTATGTTGTTGCTGTTGTTGGCTTTTGTTTTGGGGTTTGTTTGTTTTTTAAACTAATGATGAAAATTGCATAAATTAGTGATCCTATGACCCATTGGTAAACTCTTTGTAAAGAGGTTTTTTCCCCAAAGTGAAGAGTTCCAATATTCCTGGAGCTCAGTTGCCTGCAGGATTCTGGGTCATTTGGTACCAAGTTTTGGCAAAGTTTTTAGTTCAAGAACTGTCAAATAACTTCTGCTAATTCTCTACTTTTCCAAGCCATCTTAATCCTTGAAAAAATTAATTTAATAGGGACCTGTAATACCAAAAAAAGTGGCCAGATCCACTCTCCAGGGTTCCTTTGAAATAACAGGAATTTAAGGCCACTCTGTTCGAGCAATACCTTGATTTAATGACTGAATATGTTTTAGGATTATCACTAATATGGGGACTGTTCCATCCTTTCATAATGAAAGTAGAACATTGATCCAGGTGATTCTCCTGGGACCAGAGGGAGAGGGATTGGAACAAAAACTTCCAGCTGTAGGTAAGCAGCTGACTCAGCAAATATCCTCCTGGCAGCTTTTGAAAGGGAATTGCAACAGCTCTGGAATTAGAGCCACTAGAAAAACATCTGTGCCTTGAGATCATCACAGCATTACTTGAGTGGAAAATATGATGTCCTCCAGCCTAACAGCCTAAAGTTGCAGAAGGACCTGTCAGAGTGTATAGGGTTTTTTTTTTTCATTTTTATATTTATTTTTACTGAAAGGAAGAGAGGAGGCAGCTGATACAGGTGGAGGTCGAGTTGTTCTGTGATACAAAACAACCTGTACTTTGTTTTTTTGCAGACAGCTCAAATGGTGGGAAGCATTTTGTAGTAAAACAAGGGAAGTGCATTTCTTCTGAACAGTCTCTCTGCATTTCTGAGTTTTCAGTAGATGCAGAGCTCAAAACAGAAGCCTCTTTGCTTGTGACACCTGTTATTTTTCTGGCAAGATACAAACATTGCAGAGCAATGGCTGGAGCAGCACTGGGAGTCTCTGGGGCACTTTCCATGTGGGTGGGTGGGATGAGAGCCCTGGTTTGTGTCAGTGGCTCCCTTTCATTCCCAGGTGGAGCAGAGCCCTGTTGGCTCTACCAGAACCAAGTTCTCCTGCAGGGAGCCCAGTCTGGAGCAGCTCAGCTCCTGTTGGCCACAGCTCCTGTTGCTGTCTCTGAAGTTTTGTGCTGCCTGCCTGGGGAACTTCTGTTTGACCCTTCAAACACGTTTCCAGCCCACTGGAGACAGGCTTGGGTTTGAAGCAGTGCTTATTCACAAAGAAAATCCTGGGAGCAAACACAGGAAGAGCTCTGCTTGGGAAAAGGCTTTTAGATCAATGGTGGTCCCTTGGGAAGCTCTGACTTTTTGCACTGACAGTGGTGCCAATACTGTGATTTTTATTAAGCAAAACCTAATGGCTCTTCCCTTTCTCCCCTACAACTTCCTGAATATTTGAATAACAATGAAAAGTGCAACTTCTATCATTACATAGAACAAAGATGAAAAAATAGCAAAGTTTGAAGAAGTGGGGTTATTTCAGTGTATCATGGAAGATTTTTAAGAGGGTTACAAGATGTTTGTGTAAGTACTGTTCACCTTGGAATACCTTTTGTCCAGCTGCTGTATAAATGTAGGGGAAACAAGACAGCTTGTGGTTTTACAGGTGCACAAGGACACAATGCAGTGCAACTGCTAATTACTGTTAAATGGTTAAGAGTTGTTCAATTATCCAGTAAAGTCAGAGCTGTTTTACTCTGCTCTCAGGTGCTGCTTAGGTCATTATCCTTTTTGTCCTGTACTGCTCTGGAGCATCCTTGGATATTTTTAGGTGTTGCTTCCCCAAGCACTTCTTGGTGGAGGCATTATTTTTGTGGTACATTTTTTTTCTCTGCTGGCAAGGTGTGATCCATTCGTGATGTGAATCAGTGCTAAAATATTTAAGGAGTATTTTGTGTAAAGAAATTAGCAAGACAAGAGCTAAAATAAGCCAGAATTTTTCTCTTCGACTTTTTCTCTTCTCAGCTGATTTCTACTTCCCAGCTCCCTGTCAGGAGGTGATGGATCCTGTAGGAAAAGCACATCCCCAGAAATCTGAAATTAACTCCCCAAGTTTGATCCAATGCTGGAAATTACAATCAACTTGCCTTAGGGTAAAATACATTAAACAAATCTCTGGGTTTGCTTCATGACCTGGGAGCCCCCTAATGTGATTTTTGGCACTGTGTAAAACAAAGCAGCAAATGGAAAGGGGCAAAGCTCCTTTGTGGGCACACACAGGAGGGTTTGGCCTTGGAGTGCAGCATAATGGGAAGAGATGGTGAGAAAACAGCTCCCCCATCCCCAAACTTCCAGAATACTTCAAAAACTGCTTAAAAAGGGGATGCTGGCATAGATGGATGGTAGAGCTAAACACTGAGCTCCAAGTTTTTATGGATCAGAGCTTACAGGTGTCTTTAAATTGCAGAAAGGAATAACAAGGAAAAGCTATCCCAGCAAACATCCTTCAGTGCATGGGAAGATGACAGATTCTTTCTAACAAGATTTTCTGCTCTCCTGGAGGAAGACCATTTGTTAATAAACCATTTGAGAATCCATTTTTAAGGGATTTAATAAAATATATGCAGGCTACCTTCCAGTGCAGGAACTATTATTCCCTTGGGTGGGAGGAGTGACTGACTGGGGGCATTAATGGTTCCTTCCTGTGATTCCTGGCATTGGATCTTGCTCCCATTTGCACTTTTCCAACCCAAAGTGAAATAATTTTTTATGAGAAACCTGCACTTGGTTCCTGGCTCTTCTGAGGCATGTGTGTGTTCTATATTTTATTTATTTGTATTCAGTCAGCTCCATAATTCTTGTTGTTTTAGTGTCTGTCCATACCATGGCTCCTATGTTTTTGTGGATACAAGGCAAGTTTCTATATCTAGCAAACTCCATTAATGGAAGAGGTAATAGCTGTTGTGTGAATTAAATGAATTGCTCCATTCTTGCCAAAGATTTCATGAATAATTCCTATATTTCCATCAAAAATCATAGATTTTCTGTTGTGATGGTTGCTGTCAATGAAACAAGAAACCTGAAGCTCTTGTGCTCCAAGAGAGACCTGCCTGGAGGGGCTGGGGAACCCACAAAAAGAAGATACTTTCTTAAGAATTTGAATAAAGGTTTTCTCCTGCCATCATTGCAGTTATGAATATGAATTTCACCTCTTTCAAATTCAAGAGGAACACAGTGGAACTGAGGGTCTAAGGAATTTTTGTGAGGGATCTTGCCCATCTGGGAAGAGCATTTCATAAGGGTATGTTGGTGAGAAATACCACTGGGTGGGATGAGAGGAGAGGAGAAAGTCAGGGGTCAGTGACTCTTAGAAATCAAAGCATGGGTGGATTTGTGAATGTAAATGTGCAATGCAGCTCTACCCAAGTGTCTGCTGTCTGTGTTCTCTCCCTTGGCACAGCTGGCAAGCAGCAGGCAGTGCCAGGAGCCAGCTCAGCAGGGATTGCTGAGTGGGGGCCCAGGCAGCCCCAGTTCTCCAGGAGGAGGAATGAAATCTGGGAAGTTAATGATGTTACAGACCCTGGCAGATCCCAAATGGATGTACTTAGAGCTGTAATATGTTTGATTCTTTGCTTTCCCAGAATTATCTCCACATCACATCCAAGAACTGAGGCCACAGTGGCAGGCTGGGATGGCAAGATGGACACTCATTGCTCAGGCACAGCATTACAACCTTTGTAGAAAAAGAGATTACAGGCAGGATGCTGCCAGGAAATGACAGAGCTGGGAGGGAAGGGGACAAACAGGAGCACAGACACATTTAGCAGAGATGATTTATTCTGCAGTTACAGCTGTGTGTGGGGGAAACTGTTCCTACTACTCCTTACTTACTCTCTCTATGCTTGCTTGCTAATGGTGTCACATCAGTAGTAAAGTAAGAGTAACTCCCTGAGCAGAGGCTGGGGCAAAGCAGGGAAAATGCAGAATAACAGAATATTTCTCCCTTCTTGTAAGGAACCCATCCAAATTCTTGATATCAGAGAATGATTCAGGTCTTTAATGCTGAGGACATGAAAAATGCAAAGGGCCTTGTAACCAGTTTCCTATAAATTTTCAAATGTGACAAATAATTGTCATTAGTTCTGCTTCACAGTAGCACTTCAGCTGTGTATTTGGATGTTTTATTTTTGTAACAATTGCCCTTTCAAGATCCTGAGATCTTGGCTGGAGTGCACTGGAAATGAGTGGGCTGCAGTGAAGGGATGCTGTGGCTTTGGGAGGAATGAACCAGGGCAAGTGCAGGTTCCAGATGGAGCAGTTTATGTAGCCTGGAGCAAAATATGGAAAAGTCTTCAGGAGGGGAGTTGAGGGAAGTGCAAACACTTGAAGAGCACAGCCCTTACTGCAGAATCTGTGAATTTAAACCTCTGTGTATGGACCTCAGTAACTGCACTGAGCCAGTGACACACTAAAGATCACTGAACAGCAAAAGGGTGAAATAAAGGGTTTCATTCTGTCCCTTGAACCAGATCTCCTTGGGTCACTCTGCAATGTGTCGCTGCCTTGCTCTTGTCTCCAGGGCAGTGCTGTGCAGCTGAAGGAGGGACTTGTTTGCCCCCTGACTTGATAAAGTTCAATGTAGAAGTTGATGCATTTGCTAAATGACCCCCAGCACAAAAGCTGAATAATCTAACTTTACTGAAAGAAGTGTCTTTGTTTGCTTTCTTTGAGCAGTTCAAGGGGTTGGCATGGATTTTTTTCTGTTGGTTTTCAGATGCTGGACAAGTTAAAGGATCGTTGGATGCACACTGGCTTGTGGAGAAGCCTGGAGGATGTTAAAACAGTCATTGCAGAGCCCCAGGGAGGGGCCAAGAGTGACTTTGATGAGCTGCTGAAAATCTACTATGATGCAATCAAGTGTAAAGGAGAAAAAGGTACATTTTTCAGATGTTCAAAATCGTTGATGCATTCTCTTCAAGTAAAAGTCAAGGTTTAACATTAAACACTTTGTTGTAGATACACATTGTTCTTGCATATTTAATTACCACCCTATTATATAATGTAAAATTATTTTGCTGTTTGATGGTCAAAATCAGAGTACTATTGACCAAACTGGAGTAAATGTCATCCTTCTAACAAGTGTCTATTTTATAGCCACTCACCTTTTCCAGCCAGTGGATTATACTATATTATAATTATAATTATAGCTCTTTAAAAGACTTTGGTGAGAGTTTATCCTGATCCTCAGCTTCTCCCTGGAATAATCTGTGTGATCCTGTCCCGTTGCAGATGGAGCTCTCCTGATAGCTGTGTGCAGGGGGAAGGTCAGTGAGGGGCTGGATTTCTGTGATGAGAATGCCAGGGCAGTTGTGACCATTGGAATCCCCTTTCCAAACGTGAAGGACCTTCAGGTAGGACACCAGTTCAGAGTTGCACTTTATTTTAATATCATATTTAAAACTCCAAATAAATATGCACAACATACTTCTCCTCTATGTGCACCCTTGAGCTTGTCTCAATGGCATTTGAATTCTTTGAGTTACCTTGCACAATTAAGAGGAGGAGCAGCTTTAAATACTGCTTTAAATAAGGCAGGTTATTGCAGAAAACAGGTGCAAAGCTAAAGCTTGATTAATTATGTTTTTAATTTACAATATAACTGTGTATGTCCCACTGCTTGCAGTATCTCGCCTTTCTAATCCCATTGCCTTCTTTAGTTTAATTGTGTGTGTCCCCACTTCAGCACAGAGTGGAACTGGAAACCTTTTCCATGCTTGTGCTGCTTTATTAATTAGCTTGCAATTTTGAAGCATGAATTTATGACATAACATAAACTCTTCCTGGATACTGAGGACAGCACTATTTGGAATATTCAAGCTTTGTGTAACTTTAGGCAGAAACTTGTAAGCACCTTGTAAAAATAGCATTTGCAAATGGCTCCAGTGAAATAAATTTGAAACTATTTGTGTTTTTCAGGAGGTGGTGAAAGCAGCATCCTGTTGCACTGCTGTGTAATTGCCCACCTCAACACTTCCTTCCTTTTGACTTGAGCAGGGCTTGTCTGACAGACAGATGATGTTCCATTAGAGCAGGCACTTCATAGCTGAAAGGAAAAGAAAACCAATGAATATAGAAAAGTATTTTTCTAGGCTTTCTGCTTATTTGAAAAAAAAGGTTTCTTATTGGCTAGTTTGTAATACCACTTCCTCCTAGTGGTCTGTGCCACTGCTCCCAGTCACTGTCACTACTCTGTCCTGTGTGTTCCTTTGAGAGCTTTTGGGATCACTCTGTGAAGCCAAGATACAAAGTGAAGGATCAGAGAATAAATAAATACCCAGAGCAGCTGGATTCTGGTTCTGACTAATGCCAAATCAAACAAGAAAATCATAGGTTTGCACTTGAAAGGCCAAACAGAGTCAGCTTTGGTTTGAGAGATGTGTTCTGAGCTTAAGTGAACAAGCAAAGGCTTCTTTGTTGTCTGCAGCATGTGCCTAATTCCAGCCTTGCTGGGAAAAACCCACATCCTACAAGGAGCAGGGAGGTTGTGTTAGTGCAGCGTTCTTCCAGTGTGTGCAGAATTCCTTGGAGCACTTACTCAGCCACAACATTTTTTGTCCTTCTAAAATATAATGCACTGTAGTGTAGTGTAAAACCATTCCCATTCACAGGGTACTCTGCACTCTCTCTAGAGTTAGGAGTGCTGTGTTTTAGGGGCATGTGCTGACGTGGGGTTTTGGAAATCCTTTGTCTGTTTTATGCCTGGAACTTTAAAATTAATACCAAATGATTTCCTGAAAGTCAATGGTTTGGGGTTCTAAATGATACAAAATTAGATTGAAAAGAACGTGTCATGGGTGAATTATCTTCACAGTGGATTATGGTTTGATTTTACCTTGAGTTCAACCAAATATTTCATATCACAGAATCACAGACAGTACAGCCCATTTCAGATAACTGTATTTTGAAAATCAGAGTTCTGGTGAGCTATTTTTTAAAATTAGACTGAAGAAAACCCCTAAAATTTTCAGTAGGGCTAGAAACAGTAGCTGCCAAATTGCAATCAGCTCAAGGTTTGAGTGTGTCTATTTAGAGATGGGAATGCCCAAAGCTCTGCAGTGATCAGTTCTGGATGAGAAAAGGGCAGGCATCAGTCTCTCAGCATGAGATTTGCAGAGCTGCTGCATGGCACAGCTCCTTGCAGGATGCTGGAGGAAATGGTTTTTATATTAAATGTCTTTCTATTGAACAGGGTTTTGTTTTGCTCAAGGCTTTAAGTTTATCAGATCCCCAAAAATTCTGGATTAAAGCCCATTTGTTTTACCAGTTGAGCTGCAAGAAGGATAAAGCAAAGGAGGGTCACTCTGAAGGAGGTTGTTAGTACCTTTGTAAAAATAGAAAAGAAAATTGGAAGATGAAGCCTCTCTTTGAGCTTGGGAAAGGACTTGGAATTCCCAAATGCAACAGTTAAAAGTTTATGGGATAGTTACATGTCCTGTTGTGATACAGTTGGTTGGTGTTTCTCTGGATTTTGTAGGTGAAGCACAAAACTGGGTAAACCCTGGGACTTTTGGAGAGGACCTTGAGTTTTTGGCAGACATAAAATTCAAAATGCAGTGACACAGGTCAGGTTGGATTTACACAGAAAATAACTGCACACAGCTCCATCTGTGGCTCTCCCACAGCAATAGAGGAGGAAACTGATAAGATGATTAATAATGACATTCCTTTAAAAATAGGAAATGCAAGCAATTAACAATTCCCTTGGAAAATCCATGAATTATATCCTTCTGGGATTGGTTTAAATCACTAAAAAGTGCTCAGCTTCTACATGAAAAAACACTTAGATGTCTGCTTTTTTGGGTTAATAAAAGTCCTCTTTAAGCCTCAATTCCATAACCCCTTACTCCTGCACAGAGCTTTTACTTGTGTGAGTAATCCCTTTAATACTCCCAGGACTGAGCACAAGCAGCAGGGTTTGTGCAATTGTACCTTTGGAGACCAATATTTTATGTTGGCAGTTTGATGTTGGCTCATCTCCACTAATATGACTTGTCTGTGATCAACCTGCTTTCTAAATATGTTTTATGATTTGTAACTTGATTGAATAGCAGCGAGCTGTAATATTAGAGAACATAAATAATGTGACAGCAAGAGATGTATAATCCCACATATGTGTTATCTGATGCTAACATACTCTTAATTAACTCTTAGATATTTTGAAGTGAAGTATTTTGGATCCAGACATCAATCTTGGGCAAGAAACTCATTGTCAAGCGTGATGAATAATACCCAGTTTTAGTTTTTCCATATGTTTGTGCTAAATATATGCCAGAGATCCTGGTATTAAATGGCAAACATTGGGATTCCTTAAGTAACTGTGTGCTTTTATAAGTTACAGTATTTTCTGTGGAGGTTTTAAAGAGAATCATTTAGTTTTACTTCAACATTTGAGGCACATTGTGTCTTAGGTTCACTGGTTTTCACAAAGGGAAGAGTCTAAACCAATTTGCCAGTGTTAGGGAGAAAGAAGTGATTCAGGTTCAGAAGTGGACCTGATTAGAAACAAAACTGATTGAAGAAAGAGGCCAACCCCCTAATTTTGTGTTACTGCAAAGGGTTTCATATTGCTGAAGAATCAGGTTGCTAAAACAAAATAATATAAAAGAAATGTTCAAGGATTGCTCAAAGCTCTGGTGCTCTCAATGGTAGAGTTTGGCTCAAGGGAAGCAGGAAAATTTATTTCAGAGCCAAAAATGACTTCTTTGGCTGTGACCAGGATTTCCTCTGCCCACCTCTGGGACCTGAAAGTAGAGGTAGGAAAATCTGATTTTGGAGCCAAGTGTGACTTGTTTAGTTCAAGTTATAATTTACTGTTCTTACCTTGGGGAGCTGAAACTGAAGCAGCTCTCTCTGAAATGTTGATAATGGGCAGCTCTGAAGTGCAGGCACTGAGCTCCCCTTCCCAGAGAGCATTTCTGCACTTCCACCCCTCCAGATGCTTTTGATCCTGCTGCAGGAGAGTGAATTAATCAGGGAACAGCCAGGAGAACTTGACCAAAACACAGCAGAAAATGCAGAAAGTCAGACTCTTTCACATCAGCAGAGGTGCAAGGCAAATAAACTTGGTCAGGCTGGCAGTTCTGAGCAGTGGCATTGCTTGAGTTTGCCTTTATTGGGAATTATTTCCCATGGCTGCCATAGGGGGAATATTTCCTTTCTTGTTTCCAGCTTCATAACTTGTAACACAAAGGAAACATCACTTCAATTACAATTTTCTGGGCTATATGGAACTTAATGATACAAAAATTTAGCAGCTGTTTGGCTGAAGTTTCTTCTTCTTCTATCTCAACAAATTGAGATATTTCTATAATTTCAGAATATATTGAATTTCTAGTCCTTGTGGCAGTTTTTAAGCCTAATATGTTTTGTTTCCCTTGAAAGGAGAACGAATCTTGTGCTACATAAATGGTTGCTGAAATAATTAATTTCTTATTTATCATATTCTAGGAAAAAGCAAGGTTTCTAAGAAATTTGTTATTCTAATATTTGATATAATGAAAATTATTGTTATGCTAAATCAGAGTTGAGAAACATCCCTTGCCTTGCATTAATTTCATCTTGCCTTTGCATCAATTAAAAATGTATTTTCACTTCTTCATAAAATATATGGGCAAACTGGTACAGAAAATGACATTTTATGGGGATGTCATTGTTGTGTTATATTTAGTAGAAAATTTCCTGTGAAATTAAGACTTTTTTAGAGATGGAAGACTTTTAATCTCTTCTTTATTCCAGTACTGTGAGAAAAAATACAAATAGAAAGTGGGGAGCAGAAAACCATTTCTGGAACTTTCATGGGTGCTGTGGTAGCACTGAGGCACCTCCAAAGCCTTTTACTTCCCACTTTTCTACAAACAACAATGCTTATAAACAGCCAAAGCCACCCACACTCTTCTTGCATCCAACAGAAATTGTGTTAATTAAGAAAACAAAATGATTTGAGAGGCTGCATTTGTGGGAGCAGCTGTAAGATGCTGTGGAGCACGGCGTTCCTGTGCCTGGGAATGGGGACGTGGGAGTTCAGTGTGACAGGTAAGACAAGGGGATGGCATTTCTGTTCTGCTGGTGCCAGGCTGATGTCAGTCTGTTGGCCCAGATCACAAAATCATCCCTGAACATCTCCCCGAGTTAAATAATCCTCCAAATCAAAACTTTCCATTTCATAGTTCACTTTCCCGACCCATGCAAAAAATTTCCAAGTGATTTTCTTGTGTTTATCTTGTCCTTAGCAAGTAGTGGTGACCTTTCAGTTTTTCCTTTGCTGTCAGAGTGTGTTGAAAGCTGTGCAAGTGAAGCTCTCACCGTGGGGATTTGTAGGGACGAGTGCCACTCACACTCCGCAGCTGCCGGTGTTGGACCTCAAGGGAACCTCCTGGATTTTTTTCACTTCTGCTTCACTGGGAATGGATTCAATTTTCTCTTCAGAGCAGAGTTTTGGTTGCATTGGATTTTAATCAAGTCACTTGTTTGTGGTCCCTCCAAGCCTGGGAGGCTGAGATGAGTAGATGAGCCTGGGGTGGATGTGCCAGGAGCTTTGTCAAACCCGCAAGCTCCCGGATCTGGGGATGCCACCTGGTGTAGGTGACAATACTTCAAGTGTTCAGTGCTTGCAGTGTTACAGAAGCTTCCCATTCCTCCCAGACTGGGATTTGGAGTGAGAATACTGGGCAGGATATGGCCATGAAATACCTGGTGAGTTCAGGATAAGAGGAATTGAGCTCTGCACAAAGCAGGAAGTGCTGCTTTTCTGTGCTGGGAGATGGCACTGGCCACTTCTGATGGACAGGGATTTGCCTTTGGCTTGTTTGCCTTTATGTTGAAGTCATATCTGATATTTAAGCTTTTGGTTTATGGGGAAACAAGCCAGCAGTGGTTTTCCATATATAGTTTATTTGCCACTTTTGTGCCATTTCTTTAATCTCAGTAACTTCCTCTACTTTTGATTGTATCTCCATTCACATGGCACTGTTCAATCCCAATATCTTTCCATGTCCCCCTGAGACACAGCAAGTCTGAGATCTGGATTGCTTCCTTTTTTTATTCAGTGATATCCAGGGAAGGCAATTTTTATAAGTGCACACAAAAATTTTCAGGCAGAAAAGGTCACTTGAACAATTTCTGTGTAACAGCATCCTGAGGATAATTGAGCAGTACAAAGTACTGATCATGTCTCATTCACAGTTTGGGGGGGTTGTTGGTGTTTCATAAGGAAATGCAGTATTTGTATGTGAAAATAAAAGTGTTATATTTGTGTCTAGTAACCTTGTTTAGGTATATGAACTCATCAGAATGACCTTAATAAATTATTGTAATCTACAGAATGACCTTAATAAATTATTGTAATCTACAGAATCTAGTTTGGTAAAATACAGCTCATAAGCATTTTTTTATTGCATATTATTTATGTATTAATACTGCACTTGGAATGCTTGGAGCATTTAAAGATAAAACCCTGCCATAATAACTTTTTCCTGTGGGTTAATAAAAGGAAATATTTTGTTTAGAGTGGGTCTGTGAGGAGTGAGGACGTTTGAAGCTTGTTCTGTGACTCACCCAGGCCTTTACATGTGCATTATTTGGCTTAAGCCTCACAGCCCTTGTTACTGCTTTTGAAGTGAGTGAAATGCTGCCCTGTTGAATGCTGCTTCTATTTAAGAATTTTTAGATGTTAAAGAAAAGAAATGAGTTTTCATGTCTTAACTTTCCTCTGCTCACAAACTTTTATGGTTCCTTGGCATTCGTCGGGAGGAAAGTAGATGGCAAGCGTGTTCCTGAAAAATTCTAATTATTGCTATTTCAGGTGGAAGAGAGACTCTGAGTGGACACGTGAGATTTTTAGGACGGGAGATTTGCTTAAAAAACATTTTTATGTCTTTTTTGGGGTGGAAGCAGGGAGTGACCACCTGGTATTTTTTCTGCTTGTTTGTTTTTAAGACGTCGCGAATTAGTAGATGTTAAACATGAATGTGGCTTTAGAAAAATTTTTTGGATGATGTGAGCAATGCTCTTTGTTTTCATTGCTATTTTTCCTCTCATAAAACCAGAGAAACAAGTCAGTGGAATGGCAGAAAACATTTCTGTCCATTTTCTGGTTTTTCTTTCCGTGGAGGAGGATTTTGGGGAGGGAAGGGCACGAGCTGATCCAGGTGTGGAGGTGCCACCTCAACCTGTGGCCATGCAGCTTTATTGGCCTTTTCCAGCTGTTTTCCTTTAACCTACCAGAGAAAACAGGAGGCAGTTGGAGCTGCTTATGAGGTCATGTCCTGTAAAGAATAAACCTGACTTGTTAAACAAAAAAAATTCAAATCTGTTACTTATATTTGTTCTTAAAAAGCAAAGTTTGCATTTGATTCAGTGAAGTATTGCATTAAAAAATACCCCTCAAAACTTTGCCAGCTGAAGTAGAAGCAAACACAGTTTATTTTGCTGATTGAAATGGCACAAAATAAACAAATGGACTTAGTCCTTTCAACCTTCCTGTCGTGGTACTGGCAGTGATAAATCAATTCACAGAATTCAGATTAATTTTTCTTTAGAAACAATTAGTTTATAATAGATTGATATTTGTATACCTTGCTGCTAAAGACTTTGTTAATTCTGAATAAGCCTGGTTCAGCCTGGTGTGTTGCTAAAAGGCTCCAGGTTCTGTATGTTAACTTGCAGGTTGTTTTGGGGATCAAAACCAAGCTGAATTTTTGAGTTACTTGTCTCAGCTTTTGCCATGAACTAACTCATATAATCCATGTTCAACACAGTATAAATCAATGTATGTACTTATTCAGGATTTAGGTGATATATAAGTCTGAATTTCTCCACATGAAGGAATATCACTGCAGGTAATGTATTTTAAAATCTAATGTAAAAAATGTTGTTTAATGTTGTTGTCATTAGAGAAAAACCTCTGTTGCTAATTTTGTTTGAAAAGTATCCTGGAAAATCCTTTTGAGTTGTAGCCCAAACTGCTTCCAAGAAGCTTTCCAAGCCTTTAAAAAAAAAAAAAAAATTTGTTCATGGCATTTATCTTTTTTTGCTGCTATTTCCCAGTTAATATCCCAGAGTGAAAGCTGTCAGGCTAATTAAGCATTAAAAGCAGCAGAGGTTTGCAGGTGGAACGTGGGGAGCCCGTGAGTGAACGTGGCTGTGCCCGTGACCTCCCAGACAGATCAAAGCCTAATCTGGGTGACAGCTACAGGATGGCAGAGCTTGCCAGGGGCCCCTGTGCAGCTCTTTGTCTGCAAATCCTGCCCGAGAGCTGGGAGGATGTTTTTAAGGATGAACAGGTAAAAGGAAAAGGCTGTCTTCTGACATTTTAACTAATCCCTTCTAGCCTGTGGTTTCCTGCACGTTGTGGATATTTGCTAGCAGGAGGCACTGGCTTTTTCACATATGTAACATGTCAGCTTGAATCTGGCGTGGGCTTGATGGGGGGGAAGGCAGCAGTTCCACAATGAAATAGATTCTGATTGCATTAAAATGACAGGCCCTGGCCTTTTACCTGCAGCAGCCTCCCCATGCAGGCTGAACTCACAGCAGTGCAGGCTGCCAGCAGCTCCTGCTCAGACAGGAGCACTGCAGTGACAAAATGTAATGGTTCTTTTCTTCTAAAGTTAATACGGAGAAGTTTGGAAGGTATGTTACACACTTAGAGCAAGGGAATAGGGTTAAAAAAAACCCCAGACTCTTGGGCTTTTATATTAAAAAATGGGCTTTATATAATTTGAGCAATAAAATGTCATTGGTGGTGTGCATACAAGCAATGAACACTTGATAGCACTGACATGTATCAGAAGAATGTGAAAATAATGTACTTTATTTAGATGAGCTGACAGGTTTGCATTTTGCTCCTACTTCAGTCCATTTATGCACTTACTTAAAAATAATGTCATATTTTCAGCATAAGACACAGGACCACTTATTCCAATAGTGTTTGCACAGTCTGCAAGAGGCTGATAAACCTCCATTTGTTCCAAATGCCATAATCTTACTGATAACAAAATTCTTCATAAATGAAATTGTTCTAAAACTTGCCAGGACTAGAAAACAAGTAGAAAACACATACAGGAATATTTTGTCAATGGTTATGTTTTAAAGGCTTCAGTGAACTTTTCCAACATCATTCCTCATTTCCAAGGGTGAGCAGTACCCTTTTCTTTCTCCAGGTAATATTTCAGGTTGTAGAAATGCACAGATAAACCCAAGTTCCTTTTTAAGGAATGGTTTTAAACCATTCAGAAGAAATCATCTTCTGTTTGGAAAATTACAAAGGAAGCCTCACATGTCAGTCAGTAAATTCTGAGTGACTGGAACAAATATTAAATCTGTGAAATCAAACTGAATTTACTTTCTGGCTGTAAAGATTGAATTTGTAAATTTGACAGGCAATTTAAAGGGCATAAGTACATAAAATAAAATTTCTTATCCAAATGCAACTTGAAAGTTACCTGTCAGAAGAGGTTAGAAGTCTGCTGTTTTCTCTCCTGAAGCGTGTCCTTTCACTTGTCAGTTTAGAAAGGTTAATACTGTACAAAAGAGCAGCAGAAAGACCCTTTTTGGTGTAGTTTTATGTTTGTTTAAAAAAACCAATTCAGTCTCCCTTGCTGACTAATAATAACAAAAAATCCTTTTGATGTATATAATGTTCTAATGTAAATTGTTCCACTTCAGACCAGGCATTGGGTGTGTGGTTATCCATGAGATTAGCAAGGGGAGGCAGGGGATTTCTTGGGCAGTTGATTCCCAAGACTTTGAAGCATCAGGGATGTGATTTCCCTGCCTGATGTCCCCATGGCCTGCAGGCCTTGGCTGCCCCTTTCTCTGGTGAAACATTTCCAAACCCCAGGAGGTGATGCCAGGCTGGGAACTGGGTTTGGTGGTGCTGACTCGTGGCCCTTGGGAGAGGCCAGTCTGGCTCCAAAGCTCTTTCCCAGCTTCTGTGGAGAAGGAAAAGTTGTATTTGCTTAACCCTCACTTGGAAAAGTAGGGTCTGGTCCCAGCTCTGGATGAGGAGTCAGTTTTGTGATAAAGGGAAGGATGGACATCTCCAGTGGGTCATTTCCTTCCAGAAGAGCCAATAAAATGGGGTTTGGAGTCCATCAGCCTGCACCTGGTTTGGGGTTCTTTGCCTGTGTGAGCAGTTTATCCCTCTCTTGCTGGCACAGAGGTTTGGATAATGTGTGGTGCTCGTGTCAATACATTTAATTTATTGGAACAGATCACAGCTAAGAGCAATTCTAGAAGCCAGAACTGGTAAGTGCACAAAATACAGAGTTGAAATACTAAAGCAAAATTTATATGTTCTCTTATTTAATCAATGTTTGCTTGTTTTCCACTTTTAGAATATCTCATTTGCAGCATCATTAATAAACCAAATATTTTATGGTTTCTTTCTTAGGTTGAATTGAAGAGGAAGTACAATGACCAGCACAAAAGTACAAGAGGCCTTTTATCAGGGAGTCAGTGGTATGAAATTCAAGCTTACAGAGCACTCAACCAAGCCCTGGGAAGGTGAGATAAACATAACTAAAACTATATAAATTTGTAGAACCTTTTTTTAGGGAGATCTTTAAGGATTTATTCCCCACTTTTAACACAAAGGGAATAAATAAGGCCAAACCCCTCATAGTGCAGATTTTGTCTCTTGAGCTGCTCTGTGCTGACAACTCTCTGCTTTTCAGCCTGTTGTGTGTTTGAACATTGTTATAATTCAGAGATTTTTTTTTACATTCAGAATCCACTTCAATTTGGTTGAAGTTTTATTGCTCATAGTCCAGATGTACAGGGGAGAAAAGCATGAGCAGAGACAAATTGTTCTTGAGCTTTAAAGCAAATGAAAATGCTGAGGACTTTTCCAAGGCACTAATTGTTCACACTCTCAGTGGGCTCAGAGCAGTTGTTTGATATTTAACCTACAAGTGTTTTTGAAAGGGAGAAATAGCAGTGGGGTTTTTCAGACCTTTGCAAAAGGTCAATTCAATTATTGTGCTCACTGATCTCTTCCCAGATTTAGAAGAAGTGGTACAGTTTCCCTTTCCTAGATGGAAAAATTCCCCCAAATGTTATTAACAGGCTAGAATTAATTCATCCTCCTTCAACAAAATTTATCATATAAATAAAGATTAGAACTGTCATCCATATCTGTCACAGATACACAGAGCCCCAGAAACATCAGCTGGAAAACTCTTCTTATTTGAATTAGTCCTGATGCAAATGTGATGACATAAATGAAGGCTTAGAGAGAAAATTGAGAGAAACTGTAACATTAGGAAGTCTCATTGTGGGTTCTTGTTGTTACAGGTCTGATTTCTTAATCAGACTCTTTGGAATAGAAGAGCATTAATTAAAATTTCTTAAGAAAAATCTCAGTTGTGGAATACCAATAATGAAATAATGTCAGTGAAATCTGCTCAAACTTAAATCAAGTTTTAGTGATTGTACAATTTATCATTTGAATTGTCTAAAATGGAGAAAAGAGACTTCCATTCTCACATAAAGGTACAAATTCCTTATAAAACCATGAGCCAAAGCCCTTGTGAACCTGAGATGTGGGGAAGGATGAGGGGGTATGAGGAGGACTTTGATAAAACCAGGACATTCCACTAAGCTGGCAGGAAGCTCTGTAATATTTACACTGCCCAGTTAAGAGTGGAAAGCAAATGCAGTGGTTTGATTGGCTGTTGAATATTTGTGTGTTTTGTTTTTTTTTTTTAATTTAACTGTTTTCATGTAGTAAATTCAGCAGCTGAAAGAAAATTAAGCTTCTGTGGCATCCATAACAAGTTTTGGTGCTTACAAGTGGAAAAACACTTCCTGTATAATTTTGCATATTCCAGCTGATTTTCTGCAATCCCTGTTTCCTAATTCCCACAGATTTTTGCTTTGTGCCCTCTAATTACATAAAAACTCTTTTTTCCCCTCACTTTTAGGTGTATAAGGCACAGGAATGACTGGGGAGCTCTTATTTTGGTTGATGACCGCTTCAGGAATAACCCCAATAAATACATAACTGGTAAGGGGTCAGATCTTTTGGAGAAACTCCCTAATATTGAAAAATACTGAAAACTCAGAATTACAGAAATATGGTTGTACAAATACAGGTGAGTAGGAAGGGTCAGAATGAACCACAGCCATGGAGCAGGAATGGAACTGCTGAATATTCAATATACAGCAAGGATTTTCTGTTTACAGTTTTACACTGGGTAGAAATAAATGCAGATGAAATAAAACAGATGCTGCATACAGGCTTAAAAAATAAATAAAATTTAGGAAATAAACTGCTTAGGAATGAATTTTTTCCTTTGTTCCTGTCCTTTTTGCTGGGCAGAGCTGAGCTCACTCAGCCCATGCTGGGCTTAGTCAGCAGGTGGAGCTCAGCTGCTGCAGTTGAGTCCAGCTCCTTCTCTGATGTGTTTGTACTAAAAATACATTGAAATGATTGGAATAAACACAAATAATTCATATAGGAACACAGATAATCTCTATGTTCAAGACTTGGTAAGATTCCTTTCTCTAAAAAGTAAAATTTCACAGAAGAGTGAAGTTCTCTGTTGTTGTGGATTGGGGTTTTTTGAGGGTTTTTAATTGATATTGAAAGTATTTTTAAATGGGTTCAAAAGCACTTTCTAAAACTGAGGAAGTCAGTTTTTGCTTCATCCTTGTGTGCTCCATCACCATCTAAAAAGCTGTTATGATCAAGACATTTCATATTTGAGAATTTTAAATATTATTTTGATAGGAGCAGATTTTATTATATTGTTGCTGTGCAGTTGTGATTCTGAGTTACTTAATCTGACACAAAGTTGTAAAAAGCTTCATTATATTCAAATTTTTATCAGACCCTGTTAATATGATAATAAATAGCTGTACTCTGTGAAGGTTGCTTTTAAATAATTCATGATAACAAGCAGAATGAACACCCAGGCATCAAAGAAATATGGTGTTTATGCAAGGCAGCAGTTTGAACCTAACAAAAAGACTGGTGAAAAAGGGAAAGGCTCTTAATAGAAAAAGAAGGGTATTTTTACTATTGCTTAGCAGAACACTGCCACTGAATAAATTAATAAATTGCTGCTGCCAATGAATAAAAAAGGAAGGGAGGAATTGCATTGTTGTAGTTTCATGAGCAAACTCGTGAAATCTTGGAACCTATACCTACACAGAAATATTTGCACTCTGGGGTGCTGTGTGCTGATGTGCAATATCTGCTCTGGCTGCTGTCAGTTTGGACTCAGATGTATTTTTCCCTCAGGATTATCCAAGTGGATCCGGCAGCAGGTCCAGCACCACGCCAGCTTCGGCCGCGCCCTGCAATCCCTGCAGGCCTTTGCCCTCCGGAACCAGGGCACTGGGGATGCTTCCTCTGAGCCCAGCACTGAGTTCCCTGCCCATTCCAGGCACCTGTCACAGGGCTCTCAACAAGAGCCAACCATTCATCTGTCACCAGATGTTCCTGCTAAAAGTCAGGAGCTAAATTTGGGCTCAGAAGTTCATTTTGCTGCAGCCATCGCCTCGGTTCATCCCACAGCATCAGATCAGCCAAGTTACAGCATGGCAGCAGTGAAACAAAGTATGTTCATTTCCACTGGCAAATTCAAATGTGCAGTTGCATCTTTTGTGGAAGAAACAAATGTTTCTTAAAATTACAGAAGTGCTATAGTGGAAAATGATAATTACTCACAAATGTGGATGAGCTGTGCTCAACAGACTGAAATTAATTCTCGTTCCATCTGGTTGTCTTAAAACAATAATGTTTGATAAGTTTATAGTACAACCAAAAATGTTTTCATTTTAATTTCTTTTTCCATTGAACACTAGGAACATAATTTAAAATCTGTTTGAAACACATCAAGATTATCATTATTGCACATTGAGTGCCCTGGTTCAAGCTTCATCTGTTGTTTAGACATTGCTGTGAGACACCTTCCATGTGATCTCCTCTAGCTCCAGCTTCACAAGTAAAATCCATCCCTAAATTTTAGGAAAGCTTTTGATTTCATTTCAATCAAGAAAGAGGTGAATAAGATAAGGGCACAATAATAAAAGATTATAAATTTCAAATCCAGTCATACTCTACCTTTATATGCCTGTTAATCTAGTCATTTAATTAAGACAATTCATGTGCAAGGTTAGTTGTAACATCTGGGCTTTTGTTTGTATTATAATTTTTAATGAGTATTATAAGCTCACTGTAAACCTTCTAAAACAGTGGTGATTTTGATGTGCTAAATGTGCTATAAATCAGATAGAATTCATTTTTGTTTTGTGATTTTTCCCAGGTGACCAGAAAGTTGATGTAGAGAGCCATTCTCACCATGTAGAACAAAGAAGGAAACTCATGGACTCCACCCCTAAAATGCCAGCAGTTCAAATAGAGACAGAAAAAATGAATGGTTGTACTAATGCTGATATTTTGGAAGAGAACTGCTGCTCTGAACCACTGACTTCAACTCCTGTGGCCCAGAACTGCAGGGCTACAGCCAGCAGCAAACAGGAGCATGTGAATTGGCCTGGTGACCTTACTGATGATTTAAATCAGTGCCAATCACCATTAATTGCACCACATAAACCGAGTGGACCAGAATCGTGTTTGGAAACAACTCATTTTTCAGTTCAGAATGCTGAGGCTCCAGTTGCTGAAGGGCATCCTGATAAACTCCAGCTTCCAGCTGAGCCCTGCAGGGATTTCCCTCCAGCAGCAGGGAGAGCTGAGCCTTCAGCATTAAATGTGGCTGAGAATGAGGATGAGGATGAGAGCATTTACTTCACCCCAGAACTCTATGATAACGCAGAACCAGAGGAACAGAGAACTGAGCCCCCCCTCCCAGCCTGTTGTGCTGCTGGGAATTGGGGGGAATGTGGGAACTCCACAGTCCCTGCTGATCTTTTTGCCATCAGCACCTCAGAAACACTGAATGTGACTGAAAAAGATGGGGCTATCAGGAGAAGTCCCCATGGAATTGTGGAAAATGACAGGAGCAGGGACAGTGCAGTTGATGCTGTAGAGGTGCCTGGTGCAGCAGGAGCAGGGCAAGGAGGATCTCAGGAGATGGACACCCCTAAAAGGAAAATCAGCCTTTCCAGATCCCGAAATAAAGGTGTGTCATCCTTTCTGCTGGGCAGTAGTGGCACCAGGTGACAATTTCTGTGGGAATCAGGGTGAGCAGCCCTTAAAACACCCCAGAGCAGTACAGCTGCCTTGTCCTCATGGAACAAAAGCCACCCTCAGATTCCATTTCTCATTATATTTTTGGGGTTTTCACTGGGAGAGTTTTGCAATGTGCAGTTTTCTAGAGATACAATGAGGATTCTTCATCCTGACTTCATGGCTAAAGGATATCATGTCTGGAAATTCTAAATAGAAACCCAAGTAGGATCTGACATGGAATTATTTGTCAATTAGAGATTTAATTAATCCACCATTAAATACAGTCAAATAATTGTGGTTTTCCTCAGAAAGCAAAACACCCATTTAACCAAATGATGGTTTTCTGTATTTGTTAGGGTTTTTTTAAAATAAAACATACAGAACAATATCTTTGCAGATCAAGTCATAGATAGATTGAGCCCAAATACCAAAACAGGTGTATTCTTCAGTACTTTGATTTCTTCCAATTTCTTGCATCAAAATATCCAGCAGGAGCTGTGCACACTTTGATATTTGATGAGGATGAGAGGCTTCTTCAGAGAAAAACTTGAGGTTTCTTTGCATTTTCCTTTTGTGAGAGGATCTAATTTCTGTTGGTTGAATTCTGTGTTTATTTGTCTCTAAACCTGTTATTATTTATATGTCCTAAGAGCACATTTTACATGTAATATATAAAATGTAAATTGGACACAAAGGTCTTTGAATCTTGCCCAGGCTACTTTGTTTTAAAGTATTTTAAGTATTTCTTTCATTTACTGCAATGAAAACAGCCAGGATTTTTCTGTAATAAAACATACTGGCTTCTCAAGAAGAGATTGTTCATTGCCATCCTACATGAAAATGAAGATGCAGGATTTTTGCAATCTAAAGATTGGTTTATTGGTGTTGATATTTTTTTCTCTGAGAATAGAAATGAAATTATTAACTGGTTATTTTCCAGAGAAGTTCATCTAAATAACAGTTTGAATCCATCTCTACAGAGCTGTGAATGTGCTCCTATCAACAGGATTTAAATGGTGCCCCTTCTTTCCACAGTAAATTCACCTTTCTGCAACTGGGCACTGTTTGCAAGAGTGGCAAGAACACCTGCATTTCTTTAACTGGCACTGGTGCCATTTGGTTCCATTTTTTGCAGTACTGATGATCAAGTTTCCTTGGTTTAGTTTTCCTGGATTCCACTGATGGCTTTGATTCAGTTGCTATGGCAGAAATTCCAGTATTGAAAACATCTGACACACCTAAGGATAAATATTCTTAATTTCTGTAGAAATAATGCTGCAGTTACTGTTGGAGCTGTGCTGGCAGCTGGGGCAGGTGCTTTGCAGCCCCATTCCCCAGTCTCCATTGCCTTGATCCTCAGTTTTCCTAAAGCAAATCAAACCACTTTTTTGCATTTTGTGTGTCTAAATAGATAACAGAAATCACTTAAGCTTTGGGACTTGGCTGCTCATCCAGTGGCCCACAGTCTCTTATTTGTCTTTCAGAAGATTTGTCTGTCTTTAAATCCATAACACTCAAAAAATCCATCTCCTTTTCCTTATCTGGAGCAGATTGTTCCTTTCTTGATCTTGTGTTGCCTCTTCCTTTGATTAGAAATCCTTTAAGGCAAGGCCTGCTCTGTGTCAAACCACACTCATTTCCAGCACCTACACTTTGTATCAAATTCACCATTATTTCAACAATATTTATTGAAACATCAGCACCTGATACCGTGTTCTCTTGAAAAAATTTCTGTATTCTACAACCTCAAACCAACAGTTGGATAAAACCCCTTTGTGTTCTGCTGGGTTTGGAAGGTAAAGGGTGGTTCCTTTTGGTGTAAATTCCTTCTTCATTTGTCTTTCTATTTACTAACTGTGTTATTTGATATGTTAGAGGTAAGAATATCCTTTATAGTTCATGTATTTATGGTGATTCTCAGGATTAAATGCTGCTCAGCTTGCAAAGTGCACTCAATATACCAAATTTCCTAGAGTTATTTATTTGGATTTATCACATCTATCAAGGTTAAAATATCGAAAATTCTTTTCCTGCTTTGATAAAATCGCTCAGTATAATCTCTGTTGCCTAAAATAATAACAAAATCTTGAATTTATTCAAGGATTGAAAGTTCAGAGGAGATGCAGGAGAAGGAAAGCTGCCCTTAGGCAAAGTGGCTCCTCCCGAGAGAGAAAGGTACCACATCCATGGATTGAAGTACCTGTTCTGAGTGGCTGCTGAATGTTAAGGTGCAAGGGAATTAAGAATGGTTTATTATATCATTTTCCAAGTGAAATAATACAATGAAATAGTTTCTTCCTGATCTGCAGGTCTCTGATTGACACACTCAATAAATATTCTCATGGGAAACAGGCACCAATCATCCCAGGCTCCTTTGCAAAATCCCAACAAATTGAGAGCCTGCAGTGTTGTGGGCTATAAAATCCCTCATATTTTAGATGACAGTGTTTCTATTTAAATGAGGTTAATCATTTTTAGCATGTTGTATATTGAATTATTAATGAATATAAATGATCAACATTCATTTGGGTTCCTTTGTTTCAAGTACTGTATTTCTCTGAAGCAATTTTGATGGATTTAATTTTATTTATATTGAAATGTTCCAATCTGCACAGTTACTGTGTGCAAACCAGTATTTACATGCATTTGTGCATTGCCTTGTTAGAAGGAAACACACAGCCAGCCTTGCAGGAAAGGACTTTATTGTGCTGTCTGTGGAGCTGAAATCCTGCCCAAAGCACAGGGTAAGATCACTTGTTTCATTGGGAAGGATGGGATTTCTCATCCACCCTTTTACTTTCCCAGTTTTGGGTGCTGGAGGGATATTTTAGAATAATTGGTTCATTTCTCCACTGGATTTGGTGTCTGGATAAAGAAGTTATCAGGCACACTGAACAAAGTGAGGATGAGCTGCTTTTGGAGTTCTTTGTGTTTTGGTGAGACACTTTAATTTGGGAAGGTCTAAAGGCTGATAAAAGTAACAGCAACTCTGCAATTTGTTTAAAAAGCTTCATCTTCAGGCCACTGTTTGCTAATGACCTGATTACAAGATATTCTCATCAGTTACATGCAGAAATTGTTAGAGCTGCTTGGTGCTTAAACATTCCTCTGGATCTGAGGAAACCAAATGGAAGGCCACTTCTTGCTTCCCTGTTTTCCCTAAAGAACCTTTGAGATTTGGGTATTTTCATCAGGAACCTTTCATTCACTCCCTTAACTTATCAGTATCATCATATCTCTGGTGCAGAACCTGTGAAATGGAACCCCTGTGTTCAGTAAAAGCATTCTGAGGTACAGGAATGGCTACACTTACCAGGGTGTCTGTTGTCAGCAAGAAGTTTTATGTTGTTTAAACTGAATCTCAGATGCCAGTTGATTGAGGAAGGTTAAAAAATCCGAAAATGAAAAATAAATGGCTTTATTCAAAGTGTATTCAAGCTCACTGGTCGATTTGGGAGTAATAACAAGGGGAAAATTATCTGTTGAAAAGTAAATTTTGGACACATTAAAAATTTTAAAGAAGGCCTTCTTCCAAGGGCCATTTACAGCAATAGAAGTCTTTTCACTGCCTGCAGTGGGTATTGGATCAGGGCCTAAATTACCATCTTGTAAATGTGGAAAGTTTGCAGCATGGCTGAACAGTACTGTATTCAAAACCATGTGTGTATATAAGTCTTACACCCCACTTTTTAAATTATAGGAATTTTGAGAAAAGCTTGCTACAGTAATAGTGAGCTGAAAATAATCTGGAAACTCTTCAGAAATGCCAATGTAAGAAGTAAAGAAGCCATTAATAATTGTATGTGTAAACTGGATGCCCTTTCAGAAGATGATAATGGCATATTGGTCATCTCAGATGCTGCAAGTCTTGGTCACCTTAAAGAAACTTTGAAGGTTTATCAGATGCCAGTGAAAGGTAAATTCTTACTGATAAATAGCAGCTAACATTTGTCAGGCCCTTTTGCTGTAAATGAAATACCACCCACAACCCTGACACCCCTCCCTTGGACCTTTTGGGAAGCTCAGGGTGAGATTTCTCCTTCCTCAAAGCCCTGTGGGCTCTGCACATTTAGCCAAACACTGAAGATGAGCTCCAGTGTCCCCTCAACTCCCAGATTTGTTGGGTCCTTTCATAAGATCCCAATGACCAATAAAAGAAAAGGATAATGAGAATAGAATCCTCTCTACTTCTTACAAGTTAAAGTCCCTGAACTGGCCACGTGTGCCCTGTGGTTAAAGCAGAAGTGCTGAGTTTGATGGGAAATTATTCCAGGTGTCAGTCTGTGGAATGTGGAACCCTTTGGTTCTTCAGGTGCCAGACACCAAACATAAAATACTCATTTTAATTTCATGTGTGGGCAATTCTTGCCCATCCAGTGGTGTTAGGATGGTGCAGTTAATGAGATGGGATTTTTGCCACAAGGAGTCTTTTTTGGAAGGAATTAATGAGCATTCTTTGCTATCTTTCTGACATTTTGAAATGTGAAATGCAACTTTAGCTCTTTTTAAAATCTCTCCTGATGCCTATATAAACCACTTTTTCATTCTCTTTGAAAGACCCAAATGACAGTTTATCCTTAAATGCTATTTGGAATGAGAAGGAATCTTCTCTGACAAGTTACTTGCAGTGCAGGAGCTGTGTCCTTCAGTCCATTTCTCCATGTCCTTTGATAGGAGCTGAGGTGACTCATTTCAGAAATAAAGTGCAGTCATGGGTAAGTCAGATCAGTTTGTTTTGTATAATAAAGTGCTCATAGAATGATTTGTACAGGAAATATTAAAATACTATTTTTGTAAATGGTAGAATGAATATTTACTAGATCCATTTTCTGTGATTTATCTAATTTCTACCATAGAGATTTGAAATGATAGTGAAGAAATGAGTTCAGGTCACTGGGTATATTTGGAACTGTCTATACTGAATTTGTTGCAATGTCTGTAGCATTACACCTGAAAAGGGATAGGAAAATAGCAGCCATCCATGTCTTACATGAAAGAAAAACCAGAACAAAACATATTTACACAAGTGCTGTAGACTTGAATTTTCAGCCATGTAGTTTTATGTTAGTTTTGGCACTAAAAGAAGAAGTTAATCAGCCCCTGAAGGATGAACATGGACACGCTCTAATGGAGTCAACAGGAAGAAATTTATTTATAGGTATTGTATTTCAGTGGGAGCAAGCTGAATTCTCAATAGGAGCCTTTGAAATCTAGATGAGAAAAGTCTGTATTTTTCTGTACTCTTAGAAGTGGAGGGTGAGGCTCCATCCCAAGTGAGCTGTGCAGGTAAGCCCAGGACACCTCTGCCTTCCCTGCATTTCCCTTCCATTTATTCCATGGATATAAATACAGTTGAATTCAATGAGAGAGATTTCTGAGAGTAAATCTTTGCCAAGAGCTGAATGTGATCCTTATGTTTTGGTCTGTGTGTGTCATTATCAACTGTCCAAGCTGTTGGAAAAGCAGTGGATGACAGTGTGCTGATGGGATGAGGTTTGGGAAGCATCATTTGCTGTGAATGTTGGGATTTCAAACACCACCACCAAGGTTTCATGGCATTTCCAGCATTCATTTTGTATCAAACACAATGAAATGTTACACTGAGGGAATTTATACTGGCAGAATAAGAAATAAAGGGATCCTCTGAGGTATAATGAGTTGGTTTTTATCTTCTGAACTGTCTTTTTCTGGCTCTTCTATCAGGTGTAAATATGGGATCAGCTGAGTTTAGCATAAAAATGTAAAACAAAGCAGTGTTTTCTTCTCAGACCACCTGTAGATTGAACTTCTGGGGTTTTTTACCTAAAAAGACACTGTTTAATCTTGCAGGTTTTCTGAATGAGTCTCTTCCTTTCCCATTCTTCCCTTATATTCTTTCTCTACCCACTAGAAAGAAACCTTGGAACCTTGTAGGTCTGCAAGGGGCTTTGGAGAGTCATTCTGAGAGCTCGTGGCTTTGGGAGAGACACATCCAATCTCTTGATGCCTGTCTTTGTTTCAGGAGAGGCTTGGGGGTAAAAAAAACATCCCATCATCTTCCACAGAGCTGGGAAACCATTGTCAGAGCTGGCATCTCTGCCTGGTGTGCCAGGTTTGGGGGGTGAGGAAGGAAAACACTTTTTGTTTGTTTGTTTGATTTTTATTTATTTTGTGTATAAAAATAATGTCATTTATTTAGCAAGGTATGATGGACTGGGGATGAATGATGGTAGAGGTAAATACAGCTTTAATTTTCTCACCTCCTTGCTTTAGATGCCCTGGCTGTTGTTGTCTTGTAACTGGGGTTATATTCATGTAAATGAAGGCAAACAGATTGAGACCAAGGAGTTGAAAATGATGATTTATTATGTGCTATCATTTACCAGGGCAAACACTGACACATTAGAGTGAAGAAGCTGTGATTCAGTCAGTCTTAGCTCCCAATTCTATGCTCTTGAATCCAAGCTCCTGCTGTTGCTGAGCAATATATTTGTGGAGATAAAATCAATGTTAGAGTTTCTACTGCTGCCCACCCTGGGTTAAATCATGTACATTGTCATGAGGTATCGTGTGTCATCTTAAATTACTTCGTGTCATGTGCTGACTATAAATCAAGTACAGTTGGTTCTGGAAGGCAGGGAATTGTTCATTTAATAGAAATCACATTGCTCCAGCAAAGCAAGTTTAAAATAGAATCCCTGGATTTAAGAGCTGTTATTTACTCCATGATTTGGTCACTGTTTAAAGAGGCAACGCTGTATTTTCATGACTTCAAGTGGGATTAACAAATTACATCTTGTACATTTTTAAACTTCCTTTTTTATCCATTATTTCTATTGAAAATCAGATTTTTAAATTTACTGCTACATTTCTACAAATTCAATTGCATCACGTGTTCCCCATTGACCTAGAAACCTCCATCAACGTGAAGTCAGTGGCATATAAATTACTGTTATTTTTTTTATTATTGCTTATAGCACCCTGAGTAATTGTACATTACTGTTTGGGAATATAGCTGTGTTTGTGAAATGGAATAGAAGGCGGTACTTTGGAATTAAAGAGAATATTTTGGCAGCATAAACGTAGGGGTGCTTTAAGATGTAGCTTAGCTAATGTACTAAATCATCCCTCATATGGTAAAAGGCGAACGAAACCCACAATTAAAATTTTAAACTTATTAAGGAGTTGTTGCTATCACTGATTAGACAGTCAGCTGTTGAGACAGTAGCTTTTATATAACAGGATATTGTTTTGTTCAGCACGTTACCACATTTGGCAAACTTTTATCTTAATGCGCCTATCGGGAATTCCAGTCTGACCTCAATCTCAGTAAAGCCTCGGAGGGGCCGGCGAGGAGCTGGCGGGAGGTGCCAGGGCCCTGCTCCCAGCCTGTATATTTGTTATCACATGTTAATCAGATTCATCATTCTGTTTAATAAAGATTTCAGCTGCCACGCGAATGCATAATCGGCTATGTCTGAGTGCCCCTCTTTTGTCTCGAGCAGATTGCTCCAACTGTATTAAGCATCATTAGACAAAAATGACCACCTTATTAATTTGTCCTTTATGTGTTTTCCAGCAGATTGGGCCTCATTATTATGCAAACACGGTACACAGAGCGGCACCAGAAGTAGCTCATTAATGTTTCTTTCCCCTTAGTACGTAACAGATTATTATTGTGAAGTGTGCATGAAATAATTGCTAATTATGTGCCTTATATTGTACAGTGATTGTCTGTCTGGGGGCTTTTCACCAGGTTTAAGGGCACTGTAGAAGGCCATCAGAAGCTACAGGTTAACAGTGCTGAGGCAAGGAAAGGCGAAGGGAATCACAAAACATGCATTTTATCACACGTTTCCCTGCCTGTAAGGAGTAATTAGGACCGCTATGGATTGCTTTGTAGTTACCTCTCACTCTGCTGCTTATTGTAAAAGAAATTACTCCCAGCTGGCAAATAATTTAATAGATCTGTCTGCCCATGAATAGATGCAGGGGAGTTTGAACCGTGGACTTTTGGTAAAAATCCAGCAGATTGTGCAGTGGTAAAGCTTGAGTTAGTGTGGATCCCTCATTTACACACCACTAACATCATCTGGCTTTCCAACCACTGCTCTTTCCACCGTACATTTCCCCAGCTCTATTTTGCACTTCCTACAGGCTCTGCATTCAGTGCAATTCTCCTTAAAATTTGTAAGCATTGCAGAAATTGCGTGCCAGGATTTGGCATTGGTCTGTAGTTTGACAACTTTGTGCTAAGTGTGTAATTGGTTTAAGCTGGGAGTGCCCCATACTTATCCATGGCACATCTCCTGTAATCTGTCTGCCACTGGAGCTGATAAGACTTGGCCACAACAAAAGTTTTTGCAGCACTCGAAATAAAATCCTGATCCATTAAGGGTTTGCATGGATTTAGCTTTATAATCTGGTTTAGAAATTGTGAGTGGTCAGATCTTGGATCCAGGCTTTGTTGTCGAAAAGATGCCATGAAAACCATGACATCAGCTTGGGTTTTCCTAATGTTGCTTTTGTTGACAGTCTAAACTAAATGGAAGAGTGGCTTTTTCTGAAGCAAAGTATTTGTGACTGGCAATTATTTATTCTATCTGAGCACTGAAACAGATAGCTTGGAAGGTTAGGAGGATAATAACATTCATCTGACATAAGTTACATTAAGTAATTTTAGTGTCTGACTGCATTTGGTTGATGTTAAATAGTTGCTTATGTCAGCTGATCCCACCAGTTAAATGTGGTGGTGGTTTCACACAATATAAGTTAAAATAAATGAAGCATGTGAGCTGTGAAATATTCTTTAAACATTTCACATGTACATCGTGGGTTGTTACTGAGTAAATACTGAATATGAAGCACAGTCCTATATTGTGCTTCCAAAAAATCAAAAAAGAAATTGCTCTGTGGAAACCAAATTCTCTTTACTGCACTGTTCATTGTTGGGCACTTGGATATTGACTTGATTAATCACTTGACAGATAAAAATTGAAAATAGTTGCAGAAATAAGTAGTTACTTGCATTATATGAAATGAATATATTGCCATGAACAGTCTCATCTGTGCTATTAATATAGAGGTTCTGCAACCATGATCATCATTTTCTTTCTGAATTTTCAGTGACAGTATTGCACACTAATGTCTGTAGTATAACACCAGTGCATATGAACTCTCTAAAACAGAGCTCAAGCATTGCAGCCAATTGTCAAATCAGGCTGCAAAGGACTCTCATCCATGGTGTTTGACATTGAAATGATCACATTTCTTTTTTCCTTTTTTCCTTTTCCTTCACAATTTATATTTTCCTGTTCTTTTTCTGATCTGCATTCTGTCTTCCCCTGCTGCTTTCATCTGTTTAGTTACCCATTTTAATTAATTCATGAAAATCAGATTATTTTTTCACTGTGTGATTGTATTTTGTATGAAGGGCTACGACCCACACGTCAGCTCTTGAGCACTTGCCTGTTGAGAATTTCCAAGAAATAATGTTCTGATGGCCAGGGAATATTGGAACTCACCTGAATTTGTGTCAATGGATTAAATATTTTCCATGAGTCTGGCTTCCCCCTTCTGATGGTGTGCATCCAGAGATGACCTTGGAAAAGGTTTTTCGTGTTGCTTCTTTCTGCTGGTGCCAGAATCATTTGTCTCCCAGGAATTACCTGTCTGAATTGCTTTCCTTGTGCTTGACACTGAATGTGGTTCTTTTCACTCAGCCAAAGTGTTTGTTCCTCCTGTTTCCATGAGGAGATCCTCACTGGGATCAGTGCTGTTTTCACCTCTCTGGGAATATTGTTTGCTGACGCCTTATTAAAGAAGAGAAAATGGATTTATAACTCTGGGAAGAAGCTAAGCAATGTTTCAATAAATGTCTCTGTGTGTTTGCAAACTCTGCCGTGTATTTATCATCACAGCCATGCTTACACTGTTCTCTGGGAAGGCTGAGAGCTCTAGGTGTCAGGGACTGAATATTTTATTCTTTAATTCCTTGAGGGCTATATGTAAGTGAAACTAAATCCTACTGAGTGAGAAATACATGTCAGCCTTTGAATTCTGTCTTGCAGTTATCAGTGCTTTTGATCTCTTATTTTTTAAAACATGAATTTTCCTTCTCTTGAAGGAAATGTAAAAAACATCTTATCTTTCCCACCTGGAAATTTATTTTTCCTTTGTCTGGGGTAGGGATGAGATGTGTAACTTCCCCTAAGTATTGTAGGTTTATCCTCAACATCTGATACAAAACTTTTACCAGGGTGGTTTTTATCACTGGTGCTGACAGAGATATTTTCTATTTAGATGTGCTACTGGATCTATAATCTTGTGCCTGTTTCACTTCAGGCCTGCCCTGCTAGAATGGATTTGTCTGGAATAAGGCACCTGTGCAGCAGCTCTGCTGCAAACAGGATCCTCTGAGCAAACCCACACACAGCAGAGACTGCAGGGCTTGATGGTCATAAACTAATTCTTTTTTAAATTCAGGGCTGGGCATCCAGAGCCACTTCCTGTAGGTTGGTTGGGGGTTTTTTATAGATTAATTAGTGGTTCACTTGTGTTGTTTATCCCCTACCTCCCTTCTCATGCCTGTCGCAAAAAGCCTGACATGTAACCTAGCAGAATTATTTGAATTCCACTCTACTGCAATTTGCTTTAAAATGTGTAATAATTTCTTTAAATATCCTTTAGAGAGAGAGAGAGATATTTAAAAATACAGGAACAAAGCTAGTATTAGGCTGGTCCAATGTATATTAATAATAAAGTGCTGAGACAGTAACAGCACTGTGATTTATTGTCTGCCTGGTGCCGATAATCAAGTGATCTTTCATCAGGCAAGGCCCGTGCTCACTGAAGCTGTGAGTGGCAAAATGCAGTCATTTTACCTGCTTCCTGGAGCAAAAATAAAGTTTGGCTTAAATAAACTCAGGTATCTTTGCAGATGAAACTGGCTTGCAAGGAAAGCCTGAGCTGGAAAGGCTCTGCCTTTTCCGTTCTCACGTCTCACTCCGTGCTTCAGGCTGTTCCTCTGCTCCACGAGGGCAGCTCCTGGAGAAACTGCCTTTGCAAAATGCATCTCTGGAATGGTTTGGATTAAGAATATTGCCATTTTTGTGGGATTATTTTTATTCTGTCTTATATCAGGCATCTGACTCGTGGTACAATCCCACGAATGTTTTTTATCGCTAAAATGAGATCTGGGATGCGAAGACGCAGGGAATGAGCACGCTGATAGCTGATGCTTCAAAGCTATGGAAGATGTCCAGTAGCAGCTGCTGAAATTCCAGATTCAACATTCCAATTGTTTTATATTCCAATGAGCAGCTATTGTTGCAGGCCAGTATTTTATAGTGATTATGGCAGGCCCAGGGTGCAGCTGCCACTGACCCCTTCCAGCAGCCGTAACAAAACCCCTCTTTGTTATCACTCTGGGAAATGTCTTGGCCATTGTGGGGCTGAATTCAAACCAGCATTGCAGTCATGCACAGGGAAATTAAAAGCTCCACAATTCACTGACAGCAGTCTAAATGTCTCTATTAATGATTGTATTAGGGTCTTTTTTAAAATTGTACTTGGATATCTTGTTACGTAATTAAAATAGAGGTGAAGTGAAAGCATCTGAACTTATCATAAATTTTATATACTGAACTCTCCCTTCTTATAAATTTCTGTTCTATTATAAAATATAAATTTCCAATCAAGGTAAGAACATTTGTAATTTAACTTCTATTCTCAAAGTGAGTGTGCTTTCAAGTAGTTGGACACCAGCTTTACTAAGTGATAGCCATTTTTCACACTTTGGGAGCCAAGTGGCTGTAGTAGAAGAAAAGAATTAGATTTGTTGCAGATGTTTTCTAACTCTGATACCTCTGGGTTCTGTGAGCCTTTCCTCCTTGCTAGGAAATTAGAATAAAATCGATTTATAGAACATGAATATGGTATTCTAGCTTTACATAATTAAACTCCACTCAGCCTGTGGTATGCAGAGATACTCCCTGTAGTAGTTGTGTCTGGCTTGCTCACTGTAGGAATTCTACTTTGGGAGCTTTTCTACTTCTTAAATTGCAACCATACAGCAATAATATAAGGTAGGGGGGTGAAAAGACAGACAATTACCACCATTCTTCCATATGTCATTTGTATATGGTATTGGTTATTTTTATTGTGGAAGTTCATAGTTTCTTCCTCTTGATGGAATACAAACATTTGGCCAAATTCTTTCCCAGAAGTAAGTGAAGCCAAACATAAATTTGGTTTGTTCTCCTCTCGGAATGGCTTGAAATAATAATAATAAAAAAGAATTGGCTAAGATTTGAAATTTTCCGGGTGTTTATAGAGATGTGTGGCAGTACAGAGATTTAGCCTTGTCTTTCTTCAGGGGAGGAACAAGGCTATCAGATAAAGCAATACCAATACCTCAGCACATTTGAATTCACATAAATCCTACGTGACTCCAGCCAGATCTGAGCTCTCTCTGTCCTACAGCTTCTCAGTATGGAGGTGAAAAAAAATCTCTGTAAGTTTAGCCTGTGTTCATTGGGTGCTCTGAAATGGTCAGGGTAAAGTTGATACAGTTTGCATTATTACTGAGCTGGGGACTGTGTCACTCTTCTGCCATCTGCATGCTTCTGTGGGTTATTTTTAAGGAATAGTAATTTTTTAAATGGTTCTTTTCCTTGTAATTGATCTAGAATCTTCCATGTATATGCAAGACCTCCTGTAGATCTTTTTTTTTGTTAATACAGTGTAGAGAATGGTGGCTTTAGCTTAAGTTAAAGTAAAGAGCTGTTCCTGGGCAGTTTTGACATAGAAGTTTTCTATTTTATAAACCTCAGCTGCAGTTCACACTTGTGGAAACTCTAAGTGTCCCTCTTATTTTTAACAGCAGCCCAGGGTATGGTTGAAAGAGGCATATTTCCATTTTGGCTTTTGTTTGAGCAGCTTCCAAAACATCATTCTACTTTTTTTTTTTTTTTTTTTTTTCCCCCTGGAAAATTTGCCAAGTCTAGCTCAGATTAAGTTTCTTTGTTAGATTTGTTCTTTTAAGCATCTGGATCAGAAATTGTATCCCATACCCTGTAGTAATGAAACATTTGGAAATCATCTGAGAAGTCGTAGTAAGCCTGATAGTCCTGTGCATTCTTTCTTAAAGTAAGAAATATGCAGCTTGCAGAGTAGTTTGGGGTGGGGTTTTTTGGGTAAATGTTATTTTGTTTGAACCACCCTACCAAGAGCTTACACCTCATTCCCCTGGGGCACAAGCAGGTGGTGTTATCTCTGCAATGATCCCCATCTCTTTTATCAGTGCACAGTACTGATTTGTGAGATGCAGATCGATTCCATGCCGAATTTTAACATTCTCTGATATTTATGGGTGGAAAAATAAATAAATAAAGGTTGTTTTTATTGTAACTCATAAAGCCACAAGCTGGGGAATGATTTGGTTTGGGTTTTTCTGATGCACTGTGCTATTTATGCTTTTTAAAGATGAATCCACAGTGGATGTGTAAGTTCATCAAGGCAGCTAAACCCCCTGTTTTACTGGTTTAAAATGAATCATTAGAGTTTATAGTAATAGAGAAAATGGTTTTCTCATGTCATAAATGTGAGAGCCATTGCATAAAGTTGGTCTGCTCATGCTACACTTTGAGTAGAACTTTTATTGAGGAACGGGGTTTGTTGAAGAGAAACAGATCTGGACTCCAGGGGTAAAGAACTGGCACATCCTCTTAATTAGCTGGAAGGCCATGGAGTTGGAGCAGTGTTTGTCCATTGAATACAGCCCCTCAGAAAGGATGGGGAAAGGAAGAAAAGGCACTTGGGGAATTTGGAAAGGAATATGTGTGTTTTGCATTACTTTTTAGGCGAATATATTTATTCACTGCAAAGAATTAGTGCTGTAGCCAAAACACTCCTTGCATTCCCCCACAGTCTGCTGTCCACATGATCCACTGGGATTAAGACCCAGGCTTTGTTTTGGGTGGTTTGGGAAGTGCAGATGTCTGACTGTTAATGAGTAGTTCTTGAACTTTTATTAATTTATTTCCCAACTATTTTGTTGCTTTGAAAGTCATGCAAAGCACCAAGAGAACTGCCATGAGTAGAAGCAGAATGTTGCCTTTCTCACAGCCAGATTTCAACTATCAGCTGATAAAACAGACCCCAAATATAAACCACTTGTTGCTTTGGATTTTGTTATGAATGTCACCTTCAGGGAATGAGTCAGAGCCAATTTTCTCTTCAAGAGAGTGGAATTTTTACTCCTGTTGTCTTTTAAACTTGGGTTATCTACTGCACTTTGTTATGTGGTGTCTCTTGTAAAATTTCTTCCCTCACAGTTTGTATTTCAGCCATTATTTTAGAAATATTTAGCCTGGCTGGAAAGACACTGGAGGGTTATCAAAGGGGACAGGTCAGACACACTTATCAATAATACAAATTTGTCCTTCACCTCCAGGTTTATTCAGCTGCATTCAGGGAAATCCCATTTGTTTGACATTGGCTGCCATAAACCTTTAGCCCACTGCTGTGTGGGATAACCTTGCAAAAGAATTTATAGAAATATTTAATCTGTGTGTGCCTCAGGCTCGTGGATTCATCCCTTCCCTTGGCACTGGAGGAATTTTGTGCACCAAGGAGTCCTTTCTCTGCTTTCCAAACGGTGGCCTGGCTTGGGCTGGGCTTGGCTTGGCTTTAAGGGCTGATTTCTGGCACCTTTCTGTGTCACCCCAGATAACTGATTTTTCTTTTTTCCCTAAATTTTGGGCCTGTTTGCTTCATTGTGAATGTCCTTGTGTTGATGAAGGAGAAAGTAGCCTGGATGGTGGTACAGGACATGGGGAGCAGGAAAAGGCAGATGGCTGCTCTGCTAATGGGGCTTCTCCATTTGTTCTCACAGGGAGAGGGACCTTTTCATTGTCAGAATTTCTCAAAGCTCATTGATTTTTCATTCTAGCAGGATTTGTTTGCTTTTGAACCACTGCTGTGCTTTTATCATTAGATGCTGAACCTTTCACTGGGCTGCACATTTCACCAGTTTTTTTGATACTTGCTCTGTTAGGATTCCAGCACAGAACTTCTTCCTTCCTCTTTTGCATTGAGAACACTCATTAGATTCTAAATAAACCAGGCACAGCCATTCTTTTTTATTGTTTGGAATAATCTAAATGCAATGTGATCTCTTTTCCAATTTTATCTTAGCACTCCAAGATATTAAAATAAAAATTTACCCAAACAATTTTGCTTTCTAATTCAGCAGCCATGTTTTATTATATACCAGGGCTTTTTCCCCAGACAAATTCTTTTAAAAATCATTTTCTTAATTTAAACAAAACAAAACCCACAAAAGATACTCTGGATGAAAGGTCAACCGTGTTCTACAGCATTATTCAAGGTCTTCATCCTCTTCTCCAGGGTGAAATGCCTGGAGATCAAGGTTGCAAAACTGCACAAAGTTTTCTGAAGCTGTGCTTAAGCAGGAACAGCTGCACTCTTGTGTTGCCTCTTTTTTAATTAGTTGAACCCACTTCCTCCACTCTTTACTTCCTTATGGGCTGGATCTGAAAAATATGAAGATAAGGATTTAATAGAGATCCATGTTTACTTACTTCAGCATTTGGCTTTAGAGCACAAAATAATGTGACTAATTTTTCTCATCTCCTTTATTTATCATCTTATTACTAATATTTTTAGAATAAGCTAAAAGCTGATCCTTCAAAGCTTTGTTTTCTGCAGTTCCAGTTGTGCCAGCTGGCTCTGGGCATCAGCCAAGCTCTTCTTTAGAGCTCTTCCTCTACTTTGTAGCTGATATTTTACTGTATTAACACAGCCCCACTCCTCTCCCAGGAGGGTTCTCGAGCAGTTGTTTGGTTTGGTTGCAGTTGATTGGTGCTCATTAAAGATTCTCTTGCTTTTCTTTTTGGCCAGAAGCTGGGAATGGCAGCCTGTAGAGCTCATGTGTCATCACTGACTCTCCCTTCTTGACTCTGTGTTTCAGTGGCACGAACCTCAGCTGTGCTGGGTTTATATTGTCACAACTTAATCTGCACCAGGGCCCTGGGAAGGTGCTTTGGAAAGGAGCTGCAAGCAGGAAATGTTCTGCTTCTGCACAAGAACACAAATACCAATTGTTTTGATGCTTCGTGGCATGCTAAGGAAAAAATACCTGGAAATGTAGCATTTAAAAGACAGTTTCTTCCTCTTTGCACTCCATATTAAACCATAAGTACCACACTAGACCTAAAAATTCAAAACATAACCCAAGGCTACCTGTGTTCTATGGCTTTTATACCTACTCGTGGTTTCTTTCAGAATTCTTTAGTATTCTCTGTGCCATACACAGAGAATTCTAAAAGCTTGTGCTAGTTGGGGTGTTCAGCATTCCCTTAAATCAGCCTTTTTGCCCTGCTGTAGCTCAGTGTGTGACAAAAGGTCCTGAGCACGTTCCGTGGCTGGGACAGTTATGGGAACCTCTGGGCAAGTTGTTGAAATGCTCTTTTGGACTTGCCTCCTAAAATCCAGGAGAGTGTGTGCATGTAGATTCATGATGGAAAAAGCCATGGGGATGCCTGTGGAGAGTTCTGGGCTTGTAGGATAAAAATTTTCTAATCAGTAAAAGGTAACTGATGGAGAAAAGGGTTTAAATGAGTAACAGGTTTGCAGACAAATGGAGAAATTGCTGCTTATCTTGTCCCAAATTTGCTTAAAAGGCTCCCTCTAGAACTGAGTGATAAGAATTTATGGGAATCTCTGGTTCCATACTAATATTTTTTAGGTATAAAAGAGGAAATGTGCCTGATGATATTAATTTGCTGTTAACTAATATAGTACAACATCAGTAAGTGGCAGTTAATCTATCAAACTCATGCCACGACGTCTTACTTGTTGTTTTAATATGTTATAAGCATGAAATGTGTTTTTCAGGTATGTTTTACATTTGCACCAGGTAATGGAAAGTACAATATATTACGTGCTTGTGCCCCAGAGGAAAGGTTTAAACAAAAATAATTGAATGCAATAAATCAGCCCCTGCTCTGCCCTCTGCATTGCATCTCTGGGTCCATACTTAGAGGAAGCCTTGTTGGGAGTGACAGGGTAACAGTGCTGGTGCAGGGCCCACTGCCCTGGCCCACCAGATATTTGCTTTGTGTTACAAGACTGAAGAATAAAAGGAGAGAGAAAATGAAACCATTTCTTCAATAAGTGACTTCTTTCTTTTCTAAGATTTAGGGGCTTATTACAGATTGCTGTTACCATTGGTAGTAAGCCTATAGTTCTTCCAAGTAATTAGGAACATCCACGAGCTAATAAATCTGCCCTGAAATTTTCATTTGGTTGTGGATGTTGTATAAGTTTGTATTTAAGTGTGTCTCTGTGTGGATGATTTATCAGGTGTTTATTCTCCAAAGTTTTCCTCGTAGGCACTGCTGAGGTGATTTGATGCACAGTAGGTTTAATAATTGAAATGCTGAGATTATTATTCCTGTTGGGTGTAGGGTTTATTTACTCCCTTATCAGACACTAATCTGAAAGATTTCCTTGTCTTGTGAATGTGCAGCTTGGTTAGCTGATGCTTAACAAGTATGAAAATCACCTAAATCACCTTTCATGGCATGGGGTGCAGCACCCTGTGGTGAATAAAAACTTAAATACAGTAAATATTGCCCCCTTTTTTTGTAAATTCAGTATCCCACTTGTTCATTCCGTGGCCACTTGGGCTGGGTTTCTCAAAAGGACTTTTGCTGCTTTAAAAGTGATGATGTGTTGTACTGAATGTTTCCAAGGATATCTCAGTGGCAGAGTTGTAGAAAGAAGAAATGCTGTGGACTATAAATAATCCAGCAAAAATAAATGTAGCCTGGGCTTGCAGCCCTGGTTCATCAGCTGCTTTCCCCACCCAGGTGTTTGTTTAGCAGGGAGAGATGATGAGAGAGAAATTTCACTCCAAGCTGGTTGGACAAGTCCAGTGTGGTTCCAATGCCAGCAGCAGCCAGGCTTTGCTGTCAGCTGGTGCTTTAAATCAGAACTCCACACAATTATTGATCTCAGCACAATGAATACTCTACTGGGCTACACAGAAATATTAAAAACACTCTAAGTGGGGCTGTAACTTCCCCTGTGCTTTTATCTTTAAGAACTACAGCTACAGAAATGCTTTTATTCTGATAATAATATGGAGTGAAAAATCCAAATTGTTTCTCAAAGTATCACTGCTGCTTTAAACCTGGTTTGGAATCTTCCCCTTTGTAGAGATCTGTTAAAAAAAAAAAAATCTCAGCTTAAGACCTACTTAGCTTAGAATTCAAAATATTACCAGCAGACTAAAGCATGGTAGCTGAAACCAATTGCAAACAGATGGGATTTTCTTATTCTGATTGGCCATATGTTGCCAGAGGAAAAAAATTGAAAAATCCAGACAAAACATAACTCATCTAAAGGAAATGACCTTGATAGTTCTTGACTACTATATGGATTTTTTTTAGAGCTAGCACATAGAATATTTCGAATATTCTGTAAGGATGGCAGTATTTATAAAATAAGGGGTATGATGCTTGTTGAGGTGGTTCAGAGGGAAAATGCAGCTTTGGAAATAAAAAAGCCACAAATAGCTCACCAAAACCTCTGCCATAGACACAGGTGTAAACAGAAAGTACAGAGCTGGTGCAAGTGTAAGATGAATCATTCCAAACCATTCTCCTGGGCATTCCTTCATGGAAATGAATAATAACTGGAAGTGTCTGAACAATGTAAATCACACTTGCACTTGGAAAACCTCTTAAAATACAAATGTGCTCTATTTCTAATACACTGGGAAGTTTATGGCTTTAAAATGTGCAGCTTTATGTGACTAACTTTAAGAATAGTTCATATTCACTTACTTTTTAGACCTTAAATTCCCATATACACAGTGATTATTTGTAACAGTTAAAGAACTAAAAAGTGCTCTTGCTATATAGAAATAGGCATGAGACACTTGTAAAGGCACATGGACTTCCAGAGCTGTAGGTGCTTGTAATGTCTCCTGTATCTTTTATCTCTGGGGTGTCTACATCCATTAGGACTTGCCTGATTTGTCTGTAGATAGGATTTATATAATTTTTATGATATATTTATAAATGTGTACAAATCATACAGGTGCACAGCGTTCCCATATTTCATATTCTGCATTATTTCTCTGTCATCTTTAGAGCTGGTCCTACGGAATGTTTTTAATTGCATTACACATTTGAAACTTGCCATAGGACAAACTCCATACCTTGGCAAATCCATTTAGCCTCGAGTTTAAACACCCTTCCCAACATTTGAGAACTGATTGCACCTTGGGGAGCACCTCAATGGGCTTTGGGTGGATTAATAACAGAACATGCAAAGTAAGTTGACAGTAAAACTTTCACTGGTGTTTGGCTGAGCTCATGTAAATATGACACTGATGAAGTGTGACCAAATCCCTGGTTAAAAACTTCAACTCCTTTCCTATAGAAGTTTAAGATTATTATGGAGTGGTGTTATGCATGCAGAAAGTAATTGAGTATTTCTCCCAGTGGAGGTTTATATGTGGTGTACAGGGGTTCTGCTGAGTTTAAATTCTATTTAAAGTATGTTACAGTAACATTGAATGCATTGTTGAAAGTATCAATGAGCTTCATAGTTCAGTTCTTCATTTTGGTCTTAACATACCCTATTTTGCCCCTTTGATATAACTGTTAGCTGTAGTTGTGTAAAAATACTTCCAAAAGTGTTTATTATGATTAGAACAATTTCAAGAAGGTTTCTTAAGCAGTTTCTACAGATTTAATTGAAATAATCTTCCCATTTCTCAAATCAAACCTTTTGTTTTAGGGCAAACTTTGTAAATATCGTATCTTCATTGCTCTCTTGAAAAAGATAAAATAAGAGAAGTGACTCTCCCAAGTTATCTCACTTGAAAATTCACTGTATAGATATAAAAAATGTATGCCAAGTTATAATAACTTAAAACAAACTTCAGCAAGTAGAACAAGGGAGCCCAGGAAATGCCATTTTTTCTGGAATTAGGTCTCTGCCCTCATGGTCAGTGAAAGGGGTGTATTTAGATTATTTTAAAAGGAGAATAAGACAAAAATCTGGTGTTATCTTTAAAAAGAAAAAAGCCCTGTGATCTGCTGGAGTTGCATAAAACTTCAGGCACGGTTAGAATTTACTTGCTTGGGCCCTGTGGTGTGTGCAGACTTTACAGGCTGATGCATGAGCAGGAGGCTGAGGTGGTTTGGAAGCAAAGTGGTGTTTGCACAATGCACAGAAGCCGAAATTTGAAAAAGGATCCATCCAGCACACACATCACTGAAGGATGGATGGCACCAGCTCTGCTTTGGGCCCTCACACAGAGAGAAGCTCCAATACAACGAGACCATCTTTGTCAAATGTTTGTCATCTTAAAAACCTCCACTGGAAGACATTCCAGAGGCTCTTTGGGCAGCGTTGCTCGACTCAGGAAGGGTTTGCCATGTGCAGCCTCAGTGTTTGCTGCAGGTCCAGCCTGCTCCTCGCTGTGCAGCCAGCAGCTGAGGAGGAGAGCTCTGATTCAGTGGGGGATCAGCAAACACACCTTGAAAGCTTGGGGAGGAGGCACCTCTGTAACAATGCCCAGTTCAATTTGGTGCAAACCTTCAGAGGAGGAGAAACAGCTGCTGAAAGACAAGGGAGGGCAGCCCTTTGTTGTTCTTAACCTCTCTTCTCTGGAGCTGTCAGAATGAGAAATAACACATTCAAAGTAAGAATTGAATAGATACCAAACCCTGACCAGCCATGAGCTTCTGTGTCCAGCCCCTGCCCTCCTGGAGCCTGGCTCAGCCCCACAGCGATGAAATGCCTCAACTGGCTGGAGGTGCCTCCTGGTTACAGCCAGAGGTTTGGAAGAAAAAAAAAAAAACAACCTGAAAAGGACATTTTATCACTGCTGCCTTGATTCCAAAAGAATTGCTGGAGGCTTGGTTCCATTTGATTATTTTGTTTGAAAATAATAACCAAAAAAGGGGTTTCTAATGAGAGAAAAAAACATAGCTCAGCAGTGAATGAGAAGTGTTTGATGTACATGAAAGACTCTGGTACTTTTCCTGCACTGTTGAATTGTGAGACTCCTTGGAGCAGGTTGGAGCATGTGCCTCGTGCGGAAATGGATTCCAAAAGCAATTAGAAATACTCATGGAAGAAAGCTCTGCAACAAGAATTGACTTAATTATTCCAAGAATTGAAAACAAGATGTTAATAGAGATGAAACACCCTACCAGCTCTGGAAATCCATAAACTGGAACCTGACCTGGGAGTCATTATAATTCTCCTGATATTTTTATCTTCCTGGTCACTTCTGGTCACTCTCTGAAGAATGGTCTTGTGGATTCAGGTGGATGTTAAGCCTGGCCTAAAACATCTTGGTAGAGGCCTTGGGAGATCCCCAGGCCAGCCTGCTGCTCAAAGCAGGGTTTAATTCAGACCAGCTTGCTTGGGAATTTGTCCAATCTCAAAAACCTCTGAGGAAGGGTGGAGATTTCCCTGCCTCTCTTGGCCCATTGCACTGCTCAGTTATGCCCTCAATGAGGACTTTTTGTTGGGTTTGTTTCCTTCAATCCAGTGAGAATTCCTCCTGTTTCAGTCCCTTGTCCCACACAGCCCATCCATGAGGAGATGGCTCCATCTCCTTGGGAACCCTGGGGGTACCAGGGAGCTGCTTCTGTGCCCCCCTTTAAAGCTGCCCCCCTTCTCCAGGCTCACTGAGCCCATTCCCAGCTCCTTGTCCTGGGCTCTGTCCCCCACCTGCCCTTCCTGGAGCCCCTCTGCTGAACTGGCTCCAGTTTATCCAGTTTATTACTGGGGATCCAGAACTTGTGCCACTCAATTTTGTCACTCTCTGTCAGCTCAGGTGTGGCTCTGAATCAAATAATGCTGGACCCTGTTAGAGACAGGGCATGGGATTAAACTGCTCATTGGATTTACCTGATTTACCTGATTTTCTGCTTACCTGAAGCTTTCAATTCTTGTCACCTTAAAGCACTGTACAGAGGCTGCCCAGCACATGCCTGTGCAGGTCTGCCCATGTTTTTAAATTCTTCATTTAAAAAGGCTTTCAGAATTTGGCCCCTTTCAATGAAAAATTTCCATCCACTTTCTAATCTCTCAAATCCAACTTAGTGGTAAAGGTTCTACAGAGAGAAAAGAAAATAAACCCATCAGAGTGAGGCAATAAAGAAATAAATATACTATGGGCTGTAAAAGAGTGTTAGTATTCCAATGCAGTCTTTAAATTTTTTTTTCCTTTTACTCTACCAGCTATTCCAATTAAATTAAGTACCCTTTATGTGGGGTATCAGCATAGAGTGGATATTAATTTGTCTCTTGTGTTTGAGTAAAGAATGGGGTTAATATACTAACATTACAGTAAGGTCTTGCTATAAAATATTTATCTCTGGAATGAGTATGATTATTGTAGGGACATGGTGCTTAGATGTTCATTGAAATGGAACAAATATATATTTCAGTAATCCTGCAGTGATTTGTTTAAATAAATTAAATCAGTAGAGGTGTAGGTGGTAGCTTTAGTAAGGTATGAGACTTTCTAGACATCAAATAAGTGACACAAAAACAAGACTGTGAGTAATGGAAGGGAATTTTTTATACTTTTTGTAGTGTCCCAAATTCAATGTAATTTTTATTATTTTGATCTTTTTCAAATTTCCATCAAACATTAAAAACATTTGACCTTTGAAGAAAGGGTTTCTTGCCTAACTTTGATTTCAGTCGTGCTGGGCATTATAAACCACTCCTGTTCTTTAACCTGTTTTGCTACAGAATTACCAAAAGAAAACTTACTGAGTTATCAAAATTATAGATGTGCCACAGGGTCACTTTGGTTTTAATAAATTCTTTTCCTCCTTCTCCCTGCAGGTCTTACCATAGTGGGGAGGGGGCTTTGCTTTTCCTCGGCAGTTGCCAGGTATTTGTGTAAACATTTGGAAACGTGGTGTTCTCTGATGTAGCACATTCCAAACTCATCAGTAACAGAAATGGAGCTGCTTTGGGCTGGCAGCAAGGAAATATTCCTTTTTAAGTGGCCCAAATGCTTTAAAACCAGACTTTGCAGGGCTGCAGGTCCCTCCAATTTCTTGAGTTGTTCTGTTGGGAAAAGTGGGCTTTTTGCTTTATTTAGTTCTGTGGGCTGGGAACATTCATGTTGTACCAGCACAATGAAAATAATGGTGTGGGGCAAGATTAAGAGGGAGGGGGCAACCTCCACTGCCTTTCCTGCCCCCTGTGTGTATGTATTTCAAATACAATCATTAGCCATGTTTCATCAGCTCTGTTCCTTACTGTACTTAACCTGGGGTCACTGTAATATTTCTTAGTTTTAATGCTTCCAGATTTATGAAAGGGTTGCTGATAAATTCTTTTAATCCAATATGGCTTATTGATTCATGTATTTGAAAGATCTTTAATATCCTCTTTGTACCTTTGATTCCTTAAGTGTTGCAAAAAGGCAGAAATTGGTAATTGTTGATAACAAGATCTCTGGGCTTCAGAACTGTGTCTCATTCATTTAAAGAGGATTAGGGGAGGCAGGAGCTCACAGAGCAGGAGCCAGGACAGAACAAAACCACAAATAGAATTATGGAGGGAACACACAATGGGTGGTTTAAGCATGTCTGTTGTAACAACAGCACTTGGGCAATCACGTGTCCCACCCTGGGAGAGGGCAGCTCACTTGTAAAAGAACCCCTGCCTTCAGATGCAGTGATCAAACGCCTCCTGAATTGCAGATGTTTACTTTCATCAGTTTATTTGATTAGGGGCACAATGGAAGGATGGCGTGCTAAAGGGAAAAAAACACTTTGTGCAGGAAGGAAAACTTGCTGCTACTGGAGAGCCTCTTAATTCCTATCCAAACTCAAACTGTGCATCTCTCCTTCATGAACTGAGTCAGCACTGAATTGCATTAAAGCCAGTAAAAGGATGAAGGAATTAAATAAGTACAAAAGCCAAACTTGTCCAGGCACAGAGCATTTCAACTGAAAAATGATGAACCAATTAGTTCATGAAGTGACCATCCAGGAAGTGCCAGTAGCTGCTACAAGCACGACAGTTAGAGCAGAGAGAGCTCAGGCTCTTTTTTCCTTGCTCTGTTTCTTATTTCTTTTTGATGTTTCCCAGAGTTCTAACATTTTTTTCCTGGTTTTCCATCAAAAAAAGTTCAGCTTGGCAATGTTCTGCTGGATAATTCATTTATCCAGCAGTTTAGATCCATCCCCAGAGAGAGCTGGGCAGTCTGACAGCTCTGCACCTCCTAATGAAGGGCCCAGGTAGTGCTGCCTCTGATGTGAGTGTGCTTTGCACTTCCCAGCTGGGATTGAGAGTCACATCCAGCTCTCCAGGTATTCAGCTGATCTGGAAAAACTGGCACTGGCAGCTCTTTTGTGACCTGTTCACTCATTAGAGAGGTTCCATGGGAAGAAATGTGAAGAAATCACCAAGAGAAAGGAGGAGTTGCCCAGTCATTCTGCACCCCTGGGGTATTTTCTCTGTGTGTGTCAGGATAAGAACTCTCAGATCCTCTCTGCCAGGGTGTGGGCACGGCTCAGAACACAAAACTCACTTAGGGAGGGAAAAGCTTTATTGCTCTTGCAGTGTGCCTGGGTAAATTCCTCCTCAGCCATGGGTAGGAAGGGTCAGGACAGTTTGATCCCCTCTGGGTGCACAGAATTGCATTACAGGAGGGTGTAATGCCCAGCTGTGATTGTTACCAGACGTGTGCATTTTTTTGCTATCAAGAATTTGCAGTAAACCCAGCATGAGTTCATGTGAGTTGCTGTGGCAGCCAGCCAGAGTGGTTTCCCAGGGAACACCATGCCAGATATTTCAAGCAATAAGGATATCTGCCTGATAAGTTATTTTTCTCTCTGGAATCTAAGGTTCAGATCCTTCTGTCAGCCTGTGTGTTCTCCAATTGCATTCCAGATTTAGCTAATGATCTTGCAATGCTTCAGACAGAAAGTGGAAGTGAGCACATGAAGTGCCAAAAGAAACTCTGAAAGAAGTCTCCATGTAGCACAGCAATAATTCATGGCTGATGACATTTCCAGAAGTGATGAGTTTCACACACACACACTGAGAGGAGATGGATTATTTTATAAAATGGAAAGCTGCAAAATCAATAGGAACAGCTATGGGAGAGAGTGCCAGGACCAGCCATGGCATCCTCCTGGAATTTAATAAGCAAACATTGCCTGATGGTTTTGTTGTTAGAGCATTGTGTTCTCAGACCCATCAGAGCTCCCTGTGATCCATTGTAATTCCCACATTTGGGAACACAGGACACAGATCTCGTTTCACTGGTGTCAAAGCTGGGCTAAGATGCTGCTATCAGCTGACTTTGCTCACTGGAAACCTGTGCCAGGGTGGTTCTCAGGGGCTGACATGGCAATGACAATGAGAGCCAGGCCCTGGCAGTCACTGCCAGCACAGCAGCCACCCTTCCCTGGCTCTGGGGAAATGAAAATGCCACGAGGGGCTCACTCTGTTTTCCAGGAGAAGAACAGAGCCAGGAGGGTGCAGAGGAGCAGCTGGCACTGGGAGGAAGGAGGCACCAGGGCTCCAGGGCTTGCAGGCACTGCCAGCTCCTGTCCCTTGTTGGGTGCCTGGGCACACTGCTGATGCTCAGACTCGTGCAACTGGGATAAAAGATTTTTTTCAAAAGTTAATGCTTTATTTCCATTTCTTACCTACTCCTCTGGTTTAATATTGATGTCTGTTTATTTGACATCTGGATTTTCTAGAAGGAATATGTGATAAGTTATGCAGGGTATGACCTATTCCATTTTTTTGGCTGTTCATACCTTGGATCTGCATTGCTTTAGGCAATACCTTTATATCTTTTATTTTAAAAATAGATGAATATGGGTGCACACAAACACTTGTAGGTATACACATGTGCATTAAGACATGGATATGTGTATATAAGTGACTTCCACTCTATAATAATTCTATATAAATTCTGTAAGAATTTAGGCCATTCAAAGCTGGAGATCTGTTACAGAAAATTTAATCTCCAGCTTTCCAAGCCTCCCCTGGCAATGGCTTTGTTTATTTTAAAGATTACAGATAAATTAGGAGCATTTTCTGAAATGCTGAAAGATCAGTGGCAGGTTGTTCATTTAATTTCTGTGGCTGTGTGATTCAAGTCTTACTTGTCACTTCAGATTCAGGGCTGGGTGACTCCTGGATGTTAATAAATATTTAGAAATAACACACCCAGAGAAAGGGATCAGGATGTGGTTGGAGGCTGCAATAGATCTTTGCTGCTGCCTCATTCCTGGAGGAATGACCTGTAATCTCAGGAAACTATTTATATAGATTGTGGTGACAAGGAAAGCACAAGGACTTGTGACAAGTGTGTTTGTGATGGCTCTAGAAGTATTTGGAGTGTTTTATTAATGAAAGGTTAAACAGATCCAAAGCTTGTAGGAATGATAAGAATAACAATTAGTGAATACATTGATTTTTGAACATTCATAGGTTTAAAACACAGCATGTTTACTTGGGGTGTATTTCTTTCCCCTTTTTTTGTTAATAGCTTGCTCTGAAGAAACAGCATTCAGGTTTTGTGTTACCTTTTTTGTCATTGCCCACACAGAAGAGCAAAAAATGCTCATATTTTCTTATATTTGCTCCCGATTTCCATATGGGAAGACCAAAGGGAGGCCTTACAGCATGTCAAAATACTTGAAATATTAAGTAAAGACCAGGTTAAAATATTTTCTGCAAGTATTGAATATTCCATGCTTAACTGACACGTATTCATTCATACTCTTCAATGCTTTAATACATTTATTCTCCTGAATTACTCAAGTGGGTGCATCAGCCTTTTGAATTTCTCACCAGTTTTCTCTTCACTAATGCAAGATAATAAAACTCATCCAGATCTGGGAATAATAACCCTGAATATATCATAGTAATTGTTGAATATAATCTATAAATAACTTCAGACACACTTGGGTTGCTGCTGAAGAAACGAGGCCTCCTGGTTCAGCTGCAGGTGGCAGCAGAACACTGGTGTTATTTCCACCCAGCCCCAATGTCCAAATGAACCTCTAGCCAATTAGTAACATGAAAGCTGATCGTGCTGTTGAAAAAAATGGCTTTTTTTTTCATTAGCAAGTGAGAAATAATATATTTTTAAATTTATTTTTCAAATAGGAGTGATTCTTCTCTTCAGTGTTACAGAGCTTTCTGGTCTGCCAGAGTTCTGGGATTTTTCACTCTTTGCCTGCGGAAATGCAATTATTTATTTAACTCCAGATCACTGATATTCTGTGTATAAAGCCAGAACAGACAATATTGAGCATGAGTAAGATTAACACTGTAACTTTAAATATAAGCAGGTGATTTGCCAGCTATGTGTGGACAGAATCCTGCAGAACTTTGCACAATAGACAAATATTTGTAAGTGGCAGCAGAAAACAAAAGATAAGCTGCTTGTAAGTGAATATTTTATATTGTTTGCCATCTTCTCTCTGAAGATTGTGTAGATAATTTGTATTTTCAGAGGTAGGAGATGAAAATAATGAATCTCTGAGAAGCATAGAGGCAGTTTCTGCATATGTTATTGGACAGTAGTTTTACCTTATTTTTCATTGGAGCTGCTATTGAGAACAATAATGTTGTGTCTGCCTTTTATCTGAATTCTTTTTTCCCCTAAAAATCTGAAATACTCTAGAAATATTTCTAAAGTAAATACAAATTTCTTATTGATGTGTGCTGTGAAAAGACTGCCAATGCTGAGATGAGAACTGGACCACGGATCCAACCTTTCCATGGCATAAAGGAACTTCTTAAATCTGGAGTTATTCCCCTTGCAAAAGTGGGGGAAAGCACCGTTGAGGACAATGGAGCTGTAAGTCAGAAAATGGGATTTGTTTGCTCTCTCCCATGTCCTTCCTGCTCACCATTCCGAGCACAGGGAGGTTCAAAGCACACTCTGAATATGTTCTTCACAACAAATAAGCAATTCACAGCTTCCCTGGGCTGTTGGAGATGTTCCTTTCCCTCTGCCCAGTCCCACCTCAGCCTGGGCTGGCACTGGCCCTGCTGCATTCAGAGGGATAAACCCAGGGCTTTAGAGCCCCCTGAGCACTGCAGGGCCTTTTCTGGGCTGATAAAGCTTCCCTACAGAATTTATTTCATCCATGTGCAAAGCAATGATACATCAGAGTGAAGAGCTGCCAATTTTGGGTCACACCCAGGGCCACAGGAGATGCTTTCATTTGATCTTTAGTTAAATTAATCTTCTCACAGCTTCTCTGAATAGCAAATTGCAAATAATAACCCCTTTGGATCAGTGCAGCAGAACAGACAAAAGCCCAGAGCAGCTCCACAGTCAAATGCTGGTCATTGAAAAGGAGCTACTGAAATAACCTTTTCAAAGAAACTCTGCAGTGTTGTCATAGCAAGAAACTGCAACCCCAAACTCATATTCCCCAAGTAAACATTAACTGGATAATAAAGTTCCAGCAGGTGTGCTTATAGTGCTGTTCAAACTGCAGCCCTCTCAGCCCTGCACAATGCTTTGAAAGGCCAGCAAAACAGTTCCTTTCCCAGATTTCTCTTGGAATATGTTCTTAGGGGGAAGGCAGAATGGGCACTAAGCTTGTATGCTTTCATCTTTGCTTTAATTTTCATTTCCATATGAGGAACTTGGGGCTGTTCCAAGCAGTTTTACAAATAAATACATTGGATGTGCATTCACCTCTATTCTAAACCATTTCAGAGTTTCTTTTCTGAGACTGCTTTTCTTTCCAGCCATTTCTTTTCTCTGGAGAAGGAGGGGAGCAGAGGTTTAAGTTCTGCCCAGTGGTGTCAGCCTGAGCAGAGTTGCTCGTGCACTGAGGTGATTATTGTCAGGCCATCAAACTGGTAATAAAATTCCTGCTCAGGGTAGAGAACTTTAAGACAGAAGAATATTTTTGCAAGGAAATAGTCCTCTTTGGCTCCAATTAGGAGTGGTTTTTAGGATCAACCCCAAATTTGCTTTCAGAGATTTCATTTGCATATTCCCTAGGCTGTTTTACTTAAAAGCTTTTATATATTTATCAGATTTTTGAAATCCATTTCTTTACATACATATATATGTCAACATTTGCCTTGATATACTAAATTCAGCTCTTCAATTCTGGTCCTTTGAGTTGGCTGCAGGTTCAGTTTTGTCTTTTTTGTCTTGCACAGGGGTTAATTATGAAATGAAAATTTCAGTTTAACAAAACAGCTTCTAGTGGTTTATTGGAGACTTGAGTTTTATTGATTTGGATTTGCTGGTGCTGTTTTAACTTGGGCAGAGCTGTATTGCAAATTCCAGCTGATTTGGGAATGCTGAGTAGAGCCTCAGTTGACAGGGGATGGAGCTTGGAGTGGGTGGGAGGGAGCAAAAGACAAACATCAACCTTCAAAAGCTTGGTACAAATAAATTTTTGTTTTAATTGAATTCCACAGGTCCCATTCCCCTTCTCACCTCCTGATTTGCTCCCTGTGAAATTAGTTATTAAATCTTTGCTTTAAGTCCTAAACAAAATGTAGTCTTGTCTTTATAAATGTTTTATGGCTTCTGTAAGGTCACTCCTATCCTTTTGTTCTTCAGACCCTTTGGATTCAGTTCCAAAAGGATGGGGATTTGGCTTCATTGTAACAAGAACCACCCCAGTTTCTCTTTGAATTTCTGTAAATGTTTGCCTTAATGTATTGAGATGACTCTGTTTTTTCTCACAATAACGATTTAGGTTTTATTTGATTTTATAACATTTTTGAAAGTGGGACAGAAAAACATTAGTTTAAGTCTCCAGCACAGAAGCTATAAACTTAACCTTTCAGATCTGTGTTTTCAGTGCAAAATCTGACCATTCTCTCCCTATTAGAAGCTCAGACAAGTCTATAAAGCTTTTATAAGTGAATGAATGTTTCTCACCAGCTGCTGATGCCCTAAGTCAGGCAGTCTCCAGTGAGGGGACACAATCTCTCCTGGGGATTGAAGTTTGCTGCAATCAGATTGAGACTTTCCAGACTTGAGAGTGGCCACATTTTTCATAGCTTAACTGTAAATCATCTTTCACTTAGAAGATTTAGAGACAGACTGAGGAGCTAAATCTTTGAGTTTGCCTCCCTAACTAGTAGGAGCCATTAGATGAGCCTCATTATGGTGTTTCCTAAAGGATTAGAGAAAACAGTTTGGTCATGTTTAAAGTAGGACAAATACCATTACAGGTATAACAACTTTATCCTTCTAATGATTTAGATGTAGAATTAGGTGTGATTAGAGGACACTTGGAAATTGTTTGCAGTGACAGAGTCAATAATCAGAACCTTTCAGCTGTGAAATGATTAGGAATAAGTGATACTGGCAATAATTCGTTGTACAATGTTGTGATTGGGAACTGAAATGTGTTCATTGTGATGTCAGTCAGTGACCAAAAAGTGCAGTTCTTGGTGTCAGCACTGCTCCTATCACTGAGCCTGCTCAGATCCTTTATAAAAAATGCCCTTCACTTCAGAATTTGGGCTGCTTAAATACTTGCTGTATGAAGTATATTTATAATTATAGATATTTGCTGTATACAAGTGCAGACTTCGTATTTCAATATGAAATAGGGATTCAAGTGCTGTTTTGTTATGATAAAAATGAAATAACATTAATTGCCATCAGCTGCTAGTAATAAGTTATTGGCAATTCTAAAGGTGCAATATTTTTCTGGATTGAATGCAGTTCAATTGAGATTTTGATTCCTATTTTTTAAACACTAATAATAAAGTTGTGTTCCTCAGGCACCTTTATTGCTTCTTCAGTTTGGAGGTTTTGTTTTGTCATTTAAATGGTGGAGAGCTCCCCACAGAAAATGCTGTTTATTTGTCTGTAGTTTGAATAAGTCTGCTCTTAATGCTGCATTTGTATTTATAGCAGTATTTAACTAAATTTAATTTAATTTCTTTGTTAGAGAAATGTGAAACAAATAACACAGATATTTTACCATGTAGAAATTGGTTACAGAGCTGTGGGTTTTGTATTAACCTTAAAGCAGAACAAGGAGTAAATTTTCTTTTTTCCCCTTCTCAGATTTGCCCTTTTGAAAGTCAGGAGGCCTTCATGAAAATGAAATGTTCTTTTCTTTGTCATATAAAACAAACTGAAAGGAAGGTGTGCTGGGACACTTCACACTGACCTTCTGTAAACACAAAGCTGTTTAAATGAGATCCATAAGTGAGAAATGCACCACTCTGTCACATTGCACTAGAATTGCTTTATTCTTGCATTTATGATTATTAATTTTTTTTGTACAGACCCAAAGCTAAAGCAATGACCACATACCCCTGGTGTTTTTTGAGTACAGAAAAAGGTGTATTAGTGGGTGGGTATTTTCCTGGAAAGAACATTGTATTTCTATTTCTTTTAGACAGCAATTTAACCTAAAGGGACAGATCTTGTAATCTATCCAGTGACTCTGCCAGGATATATTGTTTAAAACAAAAAAGCTGCTTTATATGTCCTGCACAGTGAGATTTGGCTGCAACCAGCTCCAACCTCAGTAGTGTAAGGAAAAGTCTCTGGGAATATGATTGAATGTTCCAGTTACAACTTCTTCTGCTGGAAAACAGCAACTAAAAGATAATTTTCCAACTCTTGCTTATGGATTTCCCCCTCTGTAAAATGGTGGTGTAATTTATTCGAAAGCTGCTTTTGTTTTATTTTTGATAGTGTAGAGAAGCTCTTAGCATTATGAGCTTTGTCTGATTAAGTGCACAAAATGACAAACAAGGTTGTCCTGTGCTCATCTTCTTCCTTCTTTAGGCAGATAATCACCTTGAGAAGGCTGGATCCTATTCAGCTACTCTGGCAGGCAGCAACAGCAAGAGCCTCGTAAGCCGCATTTATCAAACTAAACACTTGATCTGTATCGGCACATCAGCTGCTGCCAGGGCCTAAGACACAAGATGAAAGTTGCAATTAGGATTTAGGAGGACATTTTATTATCTGAGATTTGAAATAGGTTTTCTTAGTTAATCCAAACATCTTTCCACTCAGATATGTTGACAGAGCCCTTCTGTACATGTACTTACTTCAGCTTAAGTGGGAACTGCAGTGGATGTTGCCAAGATTTAAAACCTCTGAAAGGAGAATTCTTGTCAAGGGCAGGACACCAAGGGAGGGGACAGAGCAGTGCCTTAGCAGCCTCCCTTCACATGGCATTCAGCATTCTGCTGGCCAGCTTTTCCTGAAAAATAAAATCTATTCCATAATAAAGGAAAATTAGTAGCTTAACCAAGATTAGACTATACTCCAGCTGCTTTTATAAGTCTGTCACTTGAGTATGAGCTCTGCATGCCCAGAGCTCACATGTTACAGACAGGGGAATCTCTCCAAAGCTTGAAGGGCAGAATAAAATTCTTACCTTTCTCATGCTCCCTAAAATGCCTCCTTGCTTTAATAGCAAGGCATTCTTTTCCTTATTGACATTTTTAGCCTTAACTTTTACATTTCTCTTGTACATAAGAAGAATTTGTGTCTGTGACAGTCAGTGGGGGATGGATCCCGATGGCTTTGTGCCATCTGAGTTGCCCTGGGGCTTATCCCACTGTCTCCAGCTCTTGAGTATTTTGATTTCTCCCAGAAGGTGGAGGTGGTGCAGAAGGAGCCCTGTGAAGGTTCTCTCCAGCTGGGTTCACCAGTGTGCAGCTCACCAGGCTGGAGCTGCTGTGTCTGGTGTGACCACACTGGATCTGCTGGATCTTTAGTGTCCCCAGTGTCATCTGCAAATTGCTTTTCACTCTGTTTGAAACTGGGAAAGGAAAATATCCATAAATCCCCAAGTTTCATCACCAGTGTACAGATTTAAGCAGATGAAGCAAAATGTTCCTATGGCAGTTCTCAGAGTCTATAAATGATAGATGGCTGAGCCACTCTTTTACAGAAGTACTGAGTTTATTATGCTAAATGAACTAATTTTTACAATTTCCCAGCGATTGTACAGCCAGAGGAATTGCTGAAGACAAGGCAAGGTTGTTCCCCGTGGCCGTGAGCAGAGCTGGTGTTGGGAATGTGTGGCTGTACAGTCCCTGGACAGCAGAGGTCCTCCAGACCCAGCTGTTCATCCCCAAGTGGGATTTTTGCAGCAATTACCTTCCATTAGTCACTCCAGAAAATAACTTTGCTCAAGGATTTGGCATGGAGATAAACAAAACCATCATCTCGTTTGCCTTGATTTTTGTTGTTGTTATTGTTGTGGAATATTTGCTGTTGTTATTTCCTTTGCAGTGTTGCAGTAATATTTCAGAGAGACTCTTGGAGGGTTTAAATCCTCTGTGGAGTCTTTTGAAGACACGTCCAGCAGTATTTTAGCAAAGTGGTTCTTGTGCCTCATCTGTCATTTTGCAGCTGTGCTGCTGTCTAGAAACACGACTTTTTAATTATTATCAGAAAACACAGAAACATCTGAAATATTCTGGTTAGAAAATAACTGATATCCAGCAATTATCAGGTCACTTTCCAGTAAGACTGTAACTAATTTTTACCTCAGCTTAGAGATTCTAATTTTAATTATTTGAATGTGTATGACAAGTAAAGAGTTGGCAAGGCCTCTTGAATTTATGGGCATGGGCAAAACTTAAATATTTATGCACTTATAGAGGTAATTGTATTATCAGCCTCTCATTTGTCATTATATAGACATCTTACCAAAAAATGGACATGAAATTATAAATATTGAGAGTATTTTTCTCCTACACACTCTACTGGCTGAGCACCTCAACAAGCTCTGTCTGAAAACCATTCCAACTTTGTTGCTGGTAACTTCCCTGTAACCTGGGCAACTAAGCTTTGAGGAGAAAACAAGAATATAAGTAAAAGTAACTGCAGTTTGTTTTAAAATATTTTCCATTATTAACACATTTTTAATAGCAGGAGACGCCCAGATTTTGGCTTCATTATTAAACATGCTGGAGAATGGGGTTTGTGCTAGAGCAGCTGCCAGCTTTGTGTCTCCACTCACAATTATTTCCAAATTGTTACCCTGCTACTGCTATTAACTGGGTTGGTCACTCACAGGTTTTTAGAAGGCCAAAAAAAAGGGCATTTTACCATTTTACTTCAATTTGGTGCACCACTGTCTTTAATCTGTCGTGTTTTCTGGACAATCTCATGACGGTGCCTTTTTGTAAAAGCCCTCAGAATGATGGATTAAGATCTGTCTTGGATTTTACATGGATTAAGCTTTAAATTAACATAAAAGAATAACAATGTGAATCAATTTGATCAAAGAAAAAGTGTCACTAATTATTTAAACAGGACACTTAGTCCCGAGGTTTAAAGGCAAAGGAGCGGATTTCCCTTGCATGTGGATCGAATCAGAAGTATCCCATAATTGACTCTTTACAAGACCTTTCTGCAGAGTAATGGACTAGATATTAAAGCCTTAAGTATTTAAAGTGAGTTTCCGTCCTTCTCTAAATGGAGCTGCAGCACTAAGAGCAGTTTTACAAGTCTGACACATTAGTGCATCCCTGGGAAATGCGCCGGGCTCCGGCTGCTCCGGGCCCCCATTCCCAGAGCTCTCAGGCCTTCCGTGGTGTGAAGTGGGCAACGTGGAACCTGTGAGGAGCAATGAGCATCCTGAGAATAAATTCCAGATGGGGATGGCTGTTGGAAAGGAGTCGAGATAGTGGATGGGGCTATTTTTTATAAGCGTTTAATTGGCTTTATCTTTGCCACCTCTTTCGAATTTTGTTGGTGCCTCTTGGGAAAATTCATTCTCACCTGCCCTCAGAGCTGTTCTCCTTTCTGGGCTCTGGAGGTGTCCTCCTGCATTTCATTCCGAGATGAATGCTGCTACAAGTAAATAAAACTCTGGTTGGTACCTGAAGGATTTCCCTATCCTCTCATACCAGTTTTATTTTGGAAGGGGTGCAGTGAATTTATTCCCAAAACAGGCACTGCTCTCTCCTTGTTTGCATGAGGGGTGTTGCAGAGCTTTTCCTTTTAAACTGAGATGTTCTTCCTAAGGAAATTAAAGGCAGTGCAGTTTATCCAACCTTACAAAATCACAAATAAGACAGGAAAACGTGAAAATGTTGTAGGTGCTCCCATTATTCACAGAGTTGATCCTATCCTTTTTTCTTTTTTTTTAATTATTACTAGATGTAAAATGGCATGTGTTACATTAGGGAATATTTGTGTCAATGTAAACTTTTATTTTTATTGATCCTTGTCTAAATTGTTGCTGTGCTTCGTGGTAGAATCCATGAACATCCTCCAGCTCTTTATTTTCCATTAATGTAAACTCTAAGTGTTCTCTCCTACCTTGTACCTCAGGTTTCACCTTTTCAGACAGCCCCATGTATATGGTACAATAATATTATATATAATATAATAATAATATAATAATAAGTAATATAATAAGTAATTTAATATTATATTACACTGATAGGAAAAATCAGTTTCTTTTTGTATGGAATGAATTCATATATAAATATTCCTTTGCTGTAGTGGTTTATACTGTGTAGACTTCCAGGATAATGTTACTTGGAAAGCAAAATAATCCTTAATATGATACAGAATTTACTTTTAGCCGATTTCTGTCTTCTGCTGTTAGGTAGAAACCAAATCACCCTGAAATCAGCAGGAGATCAGTCAGGGAAGGAGCTTGGGAAGGCAAAAATTTTGCCCCACATAGGCACAGTTTAAAATTCCAAAAAAATGCAAAAAGTCCGAATAGCTGAACTTCAATTTGTAACATCTGGGACTTCAAACCAGACATAAACAATATTGAATGAATTATATTTTTTGTGTTTCATCAAAATAGCATTGTAAATACTGAAGCCACAAATTATGCTTTAAAATGAGAGTGGACATTGACTGCCATTACCCTGAAAATTGAAATAATTCATATACAAAGATCAAAGAAATGCTGCTGTACTCTAATAGAAGAAATAATTTACAAAAGTTAGTCTGAAACTTTGGGTTATAGATTGAACTGCTCCTTTTTGTGGAGGTGAAGAAAGAGAGCCAAGTTTTGAAGTATTTATTTTCACAATTATTCCTGGGCTTGTCCTCTGCTGCGGGGAAAGGACCTCCCGTGTTTTGGAGAAGCCAAGTGGGAATGTTGGGGTTTCTTCCCCTTCCCTCAGCTGCAGATGGGGAATAAGGGGCTCAGCAAGGGCTCCTTTTCTGGCTGTGCCAGGGCAGCCTCGTCCCCCCGGGCTGGGTTGGGATTCTTGCTCCTGCAGGGCTGGGCAGTGCCTGGATGCAGCGCGCCCAGCCCCGGCCAGGGAACACCTTCCCGAAGTCTAGACAGGCTCAGGAACACAGTCAGCTTTGTCTCAGGGATTTTAGGGCTTCTCTGCTCCCTCCAGACGCTGGGGGACACATTTACAGGCTCTGGGTGTGCTCTCTGTGCAGTGCCCAGGTAGATGGGGTTTGCACGGTGCCGCGAGCGGCCGACAAAAGCAGAATTCCCAAATTCCCACTGCTCCCTGACTGCTGCACTCCCCCTGCTTGGGGTTGTGTCTGTGTGCTCATGGCTTCCATCCCTTTATTTTCCCCATGTGATTTCAAAATGGAACAAAATGGAGTTCCTATGGCACAGAGTTTTTCCATGGACCTTCCAACTTTCCATATCCTGCTCCCATGCCATAGAGGGAATATTGGAGCTCTTCTGCTGTTTGGACTGTAGGGGTCTGGGTTGTTAAAACTTTTACAGCTCGGTGGTGGAAGTTGTGTATCTGTCTGGAAATCTAAATTATTTAAATCTAATAATGAAAATAATTTACGAAAATTCTCCTGATTTAAATCATGCCAGAAGGTGATGCTGAGACCCTCAAGGGTCCTGAGCATTGTTGTACCAAAAAAGGGTTTCTAGGTTTCTGTTGCTTCCAAAGAAAGTAAACCCAAGAAAACCCATAACTTTTAACTTGGTCTTAAAATCTTACCAGTCTAATTTTTCAGTCATGAGATTTCTGCCTGAAGTACTTTTCTTGGGCTATCTTTGTTTTACACCAAAACAAATATTTTGAGAAATCCAGTTTCCATTGATTTCCTTCCCCAGAAAAGCAGCTAGGAGCTAATAAAAGGAGGGAAGCTGGTCCAAGGAAAGCACTGTGGCTGTTGGAGATCTGCAGAGCTGGGCTGGGGAGCAACAAGAGCTGCTGTCAATCCCCTTCCTTTCCCTCTTTTGCAAGGCACAGCTGGGCTTGTACCCACGCTGGGGCTCCTTTCCAATAGCATCCAAATAGAGATTAAACTAGCATTAATTTATATTTTAAAATGAACCTAAGTAATCACCAAGAAATATGTGAGACTAATCACAAAGCAAAACCTGATCTCCACAAAAATCAAAGTAAACTCTCCAGCTCTTGTCCCAGACACATTGATGCTGCTTCTCAGCTCACCAGAGCATCAGAGCTGATTTTATAGGCTAAAATTAGTGTTAATTTCCAACTTGGGGCACCCAAAAAGCTTTACTGAAGGAAATAACCAAAGTACAAAAGGCACCACTTGCTCAGAAGACACGGGGTGAGGGCAGGAGCCTCTGTTTCTGTTGGTGACAGAAGTTTGTGTTAATGTAACCTCTGTCACCAAAATATTAAATATTAAAAATACCCTCATTCACCCTTTTATCACAGAAGAGCCACGAAAATAATTAACTTAGAGGTGTGTAGATACACAGACATTAGAGATCCATCAAGTGAGCAGTGAGGTGCTTTGTGCCATATTTTAGACCAGCACTGGCTGTGCTGAAAGGAGGGGCTGTGTTACCTTACCTCCATCTCCTAACCAGGGAGGAGCCAGGCCCTTCCAGTGCCACGTTCCAGCTGTATTTCCAAAGGCACAGGCTGGAGCCCAGAGGCACTGAGATGCTCCTGGTCTGTCTGTGTGTCTGGGCAGGGTTTAGCTCAGCCTCCTTCGTGTCCAGTGTGGAAAGCACAGACTTGCCCAAGCATTGCCTTTCCTTGGAGTTTGCAGCCCTTTGAAAGCTTCTCATTGCCAAATTATTGAGGTGTCCTGTGTAAGATTCCTTTGTGTGCTGTCTCTCCATCTCCATCCCGTTCTTGCCCTGTGTTCCAAGTTTTGTTTTTGTCCTGGAGTGGTGTCCCAGTCCTGCCTTCAGTCGTTTGGTTTTTCCAGGAAGTTCTGTGGGGAGCCACGGAGCGTTTCCCATCTGAGACCAGCAGCCTGCTTGTGATTTCACACACAACAATGGATTTTTTTAGCTTTGATTTAATTTCTAGGCATGCTATAAATGCCCTTAGAATCTCCCAAGCTAAGCCAGTGTACATTTGTGAATAATATCCTCAAGATGCAAGTAAAAATGTCTTTAAGCTCAGACTCTCCTAAAGGCTGCAGCCAGTTAGTGTGCCCCAGGCTCTGCTTCCCTGGATCCAGCACACCCTCCAGAACTTCCATTTAATTGTGTTACATTTCCTAGGGGTGCTAATTGAAGATGCTGGAAGTAAAGGTATGAATTCTGCTTCACAGTCACAAATGTTTTAGTTCATCTCCAGACAGATTATTTTTAAGTAATGTGTGATTTGGTTTTCATTTTCTCTTCGTTTTATTCAAAAGAGCTTCTGCATTGTTCTGTGCTGCTGTAGTTCATCTGTGCATTAGGAGGGCCAGAAGTTAATTTACAGCATAGAAAGCATTCATGCTACTTGAGGAGTTGAATCCATCACCCTGTGTTTATTTGTCAGCTGTTTAGATTTCCTTCACTCGGACTCCCAGTCTTTTCTCTGTGACTGCTGTGTGAAGTATGAAATAAGTTCAAGCTGTGTATATAAGTTTGTGTAGCACAGGTCTGTGCTTCCATTCTGGCAATCAGAGGTTGACTCCTTCCTTTCTGGGCTTTCCTGAAGAAACTGACTGCAAATGGAGATGTTTGGGATGGCAAAAGCATCCAGAACCCCCTAATTACCTTTGGAAATCTCAGCTTTAATACATGGCATACAGAGAGCTCAGATCTGGAGCCAGCACACACCATTGCACTGAATATTGTCAATGGGGTATGTCTAATTCTCCCTCCTGTTTTCCCCAGATATATATATTTATATGTTGTGAATGATTTATTGATAGGACACTGCTGATGTGGGAGACCAGTTAGAACATTCCTGGGCGAATAAAACTGTCCCTCATCTTTTCTCCAGTTGAACTGCCTTAGGTATAGTTATACCTAGTGCCTTAGGTATATAATGTGTGTGATGTTTCAGCCTTATGAAACTCCTTTAGTGCTTTCTCATGGTTGCCAATATTTTCTATTATTATCACTCTGACAGCTTATCAATGATCTTTCTGCCTGTATAAACTGATAGAGTACCCTAAATATTGCTCCAGGTTGCTTCTTTCTCCAGGACTGACCCATAGCTCTGATACCAACCAGTTTCCAGGGATGGTTTTTGGTTTTGATTGACAGCTCAGTCCCACAGCTTTTCCTGCCTTTGCCTCCCTGTGGGAAGTGCCACTCAAAGGAGCAGTGGCACAGAAATCCTCCCATCTTTCAGCTGCTGAAGGCTGCTCTGCTGGAGCCAAGTCTGAGCTCCAGCACCCTGCAGAACTCTGGGGATCCCAGTTGTTGCTCTTCCCTGTAATCAGCCAGAAGAAGGGCTTTGAAAGGCTCCAGGATGGATGGCTGAGTAGGGCTGGACCCATCTGCCCCCAAAGGGTGTGGCTGAAGCAGGAGGAGATAAAGGAGGAGTCCTCCCACCAGGATGGATTGTTCAGGCGCTGCAGCTGACAGGTGAGTACTGCAGCTGTCAAATCCTTACTTGCCCCAACCAGTACATTTCTGCTCTTAATATTAAAAGTGTGTCAAAATTTCCATTATAAACCACTTATTTTGTGGGTTTATAGCTTTGCCATAAAAATACACCTTGGGTTGAGCCCTGGCATGAAGCCATTTGGCTTCTTCTAACACAATATTAATTCAGAACATCCAGACAGTGTTTTTAAACACCAGTATCTGAGAAGTTGTTGCTTCTTTTTTCTCTCTTTTTTTTTTTCCTTCAAGTCCCTTGTTTTCTGCAGGGCTCCCTCAGAAATCAAAGGTGGCCAGATGGAATTGCAACAAGAATCTGCAACATCTGGAAGCCCTTTTTGGAAGGACTGAGACCTGTGATAAAAAAGAAAGTTCTGGGGACATCTAGAGAATTCCCAGGCCGGGTGGGAAGGCTGGCTACAGACCCCCCAGGGCTGAACTGACAAGGTCTGACTGCCATCACCCAGAGAGCTTCCCAGAAAATTGCAGAAAGGAGGAAAGTCTTGGTCAGATGAAGATATAAGCTAAAATATTCATTTTGGAAGCAAATCAAAGAATCTTAGATCTCATTTGAAGCCCACAGTGTAACAAAGGGTTGTCAGCCAGTGATCCCTGTGAGATGAGAAATTAGGAGGAAAAACAACCTTGTAATCTGAAATTTAAGAATAATTCTGATGGGATATTTCAGAGCAACTTACAAACTAACAAACCCTCTCCATCTGAGCTCTGGGCTTCAGCAGGAGCACATCTGGTCCTTTCAAATCCCAGCCCTGATGAATGACTGGAAAGGTGGGCAGAAACTGGAGCTCCTGGCAGCCAAATCCTGTAACTCAAGTGCTGTTTGTAAAATGAATGATGAAAAGGGGCAATCCTAATCTGATCCCTGGCCTCCCTGTACAATTAGGAAAAGTGATAATCTTCGTTTGTAAAACAAGGAAAATTGGCAGCTGGGAAAAAAATAAAGGAAGTAGTTCAGTTTAATATTAGACTTATGAAAAAATTGGCCATAAAATCTGTTCTGAGGCTGGCCAGGACAGAGCCTCAGAAATGTCTGGGGAATGTTCTTCAATCAGTTCAGGGAATGTGAGGACATGAAGCTGAAAGTGCTGAGCTCCAGAGGAATGAGGATAAAGCTTGTAGCTTTTCTCTAGATTGGGTCAGTTTACTTTCTGAATGTATATTGGGATCTGGGAAAGGAATGGAATAAAGTTCCTTTTCTCAAAGTGGAGTTATTGGACAAGGTGGGCTGAAAAAGAATAAATTGGGCTCAGGCAGGGAGAGTGACTGCTGGCAGACGTGGGGCTTTCCAAAGGTGGGGAAATTGATTTAGAAAAGTCATCCTCTCTGAGCAAGAAATGTAACTCAAATGATGGATGGACTATGGAAGGATTTGGAGATCATTATGGCTGGTAATAGAGTAATACAAGCTGGAAGTATTGTCTTACAAATGAAATCCCTGGGAACTTTCTTTGATTATGTGGCTCAGAGGAAGCACAGAATTTGCAGATAACTGATTTGGAGCGAGGAGCTTTTCCTCGTGCAGCAGGCAGCTGCTGCAGCAGCTACTTGTGGCAGTATCTTCACCAAAGTAAAGGTTCAAGTGGTGGAAATCGTATTTTAAGGGCCAAGCATTTGCAGAAACTTTTGCTGCTGGATCTGAGGGATGATTTTCTGCTGCACTAAACAATTTGCATCCTAAATTCCTTTAAATGCAGAGCTGCAGCAAGGTTCCAGGTGATTTCCCTGCAGCATATGATGCTGTAGTGGGTCTACTTGCTCTGGCTTTGCTCCAGCTTCCACAACTAATTGTAACCTTGAAAATACAGCAGCTTGGAGGTCAGTCCAAGTCCTAAAGGTCCAGGAAATTCCTCCAGGATCCACAGGGCCTCCAAGCCTCTATTGAAGGCAGAGGTGCCATCGCTGCTGGTACCTGTGTGAACGGGGCTAAAGTCACCACAGCTGTGCCACAATCCCAGTTCCAGGGTACTGTTTAGATTTCCAGGAGTTTTTTCCAGTCAAAAATCAGTTCTCTGAATCCAATAAACACACAGGCTGCACACAGTGGTGAACCACAGATGGATTCTGAGGGAAACCAACCCATTCCCAGCACCTCGCTGTCAGAAAGTGCTACTGGGCATCAAGGGAGTGAACTGGGATGGATAAATGAGCTTTCAACAATTTTTGGACCTCACTCACAGTTCTGATTAAAGTCAAATGGTGGCTGGAGTGGATCCTGCAGAGCCAAGTTACAGGAAAAAGGGGAGGGAACAGCTTCCAGAGCAGGACAAGGCCTACTGCAACTTTCAAAAGATGACTTTTGGCCCAGCACCTGCTGCCTTTTGAGGATGGGAAGGAGCTGTGCTCCAGCCTGCCTGGATCAGATTAGCTCTAGATGGTATCTTGGTACCAAGCACAACACTGAGGTGTGAACTGATGTATTTACAAATGGTCTGTAACACACTGAAAGCCATCAGCCTGACCTCAGTTCCACAGGCAAGGGAATCATTGGAAGCAGAAGGGATTAATTGTGAGTGCACAGCCAGCCAGGGAATGGGGTCACAGACAGAAGGACAATGAAGGCAGGACAGTCCTGAGCAGCTCCCCAGCCAGTGCCACTCAGTTGAAGGGCTTTTTAAGGAATTTTTCAAGGATTACTGCTACTATTTCAGGCAGGCTTTTTGTGGCTTTGTTAATAATGTAAAACCACTGCGTGAGTTTGGTGAGAAGGAAACCATTTCAGTGGCTGGCACAGCGTGATTTAAAGTTTTCAAAAATGTTTTTTAACAAAACCTCTTGTAACTGCTCCCATTTTCAGCTCCCCACGTTCCAAACACCTTCCAGGCTGGATGCAGATGCCGACACTCCCAGCCCGGGGGCAGCGCTGCCAGAGGGAATCAAAGCTCTGGAGGGGACAGGGGGCTTATTACAACAAAATGGTGCTGTTCTCAGGAGAGAAAGTCATTTTGTGCCCAAAGAACATCTGACAGTGCTTAAATCCAGAGAAGGTTTCACCGTGGCTCCTTTGGAGAGGGATGTGTGGGTTGGCCAAACCCTGGCAGGCTGCAGGAACTCTGCAGGACCTGGGACTGTGTGGTGTGAGACAGGCTCAGGCACAGCTTCATGGAGACAGCAACCTTGGAGGTTCCTCCCCAACGCTGTCCTATCCCAGAACATCAGGAAAAGGTCACCTGGGAACCCCTGACAGAGTCTGCTGCCCAGTTATCCAAGTGGCTCTCCTGGAAGTCTTCCCTTTGGGACCGGGATTTGCAGCAGTGGCTGAAGGCATCAGCTCCTGGCTGGCATTCCTGCTGGGGGCTTGGTTTGTTAAACAGCACTGTTGTGTTGAGAAAACACGTGGCTCTATCCTCCATCAGTCTCTCCTGACAGAAATATACAGAAAAAAAAAATGAAATGTATTAATTTGTTAGTGTTCAAGAAGATTATTCTGCTATTAAATTCTCCATCTTTCCTGTTGGATGAAGCAAAGGGAATCTGTACCTTGGTGAAGGGCTGTTCCAGTGCCATGTGGCTGAAACAAATGTGGTTTTATCCCTGTTCATATGGGAAATATCATAATGATTCCTGGGGTCAGTGCATGTGAACTAAGTAATGGACTGATAATTTTCTTGCTGCATTAAACCAAGTGCTGGGAAAATTTGAGGGGATTTTGCTCCAGCAGAGATTCAGCTTTTAGATTTTTGTATCTAAGCTATGCTTTCCAAAATGTCTTTTTTTTCTGTGCCTAAAGCCCCCTGGAGATGTCATGTTACATTTCAGGTGTCTCACTGACATGTGCAGCAGCAGATACCAGAGTTACAGAACTGAGGGGAAAGGGGGTTGAGCACATTTGTGTTAAACACTGATATCTCAACTTCTGCACATCAGTGGTGCCTGGAAACAGCAGGGACAGAAGCTTGGAAATTGGGTCCTTACAAATAATCCCATTTTAACCTCTTTGTTTCATTTTAAAACTGTTGGAAGCTTTCTTCAACCAGTAGGAAGGGTGAAACACTGGAAATTCAGTCCTGTAAAGATCTTCATCACTTTATAAAACCTCTGTTCAACGAGCTCCCATGTAAATCTGTGGTCCTGCTGGGTTCCTCTGGGTTATCCAGGAATGCTGAGCTGCATCACAGGGGCACAATTCATGAAACCTGAGGCACAGGGATGTTGTTTCATGTACAAGCTGTTGGTGTGGGTTTTATGCAGTGTAAGTGCCAGGTAGGTTTTAAAAACAGGAATGGGAAGGAGAGCACTGAATGTGGGAGACCCTCCTGCAGAAACCAGCACATTGTCATGAAATAGCAGAGTCAGGAGTGACATGTGCCTGATATTGGGATGTGTATATATATATAAATATATATTTGTACTTGGGAGGTGCTTGGACCCTGCAGTAACACGAGGTCTGAGCACCTACACAGAATTCAGGCAATTTTTGTTTCCAAGTTGGACCTGCTGGGGGCTGCCTGCAAGAAGGTTTGAGGTACTGAGTGTTTCTCATGGGGGTCACTTGGTCTCTGTTCTGATTCCTCCTTTCTGAGCTGCTCAGTGTAGCAGCTACTCCTCGGAGTAGCTCCTCCCCAGGAGCTCCCCTGTGTGTGTCATGGACACTGCTCTGTGCCTCACTGAGTGTCCAGCTCACAGGATTTCTTCAGGATTCCTTTAAATCTTTACAGAGCTGGGCCTTGCAGGGCTAATGGTCCATTCCAGGGAAGTGCTGAGCTCCCTCAATTCAAACCATCTTGCAGAATGAGGCCAAAGACTCTGAGGCAGGAAGAGGTGTGAGGAGAGCTTTATTAGTATGGCACATATTTAACCCATAGGAAAACACACAAATTTTACTCATTTTAAGTGTATTTCACACTTTTCGACTATTTGAAATAACCACATTTGTAAAAACTTCTTTTAATGAATAGAGCTCTTTATGTACAAAGGCAAACCTTTTTTTCCCCACTAAGTACAGTCCTTTTAAAATACTATTTCTTTTGTAGGTCTGGCTGCTTCCCTCGTCTGTTCATTGTTGCTTGCTGCTACAGAACCCTCCAGAACTGAAACCAGGCAATTTAGATGATATTTTATCTTAGAAGACTTTTGCTGATCCATGTTCATCAGGACTGATAACACAGATAAGTAAAGGACTTTAATTATTTATTGCCAACCCCAACCCAAGCTGGTGTTTAGCACCCTGTTTGTGTGTGAGGGATGGGAAGGAACTACCTGGGTACAAATTCTGGTCCCATTGAACTCAGTGGGGGTTCTGCCATTTGACTGCAACAAAGCAAAGGCTTCACCATATGTTTAAAAGAAATTCCATATTTCACTGGGATTTTCTGAATGCTGGTAGACATATTTTTATCTTCCTTTTCACTTTTGAATGTTTGTTTACCTTACATGCCCTTCAAAGTCATTTAATATAAAAAACTTCTCTTCAATTCCATTTTATGCCAAGTTTGAATTGCCTCATTTTTTAATTTTTTGTGCATTTAGAGACCCCACATGGCAATGTTTGGGCTGCAAACATGGTAGGGGAACGTTGGCATATTTCATCTTGCTGTGATTTCAACTGAAGTAAAGAAAAACAGAAATGAAAACATTTCCATTTGTTTATGTAACTAAAAAAGCCCAATAAAAGTGGGTCTGAGCTAGCAAGAATATCCTTTAATGAACACAAACCCTTTTTGCAAGCAGGCCATAAACAGAGGGACATACACACACATCCATATCCTATCTCCCCTATCAACAGCAAATTAGAGCAGGTAAAAAAACTCCCACTATTTGTCTTAGGAAATATCCACGACTTTTACAGTGGGAGGGGGGGAGGAATTTGGAAAATATTTCTTTGGCCAGAGTGGAAGGTGAAATGCTGCAGCACAAAGCACAGCCATGGGCACCGCGAGGCAGCCAACAGACGGGCTGCTGTAAAACAACCTTTTAATAAGGCATTAAAATGCCATCGACTTGGACACATTAAAAAAAAAAAAAAA
>VXAC01001615.1:544223-570612 GCA_013399225.1 Rhipidura dahli
AAAAACCTACAAAGCAGCAGCTTGGTTTTTCCTGCTGTTTGTGGAGTGGCTGAGTGTGGGTGGCTGGTCCGGGCACCTCTCCCCTCCTCGAGTCTTGGCCACTGAAAGGCAGAACCAGCCAAGGGATGGATTTTTTTATGGAGGGTGCCAGGGGGGAAGGGCTGAGGTCCAGCAGGGATCAGAGCCTGGCTCCAGCACAGGGCTCCGCTGGTGGAGCTCTCAGGGCTGAGAGGGGCTGTCCAGGCTCATCCCATCCCAGCACTGAGATTCCACAAAGAAGGGATGTGCCCAGACACTGCAGAAGAAAATGGCTTCAAGAAATGGAATTTCTTTTAAGAAGTGGGATGGTTTTAAGAAAAGCCTTTATTCCTTTTACTGGGCAAAGAAGAAATACTGCTGCCTTGTTTCCTCAGCATAATCCTTCCCAATCTCCTTTTTCCTCTCCCAAATGGGCTAATTGTGCCCGGCTGCTCCCAGGGGGAGAGGGATCCCAGCCAGGCTGTCACCCCTGGGGTGCCCAAAGCCCAGGGCAAGGCCAGAGAAAGGCAAAGGGCCAAGAAGGGGACATTGTGATGGGTGGGGTCTTCCACTTGGTGGATGGATGAAAAAAGGGATGGATGGACGGATGGAGGATGGATGGATGGATGGATGGATGGATGGATGGATGGATGGATGTGCACAGTGCAGCACAGCACCGTAAGTTCACCCTACTTACAGGTTTAGCCAATTTTAAATGAGAATTACCAAGAAGCAGAAGATTTTTGCTCTGTGATTGCTCTTTGTGTTCAGGAACTCTTTCTTCTCCACGATTCCCATGCCCATGAGAGCTCACAGCAGCAGCTCCAGGTGCTCCAGCTGGGATGGGAGGCAGTGCATGGAGCTTGTGCTCTCTAAACCCCCTCATCTGCTGCAGGTCCCCCTGCCCACAGTAGCTGCTGCATTATGCACCACTTAAATGCAATTTTTACTGTTGACATTTTCCAGACGACCCTCCCTGCTCCCCAAGAGAGAGAACAAGGAATTTTTGGCATTTTATCAGCTTTGCATCAAGCCTCTGAACCACTTTGTGGCTGTTGATGTGCAGGGTGTAGATCTGAGTGGGTCAGCTCAGGTTTGGGGCTGGAGCTTTTTGGCTGCTTCCATGTATCGGCCGCTCATAAAACAAAGTAACACCCGAGGGACAGGACTTTCACAAGAAGGGACACTTCAATTTTCAGTAATTAAGAGCTCAGCCATGCTGATAAATAATGGCTGTCTGGAGCAAAAGCTGGGGTTTGCTGAGCTCTCCTCACTGTCTGTCCCACACTGCCCAGGACTTTTCCCCAGAGCCACAGCAACTCAGCCTCGGGATGAAGAAAACAACTTTAAACTGAGATTTCCAAAGGGAAAACTAGAACCCCATGTTTTGATGCACCCTGCATGAACAGCCTGTGTTCCCCTTCCAGAGCAGGATCCACTGGGCTATAATGACCCCTTTAAAAAGATAAATGTATTTTTAATAACATCTTCAAAGCCAAGGAGTCCAAACAATTTCCAAAATGAACAAATGAACTTCTTGGAGCCTGATGGAAGAACTCAGGAAAGGATTTCTGACAGATGCTCAATGTTTCAGTTGTGGCTGCAAATCTGCCTGGAGGTTCAGCATGGAAAAAAGCCCTAAATGGCCAATTCTGCCATTGCATTTACAAGGCTGGGCATCTCTGTCCCTTGCACCAAAGTGAGTATTTGCCCACCTGTCCCAGTGTAATTCCTGTCAGAATTTGAGTGTGGGGCTCCCCACCAGCTGCACAGGGGACTTCCCACCTCTTTTGGAGGGTCAGCAACAACTCTCTGCATAAAATCAACATTCCACAGGCTTGTGAATCAGAACTCCACACAGCCTCCTTACCTGTGCTTGGTGTAATCCCTGTGCATTCAAAATCCCTACAAACCACCCCAAAACCAACCTTCAGCCACAAAACACCGCGCCTGTGCAAAGTGAAATGCCAACAATTCAAGCTAAATAGTTTTCAAGGCTGCTTTGGAAAGCTAAAAATACACAAAACAAATGTAAATTCCACTCCAGTGACAAACATGAGTGGAAAGATTAACTTAAAGAATTGTGTCAAAAATGAGAAGTATTTTAATGGATGGGACAGAGCTCTGAGCAGTGACGTAGGAGCCCTCAGCCCCAAAGGTGATGCTAAAACAACAACTTTGTATTCTCCTGCACTTACCTTTCTCATTGCAAGGTCGTGGGGAGATTAATTCAGTGTCAGACACTGCCACACACATTTTTAAATGGTTTTTGTACAAAATGTAGAGAGTTTGGGATAGGTTGTCTGCTAAAAAAGAAATGGTGTTGCCTCATCTTGCTGCTGGTGTGTTGGTTAGAAGGGAATTTGAGCATGAAGGACAAAGAGACAAAATTAGGAAAGGAAATGAGAAAAACAGTGTTTCCTGAGGAAATTCAGGAACTGAAAGCTTCTCTCTGCAACTTGGTGATCTTGTCCATTTGTCCACAAAAGAACAGCCCAGACATGGACAATAAATATCCATGCAGGGACCCAGGGTGGGGATCCTCCTGGGCTGCACCAGGTGAGACCCAAAGAGCTCCTGGGTGTTTTGAGAAATGTTTTGCACCTCTTGGCTGCTCCCCCTGCCCCTGGAATTGCCTCAGGGCTGGCAGAGGAGCCAGAGCATCCCCAGGGGAATGTCACTGCTGCCCCCTCCATGTCACACGTGCTGACCAGACTGCGAGAGAGCCCAAGCCCAAAGTCCAATGTGATCTTACACAAACATCCTTTTAATTTTTATTTTTATTTCCCCTCCCTGTCTCTCTCCTTGTGCTGCTCAAATGCTTGCACCTGGAATTTCAGCTGCTACAGAATTCAACTTCTTCGTTTTTTTGGCATTCCCCAGTCAGCAAGAAATGTCAAAAAAAATGGTGTCATTTGCTTCTCTCATTTAATTTCACTTAGGAAAACAAACTCCTCTAACTTCTAATCTCTCACACTGCTGAGTAATGTCGGCTCCAGGGCTCGAGGGTTTGCAGGATGGGGCCCAAAGGCCGGGAGCTGAGCAGGGGAAATGGTGCCACATTCCTTGTCACAAGGCAAACTCGCCTTGAAATCACCAGTAAAATGCATTTACTTTCATATGAAATTTGGGGAGTTGATTTAAGAGCTCCCTGTTTCACCAAGGTATCAGATGTCATATGATGCAGTGGTTGCTATGGCAACTCCCCTTTTTATATTGAATAGTAAATGGCTACGAAAAAGCCACATAATTTTATGGTTGCTCCCAGGGGATCACATAACTAATATAAAATCTTACATTTTAATATATTTTCTGCTTCTTTCTTCCTTCCCTCTATTCTTTCAAAGTGAAAAAGCCTTTGAGCTGAGGCTGGCCCTGGTCCCACACTGGGACTCAGAGCTGGAGCGCGACAGCCCAGAACAAAAACCTGACAATCCCATTTTTTTGCATGAAGAAAATGGTATTTTAATCAAGGAGGCTCTGCAGAATCATCTCAATTAATATTTAGAGCATTTAGTGGTATAAGCCATCCCAAACTGCAGGGTTTTTAGGAGTGAATGGTTTGGAGGTGCTCCGTCAGCACCGGAGCTGACCCAGCTGTGCTGTCTGGGATGTGTCCAGGGGGATGTGGGATCACAGCTCCCTCTTCTTCTGCATCCTGGGACTCACAGGGACACCTCACCCCAAAGCCAGCCATGAGAATCACACCATCATTTACATTGGGAAAGACCCTTGACATCATCCAGTTCTACCAAATAAAACATTCTATTCCCACACCCTCTCCAGCAGCTAAAACATGAGCTCTGAAACTCCCTGAATCTCCTCCTATGGATTTTCCCTTTCCGGGGAAGGATTCCCTTTGCTCTGCCCCAGGCAGGGACAGGCTGCATCCCCCAGCAGCACAGGCTGGGCTCTTCCCAGCCAGTCCCAGCCCTGAGTCCAGCCAGGGGCTGCAGAGGAGCCTCCCAAATCCACACGTTTGTCCTGGCAATCGGCACAGCGGGGAATAAAGGAAAAGCTGGAAAATCCTGGGAAAAGGTTCAACATGAGCTCAGACAAACAGTTCCTTACAAGATGGCCAAAGCTGGGATTTCTGGGTTTTTCTGCCCTGCTCCTTTTTCATCTCCCATCAGCTGGAATCCATCAGGTGTTTCCTGGCTTTGGGATGCAGCTCTGGGGTGGATTCCTCCTCCACCCTGGCACGGGAGGGTTTTTTCAGCTGACCCCAGGTGTGCCATCCTGGGACACCCTGTGTGACCCCCACACTGTCACCTGCCCTTCTGGCCATCCTGGACAGTGATCTCCTCCCCTGCCCTTCTCCAGGCCAGCTCCCACTCCAAGCCAGACCATTTCAGGATCCAATTCCAGTTAAATTTTACCACAATCCACTGCATTTGACTCTCATAAAGCAGCAATGTGACAATGAAAAGATTTAACAGGGAGAAGTAAATCTTCTCTTCAACCACCAACTCCCCTAGCCACTTCTTCCCCAGCTATTTAGATGGAAACCCTGGATCCATTCATCCCTGTGGAACACACACCATTCTCAGTGGCACACAGCTCTGCTCCACTCTTTTTTTTTTTTTCTCAGCAAACAAAGTAAAACTTCACGTCAGACTTTGTAATTTATTTGGGCACCACTATTGCTCTGACTTCCTAAAATGAATGGGTACCAAAAAAAAAAAAAGAAAAAAAGAAAAGAATCTTTTCATGGATATTCTTTCAGCAGAAAGTTTAGTGATGCACTGAAAAATCTGCCTGCAAATTTGGGGCTGGACAAAAGGGTTTTTCCAAGGTTTAAATGAACTGAGAAAAAGGGTGGTTTAGTACTGGGAGAGATTATATATATATATATGAATTCTTATAAATTATAAATTTAATAGAAATACATATTGTATATATTCTTTATAAATATAAGAAATCATATATATCATTTTAAAAAATCATATGTACACACATATATAAACAAATGTTATATATATATAAATACAAGCAATTTTTGGCTGGAAATAAGGATGTGGAAGTGCTCTCTTGCTACAAAGACACCCCAGCATTGCTCTGAGCAGGATGAGAGGGGTGAGGCTGTGTCCTTTCCCCTCAAGGCAGGATTTCCCCTGGGAGCTGCCCCAGCCCTCCCTCTCTCCCTCTGGTGATCCCAGTGCCGGGGGGAAGCTGCTTCCAAGGCAGCACATAAACCTCCCACCAGCACCCGAGAGGAAACTGCTTGGCCACAAGTCATAAAGCAAACAAATAAAAAAAATTATTAATCAAAATTCGGGTTTTGCAAGATTAGCAGGACGTGGAGCTAATTAAAAGTGCCTGAGTGCGTCTGACAGGCACAGGCAGAAAAAGGCTGAGATTTAATTAATAGAAAAATGAAAAGGAAACCCCAGGACTTGGGGAAAAATTAAGGCTTTCAGTGATAATCACATAAAACCAAGTGTGCAAATATTAAATCTGAAAAGAAATAACAAACTCATCAGCTTTAAAGAGTAAAGCCAGTAAACAGCAGATTTGGGTCAAGAAAAACAGGAATATCACTTAAAATGCTGTCATGAGTGACAGGCCATCTATAATATCCTGTAGCTTTAAACCTCACTTGGTTACATCTCAGAAACTGAAACGAAAGCTTTATTTTAAAAGTAGACAAAGTAATTATGGCAATTAAAAGGCACCAGCAGCAGCCCAGGAGCAAGGTAGGTACAAAGTTTGTAACAAAACCAAGCTCTGCAATGCTGTGTTGGGGAGGATTAAATTAAATATTTACTTTTATTTGTCACAACCTCCACTTCTAACCTCTATTTATTACTTAATCTCCTTCGTTTGTTTGTTTGTTTCCCTGCAGGAATACCTTTACACATTCCAGAATCTATTTACATATTCTTCATATTCATATTTTTTTCATGAAAGTATTTTCCAATCGATCTGGTCCCATCAGGAACCTCTCAGGAATACTGATGTGATGCTCCTGCCCTTTCCAAGCTGGCCTGGCTGCAGGAGCTGAGTCCTCTGGCAGAGAGGTTTCATTTCAGTGGAGTCACTGACAACAACAGCCCAACAACAGCACAACAACAGCCCAACAACAGCCCAACAACAGCACAAACCTTCCTGGGATGCTGCTCTCCCATTTTCCAGCCAGTGAGTGCTGCCCTATGTGCCTCTGAGCACTCACAGCCTGCCCAAAAGCAGGCAGCAGAGGCCTGGGAGTAAAGCCGCAATGTTTTCTCCCAGCTGCCATCCAGCTCATCGTCAGCTCCTCTGGGTACTGGAAAGCCCATCCCTCAGCTCCTCAGGAGAAGGACCCTGGGCTCCTGAGCTGCCAGCCCATGGCTGGAGCCACCAGTTGTGGTCAGTGCTGCAGGCAGTGCCCAAAAGGCCCCCCCAGGTCCTCCCTGCAAGGTCACTGCAGCTCTGAGCCCTCAGCCACCCCCCATGGCACCCCCTGAGCATCCCTCAGCTGCCCCACAGCTCCATAAGGACCATCTCACGGGCACCTTCCACCCTCTGTTTATGTACTTTAAACCTCTCAAGAAAGTGGAATTCCATTCCTGAGGATTTATCACTGTGGAGAGACACACTTGCTACTTTCCCATATTGCCCTGAATCAACTTTCTAAAGCGCAGGTGTTATGTTCCCCTTTCCAGCAGAGATGGGGTTTTTGTGCATCCTCCACAGCTGAAATTAGCACAAAATAACCTGGAGTGATGGTGCAATTCCCATTTTTCACCTGGAAAACACAGCTAGGCACTCCCCAGGCAGCATCCACTGGGAATGGGTAAGGGATGTGCCACCCTTGCTGGCACTTACAAGATTATTTTCACCTCTGCAAATGCCCTGTTATTCCTGTGGCATCAGACAGCAAAGCACCAGCCCTGCCTGAACCCCTCCTGCTCATAACCACTCACCAGCCCCACGTAAATCAGAGGCTCTATCAGGCTGATTATCTCTGCATGTAATGCTTTGAAAATACATAAACTCAGATTTCACTCTAAGCATAGGTGGCTTACAGTGCTTTCTTTGGGATCAGATAGACCTCACTGTAGCTAAACATTACAGTGGCTGCTGATTTCTTAATCCATTCTCAACATGAACGTTCCTCAGTTGTTAAGCCTGGTGTGAAAGAAGCCTTTCATGGATGAAAAATCCCTCTGGAGCAAAATATACAGCCCACGTTTTCAGGCTGTGGTGTGTGAGCTGGGCACAGGCTTACCTGCCACAAAACCTGCTCAGCCACAGGGGTTTGAGGCAGATTACAGAGCTCTGAATTTGTTCTGATATAAAACCTGCTCAGTTTTACCTGCCTGCATTGACAAATGCCTCCCATGCCTCTGACTGTAACCAATAATTTACCACAACAGATAACGGGCCAGGGGAAGCAGCAGGAGTGAGGCTTGTGAGGCTGGAGAGGAAGGGCTGGGTGTCAGAGAGTGAGGCTTTCTCACACCCCCAGCACGGTAAATAATCTCCAATCTAATTCCGTGGATTGCAGCAAAGGCTTCAACTCCACAGTTTATTAATTAAGATGTTTATCTTACTTATTTCAAGCCTCAAACGTGCCTCCACTTCTTATAAACTCCATGGGGCTGCTTGTCCCTGATATTGCAGTGCAGAGTCAGGGCATGGATTCATTTACGGATGAAATAATGTGAAATTTCTGCTGCCTGTCTTTCAGGTGAGATCCCAGGAGCTGGCTCAGGGCAGCTGCACCCCATAAAGGGAAGGGGACACTGCAGTGGCCGAGGGTGCCAGGGGGGTGACCCAGCACAGCTCAGGCTGGGCAGCTGCCCACGCACCCAAAAATGCCCCAGCCAAGGCTGCAGAAATCCTCACTCCACGTGGTTTTGAGGTTTGGAGGAAATCAAAGACAAAAGGAAAGGCAGGCAGGCTCCGCTGGCACACGGGGAAGGCAAACAAACCCTGTGGCTTTTCTGACTTGTTTTTCTTAGGGAGCTTTAAGAAAGTGTTTGCAGTCGCTGGGAAGGAATTCCTAGAAATGAGAAGCTGTTATTATTCCTAACGTAATGCCTTCGTGGGACAGGCCCTGCCTGGCCCAGGGACATCAGCCACCCCTGCAACAGCACAACAGCTCTCAGTGTGAGCTGGTGGGAGCATTCCCCCTCTCCTGGTGCAGAGCCCAGCTCTCCTCCATGTGCACCACAAGAAGTGCAGCACCACGTCTCTAAAGCAGATGATTAATTCAGAAGCCTAATGAGGAGCTCTCTGAGAACAGGCTCAACCCCACTTAGCCAGGCAGGTTGGCAGGGTCTGAACTGAGCAGCAAACCAGGCACTTAAAATAGATTATTTCAGGCATTTTCCCATTAATGTGAGAGGGAAGGTTCTGGGCAGTGGTACAAAGCTGGCATGGCCCGAGGGCACTGAGCAGGGCTCATCAGGAGCCATGGCATGGTGGATATTACCCCAAAACCCCAACCAGAGTCCCCAGTGTCTCACTGGGGAAATCTTGTGGGAAGATAAGCAGGCTGTTCATTGGAAAGGGGAGGGGGGTTTAAAATCTTCCCTGCTAAAATGCAGTGTTAAATTCTCAGTTAAAAAATGACAAAGTCAGGGAAAAGCCAACGTTTAAAGTTGCAAAACCAACACAGCACATCCTGTTTGTTTTACAGCCACATCACACATCCTGTATGTTTTATGGTTTACATTTTACAGCATAAACAGTCGTATATTAAGCTGCAGAGTTAACCAAGAGAAAAACAGAGAGCAAAAAATGCCCTGTGCAAAGCCAGGGGGTCAGGATGGCTGTGCCAGGGGTGGCTCTGTGGCCCTGTTACTGTGCGAGCCCTGATGCAGTTGCTTCGTATCATTTCCGTGGTGCTTCCCCCCTCCGGGGGCGGCAGAGATGGGCTGTGATTAATAACAGCAGCATTAAACGGTGCCGGGGAGCCTTTGAAGTTCACACATGTTTCAGTGGGGTCAGTAGGTTGGGGAGGGGATCAGTAGGTTGGGGAGGGGGTCAGGGCCCGGCGCGGGGCTGGGTTATCACCAGGTCCCTGCCAGAGCCCGGCCGCGGCACCGGCGACGCGCGGCACCAACGCACGGCTTTCAGAGGCTCGAAATTCCCAAAGAATTACAAACATTGACAAAAAATCCTGGATTTTTAGTGGGGTTTTAAGCTGGTGGGGTCATCCTGCCTCTGGAGTCAACCCCCTACAGCTCCAGCTGAATTAGCTGTGTCAGAATTGCACTTTCTGGACAGCTTTGGGAGGCATCAGGATGCGGGCTCCGAGTGAAAAGCTGCTCTTTAGCGGCTCGATGCACGGTAACTTTAAGCAAGACAGATACACCTCTTCCCACTCTGCATCCTTCTCACAGCCTCCCTTGCCTCCGAAACTGTTGCTGCTTAAACCACCATCAGGTTAAAAACCCTATTTTCATGATACAAATTAGATTCTCTTACCTGCGGTACAAAGAGGAGCTGATGGCTCTAAACCTAGAAGGATTTTTAACTCTCTCTTCCTCTCACCAAGGACAGTTTATTTTTACATGACTTTCAGCTCAAATTGTGCAAACCAGACAGGTCTGTGTTTTTATCTGAGCACTCACTCTTCTGGTAGGTTGGAAGGGCCCTTGGTCTGAGTTATTAAATGCATTGGGGAAGATAACTGTGTGCTCCCCACCTCTGCATTCCCAATACATATGAATCAAGATTTTCCAAATAAAATACTTCATCTTTTATAGGGCTGCCAAAGCCAGCTTGGAAAAATGGGTAGTTTATGCAACCTGTTTCTGTGAGCTGCATGTACCACGTGCCGGCCTCAAAATCCCACAGCACTGCCTGGAAAGTTCCTGGGCACAAAAGAAAACGTCGGTGGCATCCAGCAGGACACAACTGAGCCAGTCATGGCTGTGTTTCCAAGAGCAGGGGAAGCACACAGAATGCTCCCTTTGCATTAAAAGAATGTCCCACAGCACAAAATCATGTTGGTCCTTATTATTAAATGACCTGTGACATCCCACCCAGCACAAACTCAGTACTCTGGGCCCAAATCCCTTGAAGAATGTCTCTCTTACGTGTCCAAAGGGATCCAGGTGGTTGTTGGTGAGCTTTAGCTTCTGGAAGGACACCAGCTGCCGCATCCAGTGGGCCCCCGTGGCTGGCGAGTCGGGGTGCACGTACAGCCTGCCTGGCATGGCTGGCTCGGCCTTCCCGGCCACCATCCTGCAAACACAGAGGCACAGATGGCATCAGCTCGGCACAGCCCCACACAGCAGAGCTCGCTGTCCTTGGACTCATCCCAGCCACCCTCCCGCCAGCCCTAGGGGGATGCACTGGGACTGGGAGGCTCCTGCTGCTCATGGGGTTTTTGGGATCATTATTTCAGCATTACAGGCTGGCAGAGTAACCCCAGCCCTGTTCCCACATGGAATTTCCTTGGGGCAGTGTCTCTATGTTGGCACTGGTCAAAGAGGAGATCTTGTCTGGGTTTTTGGAAGCCTTCAAAGACCTTTCTACAAAGGGAGACAGCCCTGCATATTTCCCCAGGAGAAAGCACCTGTGGGCAGGAGTGGAACTGGCGTGGCTGCACCCTTCACAGCCTTTCCCAGTGGGAAGAGGCTGCTTCCCACTCTGGGGCTGCTCCCAGTACCCTTCTGCAGCTCCCCTTGCCCCACACCACCACCAGCTCTCATGGACACAAGGCCCAGCCATGAGACATCATTTAATGGCAACGCCCTCATTACTCCACATTGTTCTCCTCTTATAAAACCCCAATAAAAGCAATATTACCAAAAACAACAGAAACTTTCCAGCAGCAATAAAAGGAAAAGGGGAAACAGCTCTAGGGCTGGCAAAAACTAAATTAAACAGAGTTAACAACTATCCATCATCTCGAGTTCAATGTCTGAAACACACGAAGCGGCCACCGTGGTGCAGAGACCCTCAGTCCCCTCCTCTTACCCAGCGGCATTCCAGGACAAAAGCACACGGAAAGGGGATTTTTTTTTTTTTAAACTGGAGCAGCCCTAATATGCAAGTAAATTATTACTGCTTTCTGGGATGTCACCGGGCTCGTTCCCTGTGAAATTTTCCATTGCTTTTCACCAGTGGAAGGGTTTGGGGAAACCACAGCGAATTGTGGCAGCGAGGGAGGCTGCCGGGCATTTTGGGGGGGAAAAATCAAAAGAGAAAACAACACGTTTCCTTTGTCAGAAAGCAAAAATCCCAGCTGCCTCTTGGGTAAGTAACTTTGCTGGCAAAGGAAGGGAAAAATAACAGAAGACAATCAGGGCTCCAAGTAAACCACCCCACATTTCGCTTTATAGCTGCTCTCCTAAAAGCAAAATATTACTATAGAAGAAAGGAATTTAAAACTTCTCTTGAGTCGCATAGAGACCTAGTTTTGAGGGCCAAAATGGACCATTAGATAATCCTGTCCAGCCTCTGGTACAAGGCAGGCTGTGGTTCTACCCTCCTACACTGCACATGCAGGATAACCTGTGCTTGTCCTAAAGCATCTTCTCCAAGAAAACTCCCCAGCGTAGAGCACTTTGGGGATGGACAACTCACCACCCCCCAACAGCACTTTTTTTCCATCAGTTAACCACCCAGCCTGTTAATAATATTTCATTTTCTATTTGTCTGCTTTAAACTTCCAGCCCTGGCTCTCGTGTCCCTCACTGCTCCACCAAAAAGAGCTCAGGGATGTTGGCATTCCTCCTGTGGGAAGGTGTTTATGTTGGTTTCTAAGTCTGCATGACAGATGGTTGATCCAATTGCAATTTTCCTATGGAAAAGAAGGCAAACAGAAGTGTTGTCTTACCATTTATTGTCACAGAATTTGTACCGGTGGTCGTCGGCCGGGACGATGTCGATCAATAAAATGTACTTGGTCTTGGGGTTCATTCCAGTCACTTTGACCTTGTAACTGGGAAACATCCTCCTTAGGAAAAGCAGAGGGGCACCATGTTAGTGGAAGCACTGGAACTGATGGAAACGTGGAGCAGCAGCCCAGAAAACAGATCCACCATCAGGTGAATTCATGTGAGGACAAATGAGCTACAAAATATTGCTGCTTTTAGGTCACCTGAATTAAACTCTCTCTTTCGAGAGCGTGTGCCAGTGCAAAAGGGGGCACAAATTTTGATGAGGGTATAGTGAGGGGGACCATGGGGCAGTGCCAGGAAAAGGAGGGTGCAGAAAGAGATATGGGGGCATCAACGCACCCCTGTTTGTGGAAGGCTTGGACAAGGAGCTCTTGCTTCTACAGGAGGCTCTACCTGGCTTATGGCAGCATCAAAATTGCAGATTTCTTGCACTGTGGAAGTGTTTGAAAAGTCAGGAGCCCTGACTACATTTCAGAGGAAAATGAGCACAAGCTTTGCCATCCACATGATCCCAATACCCACCAGGTCCCACCACTATTCCTGCGTTCCCTCCAACAAACTGAGAACTGATGATCAACAAAGCCTGGGGGAAACAAAAGGTTAAACCCTGTGGTGATGCAGACAGGCTCCTCTGGCCCTCCCAGATTTCCCAAATCCACGGCACACCCATTAAACCTTGCTGGAGCCAGGAGCATGGCACAGCTTCCCACCAACTGTGCCTGCGCCACTGGCTTCAGCAACCAACACCAAACCAGAGTGTCACATAAACCAGAGCATCACTAGAGAACATTTACATGTCTTTCAGACCTAAAGAGTCTTTGTGATATTAAATAATATCTTTTTATAAAGCTGTGGCTGGGAAAACAGCAAATTCCATTGCAGTCCAGTCTTGCAATCCAAAGGAGATGGCCCTAATGGATACTGACACTGCCATGGGCTTCCCAACCCCTTGAGACTGCATCAGCAGCCAGGATTTGCAGGATTAGGCACTTCACATCATCAGAGTAACTATTTTCGTGACTCCATCTTCCCCACCTCCTCCTCATCCAGTAAAAACACCCAAGTCAACAGAGCAAACTGGCTCACCACAGCCCTGGAGGCACCGGCCAGGACACAAAGTTCTCCTTCCCGTCGGCACGGGGGGATGGAGGATGAGAATTGCCACATCCTGGACTCGTTCTAATTACCTGAATTAAGATGGGCCCAAATCCTGATGCCATTTCTCCATCAGACATCGAGGCCACTTTGTCCCTCACTTTATCCCTCTTTTCCTGAGCAGGTCCAGGTCTGCAGCACCATTTTGTCGCTGCTTGGCGAGAAGGCAACAAAATGGGCCCTGTTCAAAATCCTTTCAATTGACTCTTTTAACCGCCCTGCATAAATTCCAGATGTTTACCATGTAATTAGCCTGGACTAAAAAGGGGTGGTTTACCAATGTCCCTCTTTGATTTTCATTCATAAACTCTGCACTCCTCTTAACCTTGTCCTCCTACAGGTAAGCACCTGGGTAAATACAGTAGGACATTTCAATTTGTGAATACACAGCCCAATTCACACATTGAAAAAAATTGTATAAGGAATCCAATCTGAATGCCAAGATTTTTTTTTAAATTAGGTCTTAAAATGGCATTTAAAAATGGAACAAAAAAGAAAAAAAAGAGGAGAAAATTATTAAAAACCAGAAATGAGATGGATACAATTTGACAGTTTGTCATACCTGCACTGGGGATTTTTATAACATCGAGCTTCTGAATTTCTTTTTTCTTCAATCATTTCATTTACTGTAGAACATCCAAGCTGCTAAAGTAGCTGAACTGATATATTGTAAATGTTAAGTGCTTTTTTAATGGCATTTAAAATTAAGCTTCAGCATATGGAGTTCATATAGAATGGACATGCCTGAGTTTATAATGTTCTTTAGTATAGCCCTCTAAAATAAATACAAAGAGCCAAAGTACTACTATAATATATACAGCTGAAATTCTTTAAGGATAACAAATGGGGACTCACATCTGATTGAAGGTGTTGCTTAACTTGCAAACCACTCACTATCTCGCAGTGGTAGCATTGTACTCAGCAGCCCACAGACCCAGCTACAACCAAGTTTGCCAACTCTCTGCATTCTTTTCCAGGAAAACACAGGGTAGATTTTAGTAATTTGGCTGTGCATGGACATTTCATCATTATTATTAGCTGCTGCATTTTGGCCTTAAAGAAAAAATATGCGACTAATGTGCTGTCCAGGGACTTGTCAGTTTAATTTTCTTAATGAAAACATATTTCTCAACCCCTTGGCAGCGGCTGGTTTAGTAAATATCTCTTTGCAATATGATACAAACATGGGTTGTGCATTTCTGGTGGGAAGGCATGACAAACCCGAGAACTGGGGCCAAGGAAATGCAGTCATAGAGATTGAATTAAAAAGAAAAAAAAAACCAGCAAGGGACAGCACCTAATATCACATCCTGGCCCTTATTAAATGTCCCATTTGAAAGAAGGGAGCAGAAAACCACGGCGGAGGCACTGGGCTGCACCAGCCCTGCCCGGGAGCGAGGCTGTGCCTACAGTGGCTCTATAGAGCTCCCTGTCAGCCCTGGGAAGGGGCCAAAAACCTGCCTGCTTCCCCAAATTTACTACAGGTCAATGGAGCTACTCAGAGCCACAAGAAGCTGCAGCTCGGCAGCGGCTTTGCAAGAGCAGCCCCTCTGGCAGCCCTGTTCGGGCAGGAGCTCCGGGGCGGATGGGCGGCTCCGCGGAGGATGCTCAGCTCCGGCCAGCTCCTGGACAATAGGTTGCTTCATCATCCATTGCTTGGGGAGCAGCAGAGGCACAAGAATCACCCAGTGCTGCAATAAAACTTGCCAACGTCTTGCCAAGCTCTGGGAAAGCTCAGCCTGGCTTTGGTGGGAGGTCTGAAGCAAGACCCAGGCAGATCTCTGGTTTGTCCACCCTCCTTCCTGCATGGATCCAAACTGGGGGAGAGCTTTGCTGCGCAAAAAATGGGGACAAAAAACGGGAATTTGGGGCTTCCTGGAGAGTGTGTGCAAGCAGGTGGCATCTGATCCTCAGGGCACCTCCTGTGGCAAGGGCAGCTGCAGCCCTGCCTGGGTAAATGGTGCAGCTCAGCGAGGTTCAGTGCTGAGCACAAGTGCAGCACAGCAAAACCCAACTCTCCGGTGAAGTTTGAGCCACCAATACTCAGGAGATTGATTGCAGCAATTCCTGGCCTCATCATCTTTTGTTCCGACCCAAAACCTGTTTGGACACAGAGTCTGTGGGCCGCAGTAAATGCCCTGAACGTGCCAATGACACCACCACCCCCAGGGTGGGGACATCCAGCACTGGACCGATTTCCTTCCAATTTATGCTGCTTTTTTTGAAAGCCACACCAGGTGTGTGTCCAACACAGCAGCACACCTTAGGTGGAGGCAGCAGAGCCACTCAGGGAGCAGGACCCACCAGCCACCAGCAGCCACCAGCAGCCCCACAGCTCCCCTGCCCACCCAGGGACCGGCCACGAGCCCTCAGAGCAGCCGTGTGGCGCACAAGGGACGCGGCACAAACAGCCAAGCACCACACCCAGCAGCTTCTTCTGCTAAACATCAAATTGATAGGACCCCAATTTTAGGCACATTCAAACCCATTTCTCCCTCCCTCCAGCTCCAGCCAGAGCAGAAGGGACCATCCAGACCCATCCTGAGGGTTTTGTGTGCCCCTCAAAGCTCTCTGCTGGGTTTAGTGGCTTGGACAGGCAAGTTCCTGTCCTACTCCCTGCACTGCAGCTCTCACCGCATTTCACAGGTCAAACCTTAAATCAGTTTTTATGTTCACAAGAGAAAGGCACCCTCAAAGAAAGCGATCGTGGGGAAAGGCTACAGTGCCTCCTGTGTGAGGACACCCCATATGGTATTAAAAACCCACAGTCTGGCACCCAGTGATGCCCTGGGGAGGGCAGAGGGACTGAGCCTGGCTCTGGGGACTGTGGGCAGTGAGAGCAGGGTTGGCATCACCAGAGCTTGGCACCACACTGCCACAGCCCCAGCTAAACCCTTCCCTGCAGATGAAATGTAGCAAAAACAGTAAAAGCCAGGAAAATAAACAAGCAGCACAATTCCACAGGCCTCCCAAGCTTCAAAGATGATGTGCTAGTGAATTATTTGTTCTGATAATGAAGCAGTCACTGCTTCGCTAAGTTTATGCTAGGCACATTTTATCTCTACATGATATTCACAAATTGTTTTAAAATGAACTGTTAGAATAAGCATCTCTTGTTTATTTATTTATACTATTACTATCCAATCCCCTTAACCATGGAGCAGTTGCTGACATGGAGCCAAAGCTTCTATTATGTTCAAACAAAGTTTAATTGATGTGTAATTGGCTGGTTGGATTTGGAAGTGAGCGATAAGAGGAAAGCTTTGCTTTCCTTTGGGGCAGCAGCTCCCAGCCTTTCAGGCTCTCCAGGCTTGGCCTCTTTGTGGGCATCTCACATGGATTTTAATCCCCACAAGAGCAGGTCTGGTTGATCCTGGAGAGATGGGTGGCTGCAAAGCTCCCATGTGCAATAAAATCTATATTTTTTTTGGGCAGTGGATATCAAACCAGTAAAGTGGAGAGGATCAGAGCTGACTGAGGAGCTCAAATACTCATCTGAGCCGTGGCTGTGCTGTGCCATGCTGCACATCAGTGACAGACCCTCACCGGCCTCCTGCTCACCAGGATTTAATCTGACCTTCATTTAGATACCAACACCATTCCCAATGTTCCTATGGATGCATTAGCTGGGAAGGGATGTCTCTGACCAGCACAGGGTAAGCAGAGAATTCAAACAGTATTTCCGTAGAGGAAACTGCATGGAATCTTAAGTCATGTCCTCACCAAGGGCTGTCAGGGCTCTCTGAAGCCCATGGATTTATGGGGACTGGTGCTCATAGCACATCCCTGAATGTGGATGGTCCTCCAGATACTACAGAGTGCTCCTTTCTATCCTTTCAAAGGGGTAAAAACATCCCCAAGCATTTACTAGCTGAAGTTCTATTTTTTAAGACAGTAAGATTTCCAAAGACAGATAGAGATTTTACAGCCCTTGCTTTTGGGGTGGTCAAGTAAAGCAGTGACTAATTTTGGGAAGCTCCCGTGTGGTGCTGCCTGGGAAGGTGCTGCCTGTGGCAGATCAGGTTGCAGAAGGATCAGAAAACAACAGCCCACTCAACATCTTGGCTGACAAGCCATGTCATGGCTGAGCAAGCACCTCCTCAGAGCCTGCCAGGCATGCTGAGATGCCTCCAGCGATGGTTTCAGAACACCAAGGGATACAGATGTCACACCTGCATCCCTGATAATGAAGGATGTAGCCCCAAATTCTCCTTGAGAATTGGCCATGGCTGCTTGAGGATGCTTCTCCTTGTCTTCATTGTGAGAAGGGAAAAGAATGGTGTGCAGAGGCTTCAAGAACTATGTCTCCATTCTGATGACCTTTCTTTGTTTTTTTCTGATTTCCCTTCTTTTGACAAGTATTTCTTCCACTGACTTAACGCATCTTTAAAAATAATATTCTCCGGGGCAGATTAAAACAAATTTGGGGATGTCAGCTGTTTCTTTTAGCCTTTTAAATGGCATTTCCTTTTTGATAGATTCTTGCTTTCAAAAAATACTTTAGAGAGATCAAAGAGTTTTTCAACAGGGTCCCATTTTCCCAGTGTATCCTAACCCTCAGTCCCTTATTTCTCTTATCACCCACGCCACTCCGTTATGACGCTCTGTATACAAAGTAAAAGCAGTTAACTTTGAAGTGCTGGATTAGCCCATGCCAGATCCTTGCCTCAGAATAACAAACAATACAGGTTCAACAGGAGTTCTCATCAGTAGTTCATTTTTCAGCCCCAAATTCACTGTCACTAACACAAGCAACATTGAACTCTCAGTCTATGGGCAGATAGGAGAGATTTATCTGGTGGCAGGACCATGACCTAGTGATGAGAAGGTCAGACAGTTAAAGGATTTTTATATTTTGGAATGGCGAGGTTGTATTTTTTCCTTCTGGCTAGCACATCTAATTTTTAAATAAAACATTGTTTCTCACATACTTGAGAACTTGGTTAGCTGGATGGCTGCTTTCATGGTCTAGAAACATTTCCTCTCTTTGCCCCATGGTGACTTGAGGCACGGGCAGGCTCCTGGCCACAGGCTGCTTCTCTGGGCTTTCATTTTGCCGCAGATGAAGTTGAGCAGAGAAAGTCCCAATGTGCCGGCGGATGGGAGAGGTGGTTCCAGCAGCACCAGCAGCACAGCATACAAGTGCCTCAGAGAGGACCTGGGCAGGAGTGTGGCCACCAAGAGCACTTCAGGGCAGGTTTGCTCCCTCTCCAGCCCGGCTCCCTCAGCAGTGCAGCCCCTCCTGCTCCACGTGGGCTCCGGAGAAGCCGAGGCAGCCTTGGCACTGGTAGATCCACAGCCCCAGTGTCCAGGAGCCTTTGATGCAGCAGCAGAGCCCCAGCAATGGTTGGGACTTTTCCCACATGGTGTGGGCTTGACCAAAGCCTCCCCTCATCCTGCCACAGCTCCAGTGTAAGGACAAGCAGGGAATGCTTTGGGAACACCCTTAACCATGAACATCCCACGTCTTTAAAAAGCAGGGATTGCTGCTTGAAGAGAGAAGTGTATTAGGAGCTAAACCCCCATCCCTGCCCTCCTCAGCCAAAACTGTCGACAACTTTAGCAGCCCAGCCAAGAGCCATTGGAGTTTGCTCCTGCTTTTTTCTCTAGAAGCAGGAGTTTGCCTGAACAGGATAATTCCAGGACCCCAAATTTAGGAGCAAGCAGATTAAACATTCCTCAAATATCTATTTTATTTCTATGATTTAAATTGACGGCTCACATTCCTTCGTTGATCTCGGATATTAAGGTTTGCTTTTGGATCAAAAACCTTCAGCAGAAATTCTTGTAACTGCCTCAAAAGATTCTGGACAAATATTTCCCTTTAATTGTAACGAGAACTGGGCATCCATATGCCCCACAGAGCCATGGAAAATTTAACTTTTAAAGGATTATTCACACAGGAAAGCTGCACCAGCTTAGCCAAAGCATTTATACTTCTTCAGACCCTGATGTCCTAAAAACTAGTTTTATTTTGGTTTACTAAAGTTGATTAGGAACAGATTTTTTTTTTAAACTGAAATAAGGCACTTTTAAAATGAAACTTGAACATCTAAAGAGGATTTGAGTCTTTTCCACACATGCAAGCCGCTTTATTGATTCTATTTTTTTCCTCTGCAGCGTTTTCCTACATACGCTTCTTAAAACCTGCTACCATAGAGACCAAAGCTGTCTTTGTACCTGTGCACATCCTGCACTCCAGCCAAAACTCAAATTCAGTATCTCGAGACTCCTGTTACATCTCAGGGATGGTTCTGCTACCACAGACAAATGACATGTTATTTTCTCTTCAGGAACTGCTCACAAAAATGTGACCAGGCATCCTGTGAAGTGGCATTTTTTACTGATTAGACAAAAGCTTTACCAAATTGTTTGTCCTTGGCAATACCTGGATAGAAATTGCAAAGATTGGCACCTTGGGAAAAACCTAGGGAACAGCTAAATAAATAATCTAACAGAAAGAAGAAATCCTGAGCCAGGAAGACTGTGGAAGCAAAGATTAACTTCCAGCAGAAATAAAGTCTGAAAGATGAGATTTCACAAAGAATGGTTTGCCATGAGCTACAAAAAAATCCACAATTGTTCAGTTAAATAATAGCACATAAAAGTGAGAGGATGAAATCGGAAAGCCAGATTTATAATGAAGTCCCTCATCTGCTTTCTGCTTTCCCCACCCCTTGTACAATTTCAGAACTATGGAATTCCTAAAATCCCACAGGAAAGGTGTGCACCCTGCTAGGACAGAGTGATGCCCCCACAGCAGGGCAGCCAGAGGGGAGAAATGCAGATGTGCAGCTGCATCTGCATCTTCTAACACACCCTGTGCCCTTTATTAGCATCTAGATTGATTTGATTAATTTGATTTAATAGAACATCATTGACTGGAATTTTTCGATGGTGGTGGTTTTTGGGGTATTTTTTGTCTAAGTATTTTTTCTGGAGGGAGGGTTTTTTTTGGTTGGTTTGGTTTTGGAGGGGGTTTTGTTTGTTTTAACACACACACACACACATATATGTGTATCTACATACACGGGAGGGTTTGTGAACAATTATTTCCAAAACCAAGCATGCACAGCTCGCTGTGGGTGCTAGACTCATTCCCCCATCCCTGGGAAGTGCCCCAGCCGGGTGAGAGCAGGGATGGGAACCGGGATGCTGGAGCGGGGAGCAAGGACCAGGAGCAGCCGCCCCACCGGGGCTCCGAACAGAGGGGCTGCTCCCAGCCGTCCGAACAACGGGATTCCCTCTGCCTCCCGAAAAACCTGCCCTGCAAAACGCTCCTCGCCAGCGGGGCAGTGCCTGAAGGGATCACCCGTGGCCACCGCTTTGCCTCCCGTTCCCCTCCGGTTCGGGCAGCCCGCGGGTACCCAGCGCTCCAGGCAGCGCCGGGGACGGGGCAAGCTCCGCACCGCATCCCATCCATTCAGCCTTTTAAAACCATCACCAGATAATCCTCTGGAGGAGAAATCCGTAATTAGAGCAAACCTCAAAGAGGAGGAAGGAGAGGAAGGCTCTGAGTGATGGAGCCGGCGCCCATCCTGCGGGCGCTGCCACGGGCGCTCTGAGGGATCCGAGCGCTTTTCTCCAAAGTTCAGGAAACTTTGCTAACATAAACTTTTTATCTTTTGATGATCCTTTTAATATAAAATAATCTCTTTTTTTTCCCCTCCCACAATGAAGCAGTCGGACATTAAAAAGATAGCGAGTGCATTTTAAAGATGTTTCCACTTTATAAATCAAACTTTCTTGGCAACAACATGATTTCTATTTCAGTGCTGAGCTTGCTGTGTTCTCCTAATATCTCCGACAGATCAGTCCTAAGAGGGAGTAATAATCCCCTAAAGTAATTCTCAGCCCTAAATTCTCGATAATTTATAGTTGGCTCGTTCTGTGGAGCTCTACAAAGAATGAAATAAATGACTCCCCCTTTCCCCCCAACTAAGTTATCAATATTTGCCTTGTTTATACAAAAAAGCTATTTTACACCATTGCCATGGAATTAACGCTTCCGCTGAGCTTTACACTTCCTCTCCATTGAGTGAACTTGTCATTAAAGTCACTCTTTTTTGTTGTTGTTTGAAATTTAAAAATCAGGCTTCCATTTCTTTTTGTTTGTGTCCCTTGAGGTCAGACAGACCTACGTTTAAATGATTTCAACTAACGGCATTCAGGGGCATCTCTGTGCCTGCTGGGAGGGGGATTAGAGTCCTAATTAGTGCCCGCAATTAGCCGCTTTCCCTCTTTCCACACCCCCCCCCCCAATGCTAAATGCAAGTGCACACAAATCTCCATTAACCATCGGTTTTTTAATTGGGTCAAGAGGAGGTTTATTATTGCGACTCTCTGTTTAAATAGCTTGGGTAAAATAAAATCTGCATGAAGTAATAATTTTCATTTTGTCCTTTGCACGGGGATTAGCAGCAGCTTCCAGCTCGTGGGCTGCCCTGCCCTCAGCACGGCCACGCGTGGCTTCGCTATGGACCGAGGCTCGAGTCAGCACGGGATTTAAGCTGTTCGATTTTTCGGCCATTCTCATGCTAATTATTTTGTGTATTTTTGCTGTCGATGCTTCCTCAGAGCCCAGCCCGGGCTGGGGGACCGAGCCGGGTCCTGGCACCGGCAGCGCGGGGGCTGCGGTCCCGCTGCGGAGGCTCCGGGGCTTTGCCTGGCTGCTAAAAACCTGCTAAAAACACCGATAAAAGCCCTCGCCCTGTACTTTGACACCATTTGCAGCCGAACACAGTGAAAAAAAAAAGTCCTTTTGTTTCGTGTTACTCATCAGCATTTCAGCCATTTCTTTCGTTCTTTTTTAATTCAAAGTGTTTATAAAAAGAAATTTAAAATTCTCTTAGCTCGATGGCGCTGCACTGATTTTCGCAAATAGAGAATTTGGCTCGGGTGACTTAAAAACCACAAAGTTTTGTACATCTTGTGGTCTACCCCCCCCATCCCCTCCTCCTGAAAGGTGCACTGCCAGCTCCACCGGACAAGGAATGTGGGACTGAGCCCTATACATATGGAGTTGTTTAAACAACCCACGTTAAGACTTACAGAGAGATAACATGCACGTTTGGGATGCTTAAGGTCTAGAATTTGGTAAAGATATTACCCTTTTTCGCGCAGACATACTCAGATACTATAAATTAAAGGTGAAATATCTGAAGTCTTGATCCCCTCATCTGAACTGACTTAGGGAGCAGACCTATCCAAATGAATCCAGCTCTTCCCATCAGCAGACGCTGCAGAACAAGCCCTGAGATTTTATACACCAAATAGGGTGTGATAAGGACAGAGTTACCTGCACAATCACTTCATAAACAGCCACACAGCGAATAAATGGAAGATTCCCAGGACATACACACCCTCTCCAGGGGGACTAATGGGAATATCTTGCTTATTAGAGTACAACCTCCCTACACCGAGCAGCTGCTGGGACAGAGGAAAGCAGACGGAGAATGCTCATCAATCCCAAAAATCCAGCGCCGAAGGCTGGGTTCTGAGTCTCACAGTGTGAGCAGCAAACGGGAGAAAAGTCACACACACACACACACTCCATGAGCACCCCCGGCTGCCCTGCACGAAGGATCAGAGACAACGGAGAAGTAAAGAATGCATAGAAATTATTTGTGGGATTTTTTTTTTTGTCTGTTTTCTCCCCGTTGTTTAAATCTGGCTGCACAGCTCGCTAGCACGGTGTAAAACAAGCAATCACAGGGCATGGCAGAACCTCTCAGCTGTGCTGGAATTAAATTTTAATACCTCATTTTTTCCTTCCCAGCAGCGGCCAGGCATGCCCGCTGCCGCAGAAGCCAAGGGCAGATACTTTGGTGCCCACAGTGACACCCAGCTAATTTTCTTGGGAATTATCTGATTCCCGAGCTGGTGATGGTTTGAGGTTTAATTCTGATTCTCAATTTTCTGACATTAATTCTGCCATCTCCCACTAGAGCAGCCCAGGCAGGACAGGAGCCCTGAGCAGATGCAGGGCTGAGTCCTTTGGGGAACTGAAACCTCTCTGAGACTCTGGACTCCCTCCCTGGCTGTGCACACTGAGGGGGCTCTGATTTGGTAAAAATAATGATTTGTTTCCAAGGGAAAACAGATTTTTTTTTTCACCCAGAAGTGGCACCCGTTTCTCTTTCAGTTTTGACACTAAAAGAACCTTCGTACTGCTAAAACTGGTATAAAGTATCCCAGCACAGGTCTTGATACATAACACAGAAAAGGGAAAGGGGTTTGCTTTGTGGGGAAAAAAAATAAAGCCACAATTATGACAATACCCTAATTAAAAAATAACTTAAAAAATAATTACCAGAGAATCGGGACTAAATGCTTCAAACGACCCCACAGTATTTTCTTGCATCTACAGTCCAATTGCCACAAACACATGTACAGTTTACACTGAAAAAATGACCTTACTAAAATCTGCAATCACAATAATATTTTTTAAATGCCACTGACTGTGGCAGCTCTACAAAACCCAGTCTTAGCAAACAGGACATTTCATAGAGATCAGAAGGAATACATGTTTTCAGGGAATTTTTACTAACCTTCCTGCTTTGGTTATTATCATTTCTGTGCCAGCTTCATGAAATTTCTTCCATAGCTCCTTCTCATGGAGATAGACTTTGATATTTTCTATTGTCTGTAAAAAAATAAAGATAATGAGAACAGCAATAAACGACAGAGAAAACCTGGGAGAAGGGCTGAGAAGGGCCGTGGAAGGGCTGGGGTTGGGGACACCCAGGGCCCACGCTGCAGCCGAGGCTCCGGGCGAAGCCACCAGCCTGTGCAGGAGGAGGATGGAGTCTCAAAAATTCCGCTGCCCTTTGCCAAAAATAAGAGAAACAAACGGAGGCCGGTTTTAATTGCAGTCTTTCACAACCAGGCAGGACACTGCGGCTAAATGGAATTTTTTTTCTTTCTTTTTTTTTTTTTCTTTTTTCCCTAGGGGAAAAAAAGTCTGTTGGGGTAGATTCGCCCTAAGGGTCCCAAAAACCGGGGCGAGGAGCAGCCATGAGGACACCCGCAGGGATAACGGATCCGTGTCCAGGGCCGCGCTTTGGGATGGCGGGAACATCGCAGAGGCACGGCCGTGCGTGGGGCAAAATCACAGAAGCCGCGTTTCATTTAGGGATGGAAAAAAACCCAGTGAATCCCCCGCCGAGCCGCATCCCCGAGAGGGGCGGTGGCGGCTCCACCACCCGTCGGGCCCTGCCGGCCGCGGCTCTCGGCGCTCGGACTCGCCTTTTACCGACCTGCGCACCGACAGCGCACGCGGGGCGGCCTGCTGTGGACAGGGAAAATAAAACAAAATTATGAAAGTAAAAAATAAAAGCAAAAAAAAGTGAAGAAGAATGCGCTTTCCTCGCAATCCCTCCCCAATGTCGTCGCCGGGGGAGATGCGCGGTCTCGGGCCGGGCTGGTGGCGGGGGTGAGGGCGCAGCCGGCGGGCAGGACAGGACGCGGGGCCCGATGGTCCGTACCTGCTCGGGGTCGGGGAGCTGCGGGCTGCTGAGCGGCGTGGTGCTCCCCCCGGCTACGCCGAGGACGGGGGAGCCGGCGGAGGTGTCCGCATGGCCGGGCGCGGGGGCTGTTGGAAACCCTTCCTCGGTTTCAGACAGGCTTTTCTCCTGGAGCATTTCCTTGGGGGAGAGAGGCGCAATGTTAGCTTGCGGCACCGGGGGCCACGTCCACCTGCGAGGTCAGGCCCTCCCGGCCCGGCCCGTGGTCTTTCCTCAGGCGGCGGCACTCGGTAACACTGGGATGTGGCACCGCCAGCCCCGGGGAAAGCCACTGTGCCCAGCAGTCAGGCCGGGCCCGCTGGCCCCGCGGGGGAGCCGCCCACGCGTGGCTGCGCTCCCGCTCGAGGCCAGGGCAGCTCATCTCTGATGTGGCCGCAGTCCCCCAGCCCCGACTCTCTCTCCCCTCTGCCCTCCTCCTCTCCCCTCCTGTACCCGCTGGGGAGGGCAACCTGGCCCGGTCGGTCTTTCTGCCCGGTCCCGTCGGAGCTGCGGAGCCTCCGCGACGAAGCGCTGCGGCGGAGCCGGACGGTGTAAACAGGGGGAGTGCTGGGCTCCGAGATAAAAGGGCCCCTCTTAAACTTGGACGGAGACTGGGAAAAGCCAATAAAGATAAGGCCTGACAGCTCCGCCGGGGCTGCCGCGCATCAACGCCGACTTTTACAGCGCGGAGGGACGCGGCCGCCCGCCCCGCTTGACGGACGGACGGACAGACAGAAGGACAGGCAGCGGCGGCACGGAGGGGGAGCAGCTCAGAGGAGGCTGCGGGATGCAGGTCCCAGGGGCCAAAACCGGCGGACTTGCGGTGCCCGAGGGAGCGTTCCTGTCCCCGGCCCACAGCCCCGGTCCCCGCCCCGAGCCGCCAAGGCCGAGCCGCTGTTCAGGACAGCGGTGGTCCCGACGTCAAATGCAGGGGGAGAGCGGGGCTGGGACCCCAAACGCCAGCACAGCTCCAGGGAGAGCGGGGCTAGGACCCTAATTTCCAGCTCCAGCAGAGCTCCGGTGTGAGCAGGATTGGGACTCCCAGCTCCAGTCCCACCAGAGAGCTCCCACCGAGGACCCAGACAGCTAGCCCGGCTGTGTGCGAGCACACATACCCCAGTGACCAGCCGCGGCTCCCGGGCCAGGAAGCACCGAGCGGGGAGCACTGTACGGGGCCCGGTGCCCCGAGAGCTCCGCCGGTCCCTCCACCCGGCTCGGGGTGTCGGGTCTGAGCGGCCCCAGCCCGGCCGAAGCGCCGATGTTTCCCGGCGTCCAACCGCACCGCGGAGCCGGGTGACCAGGAGGACACAGGTGGGAGGTCTCCGCGGCGAAGCCCGAGGGCGAAGCTCCAGCCCGGACTGGGACCCCGGTGCTCCCGGCACGGAGCAGGTTGGCTAGCGGGGAGCAGCAGGGAGCAGCGGGGCAGGCTGGCGGCAGTGTCCCGACACAGGCCGGGCTAGGCGGGCTGTAGGGAGCCCCGCACCCTTGGACCTCCGCTCCCTCCCGTCCTTCCCCCCGCACCCCGGGAACTCACACGGCCGGCCGAGGGGCAGGAGGCGCAGCGGGGGGCTCCGGGCTTGACCTGGGGGCGGCTGCGGCATGAAGGGCATCCGCGGGGCGCTCAGGCCGGGAGCAGCTCCGCGGCCCCCGATGGCATCGGCGTGCGGGGCATCCCCCGCTGCGCGGATTCACTTTCCCTTGATCTCGGCGGAAAATGTTCCATAAAGATCCAGTTTGGGGCCTTTCGACTCCCTCCCTCTTTGTCTCCCCCCCCTCCCTTTTCCCTTCCCCTCCTGTTGCTGACGTTGCCGCTGTCAATCACATCCCCTTACACCGACTCTGGCCCGCTCCGCCCGGCCCGGCCCGGCC
>VXAC01001616.1:8569-24426 GCA_013399225.1 Rhipidura dahli
AAAAAAAAAAAAAAAGTCCTTTAGATACCCCACTCCATTTATCATTATTGAATTTCTTAGTAAAGCTGCAGGGCAAGGATTCTGCCAAAAGTTTAATTACATGTGTGCAGAGCCTGCTGCATTTTTCATATCCTCTGCAGCCAGCGCTGGAGAAAAGATAAATGGCTCTGAGCGTGGCTCGAGCTGCTGCTGAAGTGAAAGAACCGACTGGCTCCTTATCAGCATGTGAAATGGCTTTTTATTTCTGATTATTTCTTAATGAAAACTGTTTGCTTTAGCCGTGAGCTCAGCTCCGGTGCACAAACAGACCGAGGCGCTGTTGACTCTGGGCTCCAAACCCCTCCTCCTGCACACCAGTTCATCCCAGTTATCCCAGATCCATCCGAACGGCAGCCCCTGGAGCTCTCCAGGGTTTCAGCACACCTGCTCCGGAGCCCTTCTCGCCCTCCCCACTTCAGCCTGGCTTTAACCTCTCCTAAGCCCCGGAGTTCAGAGCCCTCCCGGCTGCTCCAGTTCCCCCCGGCACAGCTCTGCAGTCCCTCGGGGGTGGTTTAAGCCCGGTTTTAGTCCCGGTTTAGCTGCAAAGCCCCTGCAGACAGAGCTGGTCCCCCCTGGCACAGGCTCATCCTCCAGACAGCATCCCACCCTCTCCTCTCTCCAGGCTGGAACAAACTCACTGAGGACAACCTGGAGCCTCCCTCGGCCGGAGATGCTGGAAGGAAAAGCATTCCCGGCTCCAAACCCCTCCTCCAGCTCTCCCGCAGCGATTTCCACATCCACTCCTTCCAGCAGGGCTCTGCCTCACCGGGAAGGGCAGGGGAGGGGTCTCCAGGCTCGGGGGGCTCCGGGGATCTTTCCTTCAGCTCAGCTTCCAAAGGCTGAGCCGGCTCCCTGTTTGGATTTGCCGGCTCCCACCTCCGAGGCGTGGGAGAAGGGGAGGAGAGGCACCACAGACTGATTAAAATCCGTAATTAGCTGCTGCTGGCTGGCTGCTGGTGACAACTATTTGGTGTTGATGAATACGGGAGAGGCAGAAAAAAAGCCTCGAGTGTTGTCCTGCTGTGGGATTCCAACTGCGAGCTCCAGGCTCAGGTAACACCTGGAGGGAACAGCACAAAAGCTGCTCCCAGGTTCCTCCCCAAGCCCCCACAACACCCCCCACACCCTCCTCATTCCCAGCACCTGCAGCTGGAAATCCGGGTTATTGCTGTCCCAGGGACAGCGGGAGAGTTGAACAGCTCGGACTGAGCCCGGTCTGGGAACAGGGAAAGGGGGGGAAGGAAGAATTCCCTAAAGAAGAACAGTGGGAGCTGACATCCCTTCCCAGGAACAGAGGAATGGCAGAGGAACTGATGCCTTGAGAGGCCTCCTAAAAACAGAGCCCAGCCAGGAGTAAAGGGAATAAAGGTGGGGATTTATTGGAAAGGCCTCCAAAGGTACCCCTGGGGAGCCAGAGGTGCTGCCCAGATGGGCCCCGAGATGGACCCTGAGAGGCCACGAGTTCTTCCCACTTTTATAGCTTTGGCTCATTTGCATCTCAGGGTTCATTCTCCAATTAAAGCTGCAGTTAATGATGGAATTGCCCTCAGCTTGCCCCCCTCTCAGAGGCTTTTGGTTGATACTTTTTGGGCCCAGTTGGGGCTGGGTGTCCTTGGAGAGCAGCCCCGGAGAGGCTTTGCTGTGTGTGCCCAGCACAGAGAGCAGCACTGAACAGGGAACAGGCAACTCCAGAGTTACACACTGGGCACTGCAGGGCTTGGAAAACAGCAAAGTTCAAACCTAAGGGATCAAAATCCTCACCCTCAATGGCTGAGATAAAACTGTTGGAAAATCTCCCCGATTCCCAGAGGCTCCCCAGGCAATCCCAGCCCCGTTCCTCCTCCCCACGAGCTCTGGCTGCTCCTTGGGCACATGGAGGGAACGGGGCCCTGGGGATTCCCCACACAGGGATCAGCACCAGAGAGGTGAAGCTTCCCCAGGGATCCACAGAGAGCCTGGATGGGGGATCCGAGGGGAACCAGCCTGGGAAGGAGCATCTGTCCCACATCCAGGGGCTGAGGGAGGCAGAGGAGGGTGGGCAGCTCCATCCCTGCACATCCCACACACAGTGCACCCCCTCCCTCTCCAGCCTCTCCTTCTCCTGCATTTTTGGAGCGTGAGGAAACCCCAGAAGAGGAACCGGATCAAAATCCCGAGCCTTGGGCACTGGAGCCCCACAGGATGCCAGGAGTGCTCCACACCACGGCACAGCACAGCTCTGCTTCCCAAGGACACCAGCCCTGGCTCCCCTCAGCTTTCCCTGGATTTTAAAGGCTTTTTCCAAGGATTTCTGGCAGCCCTCGGGGCTGCAGCTGCCGGTGCCACTCCTCTCCCAGTGCCCCTCAGTAACCAAAGCCATTCCCCGCTGGAATCTCCTCCTAAAATCTTCCCCCCATCCCTGTTTTCCTGCTCCTCTTCCCCCACTGCAGCAGGGATTCCAGGGAGCACAGAAGGGCCTGGATGCTGAGGAGCAGATGGGTGCTGGGGAGCATCTGCTGCCACGCAGGGAAAGCGCTGCTCTGATCTCCCACCTCCAGGAGAGGCTTTAATTACTGCCAGTAATTAAGCACAGCACGTCCCAGGGGATGGCTGCCAGGTACAGGGAAAGCTGCATCCCAGGGGCTCCCAGCCAGGTGGAATCCTGGGATCCACACCTCGGCCGGGGCTGACAGCACAGATCCCAGCAGACCTGGGAATGAAACTGCCAGGGAAAAGCTGCTCCCGTTAAGGAATGAGCCCCCAAAGCTGGGAAAAGCCAGTTCTTGGGAAGCTCACGCTCAGAGAACAAAAATGCTGGAAAAGAGGCTCCGTGGAGCTGCCCAACTATGGTCAAAATACGGATTTCTTTTTAAAAATAGCTTTTATTTACTGCTAGGAAGGCCCGGGGTGCTTGAGCAGGGAGCACGGGCTTCCCATGCTCCAGAGCCCAGGGATGCAGCGGGAATGGGACACCAGGAGAGCAAATCCATTTCCCAGCATTTCTGGCACTCCCACGTGCTCCCAGGGACTGGGTCAGCACCGGGATCTGGCTGCAGCTTGGAGGCAGGAGGATGCTGGAGCCAGAACCAGCCCGGACTGGGCCAGCACCAGCAGCTCCCCCCTGCACCAAACCAGGCCCTGAGCACCAAACACAGGGATGGGAAATGCCCAAATTCCTCCTGAATCTCACCTGGAGCACAACACCCAAATCCCAGCTCAATAAACCACTCTCGGAGCTCGATGCACATCCCACCCCAAACATCACCCAGAGCCCAACACCCAAATCCCACCCCAACATCACCCAGAGCCCAAATCCCACCCCAAACATCACCCAGAGCCCAAATCCCACCCAAACGTCACCCAGAGCTCTGACCCCCAAACCCCACCCCAAACATCACTCCAGGAACAATCCAGCCCCAAAAGAGCCCCAGGAGCTCCCAGCACCCCCCAGCCCCTCAGTGGATGGGGGAAAATTGCCCCAGCAGGGCGCAGGAGCTCGGAGGTGACACTGCCACCAGGGCTGCTCCCAGGGAAGGGCCAGAGGTGACACAGCACGAGGTGACAGCACAGGGCACAGCTGAGCTGCTGCTGCTGCTCCCTGCAGTGCCCCAGCCCTCAGGGTTAATTCCCAAACCCTTCCCGACCTCACAGCTCCGGGGCTGGGATTAATTCCTCGGGCAGCAGCAGTGGCACCACGTTCAGTGTCATTACATGCACCAGGTCCTCTTAAGCAAACAAATTCCTGCTCCTTTCCAAGAGCTCCTGAAACAGCTCCCAGCAGATGAAGTGCTTGGCTGGATTGTTTGACGCTGGAATTTTACACATCCCAGTTAATTTAATCACTTCATTTCCCAGGGCTGAGCCACGCTCCCAGCCTTGGCAGGGAGCAGCTTCTGATGGGAGCGGGATCAGACACGGAGAATCCTCTGAAGGAACCCAGGGGAAACTCAGTCTCATTCCCCACTTGAGGTGAAAAGAGGGATTTTATCAGTGAAAAGTGGGATTTTATCAGGAGCTGCTGAGGAACCAGGCAGCAGCAGCAGCAGCAGCAGCCAGCCCTGCCCTCTGGCAGTTTCCCTGCAAACCAATTCCTAGAAGGAATTCCTCCAATCCCAGCAGCTTCCAGTGCTCTGGGATGAAACCACAGCTGAAGGGACACATCTGGAGCTCCCATCCTCATCCCCCACCCAGGGCACACGCCTGGGAAAAGGGAGACAGAGAAATAAAATCAGGAATCGATCCCTGAGGAAAATAAATAAAGTGCTCCTTTGTTCTCGGCTCTGGGACTCACAAAATCAATCCCAGCTCCCTCTGGAGGGCCAAGCAGATTGGATTTTTGCCTGTTCTCCAGGAATAACCAAAGCATCAGGCTGCTTCCAGGAGCACAATCCATCACTGGGACTGGGACTGGGATACCCTGGCGGTGCCACATCCCCCCCGGAGCCACAGGAATGAATTCCAGCAGAACAACGGGATTTTTGGCACACAAACTGGGTTTCAAAGGGATTGTGGGATGGGAAGGGAGCAGGACAGCCTGGGACCCCACCTCATCCCTCAACCCCATGGGATATTGAGCAGCCACATCCCTGAATGCCAGCAATCCCTGGGGAGGAGAGCAGGAGATTCCCCATCTCCCACCTCAGAGGAGCAGGAGAAACCTGCAGCAGGGAAACACCGCCAGGGAAGGGAAAGCTGCCCACATTCCTGCCAGGATCCCGGTTTTATTCCCAGTGCAGCTCCCTCCAGGCCTGTTCAATGTTTCATGTTCCTATTTTGGGCTGTCCCTGGGATAAAAGCAGCGGAGCGAAGCCGGGGCTGGCACTGACGTGGCCAAAGGGAGGATTCGGGAAGAGGCTCCGGCTCAGGGCCGGGGATTTTTCCTTCCATAAACTCTGATTTATGGATCTGGGATGAACGGCTCCGAAGGGAGAGCTCCTGTCTCTGGCAGAAGGAGAAACAAGGCTGTGGCTCCAGCCCAGAAATTCGGGATGGCTCCAGGGGGTCAGGGAGCAGCGGGATTCCCCACAGGGGACACAAACCATGCCCAGCATCATCCCAAATCCCAAATCCCAGGGGCTGGGAGACAGGGCAACAACCAGCACCCCAAAATCCATTCCGTTAAAAAAAAAAAAGAAACCCCGGGATGTGAGCAGGAGGAGCTGGGCTCGTTTTCCTCCTCAGAAGCCAAAGGAAATGGATGTCCCCGAGGGCGAGGTGGGAGCGCAGGGATGACTCAGCCGGCAGCACGGCCGGGAATTCAGCTGGGAAGCTGAACATGGAACAACAACCAAAAAAATCCTCCTCTTTCCATCTGCCTGCTGTATTCCCATCGAGGATCCCAGGGAAGAGCCCTCAGTATCCCAGGCTGCTCCCGCTCCCAGCTGGAGGCACCTCGGATCCCAGATCCCCAGCAGGAAATGAGGGATGTTTCACGGGGATTTGGCACCTCCCGGAGCCACCTCACTGCACCCCGGCATCCACCCGGAAAAGGATGGGATCGGGGAATACTTGGGCTTGGAAAAGACCTTGAAGCTCGTCCAGTTCCACCCCACGGCCACGGGCAGGGAATTTTTCCTTATCCCAGGTTGCTCCGAGCCTCATTTCAAACAAAAATAATGGAATTCCCCCTTGCCAGGGTGGGACACCGGGAAATGCCCCCATTCCCAGCCTGGAGAGGGATCCCGGGGTGGAAAGAGCCCAACAATTAATTAATTTATTAATTATAAATCCCAGCATCTCCGGCAGATGCCCCAGATTCCCTCCCAGCCCCTGGGAGCCGGAAAGGCAGCGGGGCCCAGCCCCTCCCTTGGCAGCCAAATCAACAAAGGAGCCCCGTTTTAATTACACTTAATTGGGAATTCAGCGCCGCCTCATCCCGACTTTGAGGCAGCTCACACCATCTGCTCCATCCCAGAGCCATCCCAGCTTTGCTTCCCCTCTCCAGAGGCCCCCGGGGTTGGAGTTTTATCCCTGAGCATCACCCGGGAAGGGGGGAATTTGGGGCTGGGGGTGAGCTCGGTGCTGCTGGAGGGAGCCCCGGAGGGGCAGGGACCTGCTGGGCTCTGGGCTTTGCAGATAACAGCAGATAACAGAGGCTCAGAGATAAAGGGGCTGGCAACAAAACAGATGAGGAGCCAGCAGGTGTTGGAAAATAAAAATAAAAATCAAAATTAAAGAGGTTTTTCCGTGGGGCTGAGCACAAATCGTGGTGTCACCTCCCCGCCCCCTGCAGGGGGGGGACACTGGTGCCATGGGGACACTCAGGGGATACACTGCCATCCCTGCAGCATCCCTCCTGCTTTCCCAGCCCGCTGGAAAAGGAGCTTGGAAAAGCCCAGTTTGGAACCTGAGCAGCCTCCAAAGGATGGGGGGGACCCAGCCCCAGCCCTGTGCAATTCCCATTCCCGGCGTTAATCCAAGGGGAAAACAAGCAGGAGCCCCGTCCCCCTGGATGCCTGACAGCAGAGGTTCTTCCAAAATATCTCCCGAGCTGAGATGGGCCCTTGGCACATCCCAAAATATCCTTAAAATATCCTTATCCAGGGGGCAGCTCCAGCCCAGGGCACCCCCCAGCTCTGCAGGGCTTTTAAGAGGAATTTTGTGTCAAACCCCCCCTGAATTAAAGAGGAATTTCGAATCAAACCCCCCCTGAATTAAAGAGGAATTTCATGTCAAATACCACTGAATTAAACAGGAATTTTGAGTCAAATCCCACTGAATTAAAGAGGAATTTCATGGCAAACCCCCCCAGCCCCACTGAACCAAGGAACATTTCAGACCATAAACCCACAGAATCAAAGGATAATTAAGAGTGAAAACCCCCCCAGCCCCACTGATTTAAAGAGCCCATTAGGGCACAAACCCTTGAGCCCCACTGAATTAAAGAACAATTAAGACTCCAAACCCACCCACCCCACTAAATTAAAGAACAATTAAGGTGCAAAGCCCCCAAACCCACTGATTTAAAGGGCAGTTATGACCCAACAATCAATAATTAGCTCAACAATCAATAATTGTAGCTGGGAGAGCTTCCTGCTGGCAGGGGGGAGGAACTAAAGCATCGATTTTTTTGGGGGGAAAAAGGCATTTATTCCATCATCCTGTGCCATATCCCACGTGCCAAGGGGATAAAGGAGAGGCCTGGATGTCACCCAGGCTCTCAGGAGCTGCAAGGGAAAAACGTTTGGAAATCCAAATCAGCCGGGAAGGAAATCCCAGCACAAATCACAGCAGGGAGAGGGATGCTGTTCCCTGCTCCTCCAGGAGGAGAAAGGATCCCAGCTTCCCACTCAAACCAGCCGGGAGACCTCGCCCCAAATCCCAGCCAAGATGGGGATTTATCCTTTTTTGTTTTTTTTTTTTTTTTTTTTTCCCCAAAGCAGAGGGCAATTCCTCAATTTTCCCAGCTCCACGGAGACCCCAGGGGTGCTGGTGGGTGCTGTCCCCCCACCCCACAGCAGCTCGGGACCCCCAGTGCAGCTTTGCCCAAACCCTGGGGGTTTTTAGGGGATAAAAGCACAGCCTGAGGTGCCCCCCAAAGCCCTGTGAGCCCCCCAGGAGGAGGTTTGGGGGTGCTCAGAGCTGAGGAAGCAGAGCCCAGCACCCAAACTCAGCACCCAGCACCCAAACCAGCAGCAGGCACAGGGGAAGAGTTAAAAAAACACCCAAAGCAGCTCAGGGAGGGTTTTTTGGGGGGCTGAATGAACCCTGGGGGTGACAGCACAGGGGAGGCAGCAGCAGAACCAGACCCACAGTCGCTGTTTTCTGTGAATATTTTCCCATTTCTGTCTCCAGGCTGGGGTCCAGCAGCTCCACACAGACCCCACCCCGAGCCTCAGGGCCACCTCAGCTCAGCTCAAAATTCCATTTTGGGGTTGCTCCCACCCTGCTCCCCCTCTGTGGCTGCACTGCCACAGCTGGGCAGGGGATTTTTATTCACTTTGATGCCTCAGGGTTTAACTTTTCTATTTCCAAGCCCTGCAGTGCCCAGTGTGGAACTCTGGAGTTGCCTGTTCCCTGTTCAGTGCTGCTCTCTGTGCTGGGCACACCCAGCAAAGCCTCTCCGGGGCTGCTCTCCAAGGACACCCAGCCCAAACTGGGCCCAAAAAGTATCAACCAAAAGCCTCTGAGAGGGGGGCAAGCTGAGGGCAATTCCATCATTAACTGCAGCTTTAATTGGAGAATGAACCCTGAGATGCAAATGANATCAAGGAATGATTTCCACCCAAACCAAGGAATGATTTCCTCCCAAACCAAGGAATGATTTCCACCCAAACCAAGGAATGATTTCCACCCAAATCAAGGAATGATTTCCACCCAAACCAAGCAATGATTTCCTCCCAAACCAAGCAATGATTTCCACCCAAATCAAGGAATGATTTCCACCCAAACCAAGGAATGATTTCCTCCCAAACCAAGGAATGATTTCCACCCAAACCAAGGAATGATTTCCACCCAAATCAAGGAATGATTTCCACCCAAACCAAGCAATGATTTCCTCCCAAACCAAGCAATGATTTCCACCCAAATCAAGGAATGATTTCCTCCCAAACCAAGGAATGATTTCCACCCAAACCAAGGAATGATTTCCACCCAAACCAAGGAATGATTTCCACCCAAACCAAGGAATGATTTCCAACCAAACCAAGGAATTCTGGCAAGGCTCAGCTTGGAGGCAGAGAGAGCTTCCTCACCCTGAATTCCCTGATTCCAGAGGGGATTCCAGAGTGGTGACAGCAGCAGGGTCCCACTGCCACCCCCGGGCACCATGCAGGAGCCACCAGAGCTGCCCAGGATGGGGAGGATTTCCCGAGGAATTGGTTTCATCCAGAAAGATGAAATATTTTCCCCAGCTGGGAAATTAAAGCTCCTCAGGCTCTGTTTGGGAAAAGGCTCCTCTGAGGGGCCACAAACTCCACAAAAACCTCTCCCTGCAGCTCCCAGAGCATGGGGCCCCCCCAGCTCATCACCCAGCAGGGTTTAATCAGAATTTAATCCCCCTGGAATTAAAGATTGGCCACAGAACACACAGACCCCACCTGACCTGCAGAGCCCCAGCAGAGCTCACCCACAGCCTGGCTCCCTGCTGGAAGGGATTGGGCATTTCCCCAGCTGGAAAATCCCAAATTTCCTATCCAGAACAAGCTGCTCGGGGTGGTTGGTTCACTTCAATCCAAGAAGCAAAGGAGAGCAAACAGCAGGTGGCTGAAAAGCCAAAATCCCTGATCCCAGGAGCCTGGTGGGGACTGGAGAGAGGGGAACACGGATCTCTGGCATTTCCTCACTTCAGGAGGAATTATGGCCCCACATTTAATTCATTTCCTTGGAGCTCTGGGGTCCATAAATCCACATTTAGGCCTGGACTATAAAAGCCAGGCAGGGAAGCCAGGCTGACAGGGATGGTCAATAACCATTTGAGAGGCTTCAGAAAAGGGGCACTGGGATGGTTTTTAATCGATGCAGAAACTGCCACGGGCATTTATCACCTCGGGAGCCTCCCAGGGAACTGATGGCCTGGGAAAGCAGCAGCAAGCAGCATCAAAGTCATCACAGGCAGAGCTGGCACCGTGGAAAAACGGGGGAAAATCCCATTTTTAAGAAAAAAAATTCACCTTATGGAAGCCACGAGGGATTCATGAACCTTTTGGAGGCTCTGGCTGAGTCCCCAGGGTTTGGATCCATCATTTCTCCCCCTGCTCAGGGAGGGAAGGAGGAGAAAAGCCACGGGCTGGGCACAGCAGCCACCTGGCACAGCAGCCTCCTGCACTGCTGGGTGTGTTCTCCCCTCAGGAGAAAAAGGCTGGGATGAGGCTGGATTTGCTCCATCCCGAAGAAACGGGGGAAAAACGGGAATTTTTTGGCACACCAGGTTGCTGTGCTGCCTCAAACATCAGCACCCAGCCCGAAATTCCCCTCCTGCTCTCTCCCTGTGTTGGTTCCCAAGGGGTTCTGCCTCCTTTTATCCCCCCCAGCTCCTCCCATCACACTTCAGTGCTCTGATAAAAGAGATGCTCCGTGAGCAGCTTCTGCTTCCTTTGCTGTGCAGCCCCCTCTGGCAATGCTGGTGCAAGGAAATGTCCTTTGGAGGGGAAAAAAAATGGTAAAAATCGGGAAAAATGAGCTGGGGAGGGTGGTGATGCTGCTGAAAGGGGCCCAGCAGGTGCTGGGGCAGCACAGGAGGGACCCACAGCAGGGCTGGCACTGGGCTGTCCCCAGCCAGATCCCCACCTGGGCCTCAGATTTGATGCAGCAGCTCCGATTTAAGGGGAAAAAATACAATTTCCACACGAAATCTACTCTGGATTTACTCCTGGAGCAGCCAGGGCATCACTCCCTAAATCACAGCCCAGCCAAAGCCAGCTGAGCCCTGATCCCTCCCAACCACACCAGAGGCACAACAGGCACCAGGATCAGGGGCTGGCTGGGGTGGGAAGGGAAATTCAGGATGATCCAGCCACGGGCAGGGACCCCTCCCACTGCCCCAGGCAGCTCCAGCCTGGCCTTGGGCACTGCCAGGGATCCAGGGGCAGCCCCAGCTGCTCTGGGAATCCATCCCAGCCCCTCCCCACCCTCCCAGGGAAGGGTTTTGCCCTCCCAGGGAAGGGTTTTGCTCTCCAGGGAAGGATTTTTTCCTCCCATTTCTCCTGACCACCAACTCAAACCCACTCCCTGCCCATTTGAAGCCGTCCCTCCTCACTCCAGGCTCCTGGGAAACCTCTCTCCAGGACACAGCCACCCATCCCTGCCCTCTGGGGTGGCTGCTGAGCAGCAGGGACGCTGCTGCTGCATCCCCAGACCCCTCGGTGCAGTTTGGGGCAGGAGCCAGCACAGCAATTCCTGCTGCCCTTCCCACTCCAGAGCCCTGCCAGGCACTGAGGCTGCTCCCAGCCGGGCACCAAAGGGGTGTTTGGGGTTTTTATTCAGCTTCACGCCCACACTGCCCTGCCCTGCTCTGCCCCAGCACCTTCCCCGAGCTCTCCAGGCTGCAGGGGGATGTTCCAGGAGGAGGCAGCAGGGAACAAACAGCATTTCCCACTGGGCAGCGCTGAACCAGCACCGGGAGGCAGGGCTGGGGCATCAGCTGGGAGCTGCCCCGAGGCACAGCTCGGGTTTCTAGGTGTTTACAGGAATTTTTTTTTTTCCCTTTTCTGGGAACTGCCCCAGAACACGGCGCTGCCCTGGATGGGGTCAGCCCCGGCCTCCAGCCCCACGCTGACCCAGCCCCGGGTGCTTCCTCTGCCTGGAACGCCTGGAAAACCCAGCAGGGTTTGCTGGGGGGGCTGCTCCGAGGGGTTCAGGAGCGGGGCAGGGAGGGCACAGCCCGACCAGGGGCATCCCTGGTACCCCAGAGGGCTCCACCTGCACAAACCCCCCCCTCACCTCATCCCCATCCTCTCCAAAGCACAGAAACACCAATTAAAGCACCAATTACAGCCCCTGCCTACCCCCAGCCAGCAGAGAGAAGCTGGGATCCTCTCTCCCGTGCGGTAATTAAAGGCTGGTGATTATCCCCCCTCATCAGAGTCCAGACAGACTCCTCAGTGCAATTCAGGGCGAACCCACCCATTCTCCCTTTGCCGGGGATACACACACCTTGCTCCAGGCACCCACGGGGCACAGGCAGATTTTAGCAACTCCCTAAAAGTCTTCTTTCCATCAGCACCGGCTGGAGAGGGGCTGGAGCCCCGGGGAGCTGAGCCCCGGCAAACACCAAGTGTGGGGAACCGAATAAAGGAGACAAAGGGGGAGAACAGTTGTGGATTTTGGGTTCCATCCCCTGCCACGGGACTCCTTCCACCAGCCCAAAACGCTGCTGATTGAGGGGGAAATAAAAGCAGAATGAGGTTTTTTTTCCTCCCCCCGGGGCAGCAGAGGGACAGGTTTAACTCCCACCTTTCCTCCAGCGCCTCTGCCTGGGTCTGAGCAAAACCTCCCGGCCTGGTGATGCTCTGAGAGAGCTCCAAACCCTCCCTGAGCCACCCTAAAAATGCATTTCCAGCTCCTCACGAAGCCTCAGACCCTCGGAAAGGGCCCTGCAGAGATGCAGGATCCCACATTTTCCAGCCATCCCCATATCCCAGCTTTTCCTGCTCCTCTCACCCCCCTCCATCCATCCCCAGGCACTGAACACAAGAACAAGGCAGCTGCTGCTTTGGGATTTTCCTTTGTTTTCACAGCTTTAGCGATTTAAAAAGATGTAAATATGAAGGAAGGGTCAATGATTCAACAGTGATTAAGCCTGAAATATTCCACTTAGTACCCATTAGACTTTGAAAACACCCATTATGTTCCCGGAGCGTTCCCCGGAGCCCAGGCAGGCACTACCCAGCTCTGGGGAAAGCAGCTTTCTTGGAAGGGCTGGGGGAATCTTGTGAAAATCCCGAGTTTATTTCAGTGCAAAGAAAAGGGGAGAGAAAGAGAAAAAAAAAAAAAAAAAAAAAAAGAGAGAGACAATAAAAGCATTAATGTATTGTAGGTTCTTAATACCATCTCCCCAGAGAGAGGAATAAACAACAAAGCCGAATGGAAATGTTGTATTCCCAAAGCCATTTGCACCGTTATTGTCTGCAGCTAAAAGGAGATGAAAACATAAAAACCCCGGCGGCTCGAGCTGCTGAGAACGGGCTGAGCACCGAATCCCTCCCCTGAAGGATAAAATTCAACAGCACCTGAGAGGGGAAGGTTCCACCTGACAAAAACATCAAACCCTCCCCTCCCTGCAGCTGCCACGGAGAGCGCAAAGCTGGCTGCGCTGAGCACAAAACATCCTCCCGTCCCTCTGGAACAGCCCAGGGCGGTGTTTGAAATCCCGAGGATTTGCAGCACTTTAGGAAAGGGCTGATTAAGCACTGGGGTTCCACAGAAGGGGCTGGTGGGAGAGGGGAGCAGCGCTGCTCCCTGCCAAGGGAAGGAGGATTCCTCCAAATCCCTCTGCTCCCAGCTGCTGCTCCAAACCACCATTCCGACCGAATAGTCGGAGGAGAAATAAAATAATTCATTAAATCGCATTTGTTTTTGTCTCCTGGGAAGCTGCCGGGAGGAGGAAGAGCCAATTGTGCTGCCCCGGGGGACGTGTCCCCTGCAGCCACCCCAGACACGCCCTGGGGCTGGGGGACCCCGAAGAAATGCCCAAAATTCCTGCTTTAAAATCTGTTTCGGGAGGAAAGAGCCACCAGCAGGACCTTGTGTTCCACCTCTGGCTGCTGCAGCTGGATTCACCTCTGGAACGAGGAGGGACAGCGGGGCAGGGTCAGCAGAGCTCAGGCTGGAAATCATCGGAGCAGAGGCGAGGATTCCCCCCTCCCCCAGCCCAGCAGAGAGCTCCTGATCAATAATTCATGGCCCAGACAGTGCAAGTGGCTTGGAGAGCCGCAGGAGAAAGCAAAGGGATGATTTTTGGGATGAGAGGCAGCAGAGGGACAGACCCGGAGCGGGAAGGGAAGGGAAGGAGCTCCTTTGGCTGGCATGGGAAAATCCCTGGAATTTGGATGCTGCCCGGGGCTGGGGGGCACCCTGGGCACTGGGTGGGTGGCTGGGTGGGTGGGATATGACAGGATGCTTGCCTGGCTGCAGCCCAGCTCTACCTATCCGGATGCTCAGCTCGCTGCCATCGTCCCAGCCAGGTGCCTGCTGCTGCTGCTGCTGCTGCTGCTTTTCCTTCACGGCTCGCTGCTCCCAGCTCGGGGCCAGGGAGGGCCACTGGGAAGGGCCAGGGAACCCCTGCAAGGCAAGGCAGACACGTCAGGACATCCCAGAGCTGCCCCTTCAGCCTCCTCCCAGCAGCAGGAGGGTTGGGGGGTCACTGGGATTGGTTGGGATGGGGCACAGCAGCTTCTCACCGCTGCCCCAAGATGGTTATTTGGGTTGGAAAGGGATTCTAAAGGCCACCCAGTGTCACCCCTGCCATGGGCAGGGACACCTCCCACTGTCCCAGTGTCCAGCCTGGCCTTGGGCACTGCCAGGGATCCAGGGGCAGCCAGAGCTGCTCTGGGAATTCCATCCCAGCCCTTCCCCACCCTCCCAGGGAACAATCCCTTCCCTGTGTCCTGTCACTGCAGCTCCCGATCAAAAGGAATCCGGGTTGGTGTTTCTGGGTCTCCTCAGGCTCCTCAAACCCACCTGGAGCTCCAAAACCAGGAGGAACCGCGGGATGAGAGCCCAGCTGGGAGAGGGGGAGGTGTCCCAGGGCGGTGATTTGTGACCCGGTGTCCCCAGCTCCACAGGGGCAGCAGGACCCCGAGTCCCCTTGTCCCTGCAGGGCTGGGAATGCACCCCCAGGAGCACCCCCAGGGAGGGATGGCCAGGCTGGGATCACCTGGAATCACCCCCAGGAACAGGGGGGCAGCTGGTGGGTCGATGGTGGCAGAACAAAGCAGCACCCCTGAGCCAGGCCGGTAACAGGAGCCTCCCTGGGAGGGGGGGGGGTGGGTCACAAAACCAAAATAAAGGTTAAAGATGAATAAATCAATTGTCTCCTCTCCCTCATTTGCATAATGAGCCTGAGCAGGGCTATTAATACTGATCACAGCTCAGGCAGGGAGCTCTCACCTGCCCTGACCCAGCTCCTCCAGCCTGAGGAGCTGGGATCCAATCCCTGTGGGAGCAGGGGGACCCTGGGAGAGGGGGCAGGAACAGAGGAGATTCCCAGCAAAACCTGGATGAGGAGACACGTGAAAGGGAGAGGGGAGCTCCACTTGGATTGGGAATGAAGGGGCTGGGAATGGGAGCCCATCCTGCTGCAGGGTGCTCTCCCTGAACAAGGAGGGAGTCGTGGAACCACAGAATCCCGGAATGGTTTGGGTGGGAAGGACCTTAAATCCCATCCCATTCCACCCCAACACCTCCCACTGTCCCAGGCTGCTCCAATCCCCATCCAGCCCGGCCCTGGGCACTTCCAGGGATTCTCTGGGAATTCCATCCCTGCCCCTCCCCACCCTTCACAGGCAAGGATTTCCTCCCAGTATCCCACCCATCGCTGCCCTCTGGATTCCCACACCATTCCCTGGGTGCTGCCCCTCCATCCCTTATCCAAACCCTCTCTCCATCCTCATCCTCTCCTCTCCTGCTCAACCCAAGTGGATTCTCCCCTCCGGAAAGGGAGCAGCCTCTGGGAACACCAAACCCACCCCGAGACAGAGGCGATTCCAGCCGGATTTGGGATGGCCAAGGTGCCGTCCCCGCTGCTGGGGACACTTGGTGACAATACCGGTGACCTTCAGCCGAGCACAGCCCATCCCAGCTGAGGCTGCTCTGAGTCATCCCCGCCCGCTGCCTGCAGGAGGCCCGTAATTGGAACGTGTCAGTGGGTTAAAAAACACCGGCAAGGGAAGAGGGAAGGCAAAGCGGCGTTAATTAGTTGGTGGCAGTAATTAGCAGCGGCTGAAATAACCACGGGGGCTGATTGCTGCAGAGAGCGAGAGGCAGGGAGAACTTGGAGGAAAACTGTTCTGGGATGTGGGAGATCCCAGTGCCAGGGGAGAAGTTGTGGGGTTGGAGAAAAAAATGAGGGAGGAAAATATCCTTTATAGAGGAAAAAAGGGGTCCTTTTGGATAAAAATGGGTGCTGTTCAGCCAACACCCCCCATCCCTGCAACCCCCTGGCACCAACCTCCTCCTGCCCTCCAGGAACCCTGGAACAACCTCAACCACAACCAGTAAATTCATTTTCCAAGGGAATAATTGCTCCAAGTGGAGAATTTGAGCCCAGTGAAACCAGTTAGGATGGAGATCCACTTCCCAGGTGTTTGCTGGGAGGAGATTTGCCTGTTCCAGCCATAGCCAGGTCTTGAGGGGTGTTTTCCTCAGGGGTGTCTTCCTCAGGGATTTTTTCCTCAGGGATT